>CM031613.1:78393421-78493421 GCA_018398815.1 Conus ventricosus | reverse complement strand
TAACATCTTGCACAAACGTAAAATCCCATCACCAACTTTCGGAAGAGAAGGCCAGTTTGGCCGTTGGTATGGATGACACGTGACACATAGCATGCACCTTCCCCGAAGATGGAGTATGGCTGCCTTAATGGCGGGATAAAAAAGGGTCATACACACAAAACTCCACTGCCTGGCTATACAGGGAGTGTCCGCAGGAGTATCAGCCTGCGTACGCAGAAAGAAAGAAGAGAAACTGCGTCACCACATGACCTTTGTTGTAACCTCCCCCCCCCCCCCCCCCCCCGACCTCTGACCTGCAGTGTGGCGCCTGGCCCTGTCCTGACGTCACTCAGCACGTGCCGCAGTTCCTGCAGGGCTTTGGTGGAGGGCAGTGGACGAGGAGGCAGGCGGTGTACGCCGACCACGACGAGCCAGACCCCCCAATGCACTTTGCCCCCGGTAAGAATGACAGCGGATGGTCAATGGTCAAGGAGGTAGCAACAACTTCAGCTTGGATTGTGAAGTCTTAGCTGTCTGTCATGGTGTGTGTGTGTGTGTGTGTGTGTGTGTGTGTGTGTGTGTGTGTGTGTGTGTGTCTGTGTGTCTGTGTGTTGTGTGTGTGTGTGTGTTGTGTGTGTCTGTGTGTGTGTGTGTGGGGGGGGGGGGGGGGGAGTGAGTGTGTGAGTGTGTGTGTGTGTGTGTGTGTGTGTGGGGTGGGGGGGGAGTGAGTGTGTGAGTGTGTGTGTGTGTGTGTGTGTGTGTGGGGGGGGGGGGGGGGGAGTGAGTGTGTGTGTGTGTGTGTGTGTGTGTGTGTGTGTGGGGTGGGGGGAGTGAGTGTGTGAGTGTGTGTGTGTGTGTGTGTGTGTGTGTGTGTGTGTGTGAGTGTGTGTGTGTGTGTGTGAGTGTGTGTGTGTGTGTGTGTGTGTGTGTGTGTGTGGGGGGGTGGGGGGAGTGTGTGTGTGTGTGTGTGTGTGGGGGGGGGGGGGGGTGGGGGGGAGTGAGTGTGTGAGTGTGTGTGTGTGTGTGTGGGGTGGGGGGGAGTGAGGTGTGTGTGTGTGTGTGGGGGTGGGGGGGAGTGAGTGTGTGTGTGTGTGTGTGTGTGTGTGTGAGAGTGGTGTGTGTGTGTGGGGGGGGGGGGGGGGAGTGAGTGTGTGTGTGTGTGTGTGTGTGTGGAGAGAGAGTGCGTGTGTGTGTGGGGGGGGGGGGGGGGAGTGAGTGTGTGTGTGTGTGTGTGTGTGTGTGTGTGTGTGTGTGGGGGCGGTGGGGGGGGAGTGAGTGTGTGAGTGTGTGTGTGTGTGTGTGTGTGGTGTGTGTGTGTGGGGAGTGCGTGGTTGTGTGGGGGGGGGGGGGGAGGGGGGGGTGAGTGTGTGAGTGGTGTGTGTTGTGTGTGTGTGTGTTGTGTGTGTGTGTGTGAGTGCGTGTGGTGGGGGGGGGGGGTGGGGTGTGTGTGTGTGGTGGGGGGGGGGGGCCGGGGGGAGTGTGTGTGTGTGGTGGGTGGTGTGCGCGTGTTTGAGTTGTAGTGTGGTGTGTGTGTGTGTGTGTGTGTGTGTGTGTCAAGGATCTTACGTCTTACTACTACTACCACTACTGCTACTTCAAGACTGCTTATAGTGTCATAATGCTGCTGCTACTACTCTAAGCTTACTAACCCGCTACTTGAAATGGTAGCAGTCTTGGCGTTGGTAAGTAGTGGTGATGGTAGTGCTGGTGGTGATGATGATGGTCGTGGTTGTGCCCTAGCAGTAGCAGACACAACGGTTAAGGTTACAGTGCCCATAACCATCAGCCGCAGAGGCAGTGAACTGTCAGAGTTTCACCATGTCTAAGACACGGCATGATGAAGAGCTGGGGGTGCGACCCACTCCTTCCGCCGCCTTTAACCATCCCCTGAACTGAATCAGGTACCCATTTCTTTTTTTTTCTGCTGGGTGGACAGAGAGGGTTTTCAAGCCGGAAAAAAACAATCTGACTCCACGGTTGGTTTGAACTCGCAAACATCCATTCTGTGGGCCCAAAGCTCTGACCATTTGACTAAGGGCCCCTGTTGATAGTTGAGGTGATGCTCGATTTTGGGAAGATAAAAAAAAAAGTTGAACCCACACAACCCCTCATGAATTCATTGCAATATTCCGGTTGATTCTAACCTTTTATCAAGCAACACTGGCCAACTGACAAACAAACAGCATAGAATTCTGATGTGTGATTTTTTCGCCACCAATTTTCGATCTGATAAGAGAGAGGAGAGAGAGAGGAAGAGAGAGAGAGAAGAGAGAGAGAGAGAGAGAGAGAGAGAGAGAGACAGGGCCGACAGACAGACAGGAGAGACAGAGAGACAGACAGACAGACAGACAGACAGATTTTTAAAACATAAAAAAACAATGAAAAACCGATCCAGTTTCATTGTTCACGATGACGTCAACCCGTCTCATTGTTCATGATGACGTCAACCAGACCCCAGGCCCACGTCACGCTGAACATGACGTGGCCCACCTCTAGCGGCATCACGCGGGAGGAGGCGGAGAGGAAATGCCAGGCGTCCATCCAGGCCTCCCAGCTGTATGACCACTGCACCCAGGACACTGCCCACCTGGCCTTCACCGTGGACAGCTGTGTCATGGACGTCCTGGTCAGTGGGGAGGGGGGGGGGGGGGGTAGGAGGGCGGAGAGAGAGAGAGAGAGAGAGAGGAGAGGAGAGGAGAGAGAGAGAGATGGAGAGAGAGAGAGAGAGAGAGAGAGAGAGGAGTTCTTTACCTCAGAGGGAGACAGAGAGACGCTGACACTGACACAGAATCCTGCTTGTTCCTCAATTATTTTTTTCCTCTTTATTTGCCCATTTATTGAGCCTTTTATTTTTAATGCCACCCTTCTATAATCATCCGGATCGTTGATGTTTCCCTTTTTGTATAGTGGTACTATGATAGATTTTGACCATGCTGCTGGAAATATTCCTCTCTCAAAGATTACGTTAAAGAGATGCACTAAGAAGTCAATAACAGCTGCATTTGCCAGTTTCAACATCTCACTTGTAATTTCATCAGTACCAACACTTTAATCAGTATTTAAAGAGAGAGAGAGGAGAGAGAGAGAGAGGGGAGAGAGAGAGAGAGAGACAGACTCGACACTGTCCATAAGGATTCGAGACACTTTCTGGCGATCGAGAGGGAGAAAACGTACTCATCAAAATTGTGTCCCTCTTTTGCAACTAATGTGATACCAAACTCAGGAATATCGTCGGTTTGACGAGGCGAAAATCCGCAGGGCAAAAGTTCGCGGGGCGAAAAGTCGTTGAACACCCATAATTATTGCTTGAAACGTTCTGAAACAAGCCTCCAAGGTTTGTCTGCATTGGGCAACAAGATGGCCGCCATTGTAGTCAGATTCCTTCTCTCAGTTTCCGAGGGCATTTCAGATGTCATTCGTTAAATTTGTACAGCTGTGACAATGCCTCTATCTAACTGACTCTTTTAAGAATTATTTCGATCATATCAACGTCTTAGGTCGTTTAATCAAAGAAAAAAAGAAAGAATGGTCACTGACCCGATAACACGCGCGAGTTATCTCTCTTTTGAAAGCGCTTCGCTGTCTGATATACCGTTGCTCAGACCAATTCCTGCTCAAGTTCAAGATAGTAAAGCATTTTGTCGGCACAATCCTACACGGGGATTTTTCCCAGGGAGCTGACATTGGTCCTGACTCCATTTCCCATACAGTATTTCGATTGAGACTGTAACCGAGGTCCCGTGTGTCACCGGGTGGGTTGGACATGATGTGATGAAACATCGACGTTGCACGCTCGTACATCTCGCGTGAGAACATCATTATATGATCGGTCGATGAACGGTCGGTGATTGGGATTTGAAGACAAATCTTCTTTTGAGCAGTTGCAGCGGAGGCAAACTGCCACCAAGACTTTTTGGGGAGAGGAAGGATGGGGCGGGGAGCGGTTTTTGATTGATGTATATATATATATATATCCATTTGTTTTCTCCCACTACTTAATTGTTCAGCAGTATATATATAGAGAGAGAGAGAGAGAGAGAGAGAGAGAGAGAGAGAGAGAGAGAGAGAGAGTGTGTGTGTGTGTGTGTGTGTTTGAGTGCGTGAGTGTGTGTGTGTGAGTGTGTGTGTGTGTGTGTGTGTGTGTGTGTGAGTGGGACTGAAGGTTTGTTCACTCGACGTCGAGCGGACGTGTTGTGCAGGCTCTGCAGTTTTTTCTGTGTTTGATCGGGTTGTCGTCGTCCTTTTGGGTTGTGTGTGTGCAAACAGATTGGTGGTGGGGTGCTCTGTATAGTGATGTAATTGTGTGAGTGTAGGAAGTAGATCTTATTAGGAATTTGCTTTTTTTCTATTTAATTGATTTGACTTTCTTCCTTGGCTCGGGTTTGTGTGGCACGCCATGGTATAGGTTCGTGCCGTTTTTCTTATGTTGCACGTGCCTGTTGACGTTTGTGCGGCTTGAACACCGAGGTAAGGAGCGAGCCTGTGTGTGTGTGAGTGCGTGACGATGGCTGCCAAGCACGTGGAGCCGGTTGTTTATAAGGAGGAGGGACTTACCCCCTGTGGATGCTACCAGGTTACCTATTGGCAATGATAGTTTTACTGCTTTAGACATTTGCCTGGCAGCTGAGCGGATATGTGGATCTGAGACTGTTTGGGGAGCTCAGTTGATAAGGGGTTTATTGGCGTGTTTATCCCATGAATCGAACCGCCAGAAATCAACTGTTGATTGAAGGCATTGTGTTAAATGGCCATTACAGTGTCTCTCCATGACAAGAATCCGTATATTGTCAGAGGTGGTACAGAAGAGGCGCCTGTGACAAAGCTGTTCATTTCTGACATACCATTTCAGTGGCAGGGAATGACATTGAATCTGCTCTGGTCAGATTAGGTTGTGTTTTGAGATCTTCCCTTCTCATGGAAAAAATCCGAAATAAAGACGGTAAACTTACTCGTTTTGTGACTGGAAGACGGTTTGTCTTTATCAATACTCCCGCTGTTCCATTGGAGCGATTTATAAAGGTCGGCTCTTTCACGGCAAGACTTTATCATAAAGAACAACCAAAGGTGGTACGGAAGCCGGTGTGCTCCAGATGTTTACAGCCTGGTCATTTTTTGCACCAGTGCCAAAACATGGTTACCTGCAGAGAGTGTATCAGAGTGGACACAGACGTGGGGACCCGGAGTGTGGTGCTTTTCCTGATCCTGTATCCTTGGTACCTGGTCTGGAGGAGATGACTACAGACAGCAGTAAATGCGTCTTCCCCGCACTTTACCCCTCTGATCCAGGACGTTGACCTTGCACCGTCTACCTTTGATGAGACAGAGGACGTCTTTGAAGATTCTCATACAGACATTGTACCTGAGACCCAACTCACTCAGGCTGCAGATGCGGAGTTCTCTGCTATGGAAAAGGCAAAGGCAGAGGAGTCACCTCGTTCGGTGCCAGAGGACAGTAATTCAGTTACACCTCACCTTAAATCTGGCCGGGTAAACACCGTGAAAGAAAGGGAACTGCCCGACCTGACACCGGTTTGAATCAGGAGCAAACGGACGGGGATCCCCCAACAACAGTGAATTGGTCACATCAGTTCACACCATACTCACGCATGTCGCGTGCATCCTCCCTGCCCCACTCTCAAAAAAGACGTGGGTTAGGCACGAATGTGTTCAACATGCCTTGCCCTAACGACGACCGCTTTGGATTTACGGACTTCTGTTTTCGGATCAATTTTCGGGTGACGGACTTTGCTATGGCAATCGGATATCCTCATGGCTTGCGACTCCAATTTGCGCCTGTTTTCGCTAAATGTACGAGGACTGCGGTCTCGTTTTAAAAGAAAAGCGTTGTTCAAATTAATTAAAGAGAGAAAATATAATATTATATGTTTACAAGAGACTTACATAACAGAAGATGTACATGATCAATGGAAAAAAGAATGGGGTACAGGGGAATTTCTATGTAACACTTTCACAGCACATAGTTTGTGGACAGGTAATCTTGTTCCGTAAAAACGTAGTTGACAGTTACGTATGCTACACAGCTCAAGAAGAATTTTGGCCGTTTGAAGTGGAAATATCACAGAGAAAGACAGTAGTTTTAAATATTTATGCTCCTAATACTGCTCAAGAGAAAACGTTATTTTTTGAAGAATTAGAAAACGTAATGTCAAATATAATTTCAGATAATATATTAGTATGTGGTGATTTTAATTGTGTTAGATAATGATTTAGATATTGTTTCCGGGGAAAAACATACAGATAACGCAGTACAGAGATTCTGTGACTGGGTAGCAAACCATAACTTGTTTGATGGTTGGCGGTTATTCCATCCGAAGGAAAAAGAATTTACCTGGAGCAAAAAGTCACCATTTTATTGCAAGAAGACTCGATTTATATCTTTATGAGTTCAGAAACTTTTCGACAAAACGTTAGAATGTAACATTCACTCTAGGCCTTCCACTGACCACAGAGCATGCTCTATTACCGTGAAATTTTCTAGTATAGAAAGAGGCCCTGGATTGTGGAAGTTTAATAATTCATTACTTAACGATCTAGAGTTCGTAAATGAAATGAATGCTTTAATAGATGATCACATTTCATACGTAAATGAACATTCTGACTATCAAATGGAATGGGAAGTTCTGAAAATAAAGATTAAAACTTTTTCTATGAACTATAGTAAACACAAAAGTATGGTAAGAAAAAATACGTTGATAGATTTATATAATAAATTAAACGAGGTAGATGTTCAGCTTTCATCTGAGCCGACTGTATTCAGGCTCAGAGTGAACGCACACACTTGGCACAGAAAATTGAAATACTGGAAAATTATAAGGCACGTGCTGCACAGGTCAGAACAAGATTAAAATGGGTAGAAGAAGGGGAGAGAAAATACAAAATATTTTCTGTCTTGAAAAATCAAGAGCTAATTCTAAAATAATGGAAGGTGTTTTAGATAAAATAATGTATTAAGAACTAATCAGACCGAGATATTAAAAGTTCAAAAAGATTTCTTTGCTGATCTGTACACAAAGAAACTGTCATATGCTACATGTCTGAGCAAGTAGATAACTTTTTGGCAGACGCAAGTGTTCCTCATATTTCTGAGATTCAGAAAATTAGTTGTGAAGGTACGGTGACAGAAGACGAACTCCTTGACGCACTAAAAAATTTAAATAATGGAACATCACCAGGTTGTGACGGTATTACGGTCGAGTTTTTTAAAGTCTTCTGGCAACACATAAAAACATTGCTCACTCTGACTTTTAACGCCGCGTTTGATAAAGGATCACTTTCACCTACCACAAAGAAAAGCGTTATTACTTTATTACATAAAGGTAAGGATATACCGAGGAATGAGTTAAAAAACTGGAGACCTATATCTCTGACAAATACTGATTATAAACTCTTGGCCAAATGCTTAGCTAACCGTTTGGGGCAGGTAATACAAGATGTCGTTGACGAAGATCAAGTGGGGTATATTAAAGGGCGGGCGCGTAGGGACATTAGTTAGGCAAATTGATGATGTAATTGAGCAACTGAATGCAAATATAAACCTGGTGTGTTACTCAGGATTGACTACACTCAAGCATTTGATCGTATTTCAAAACACTTCATGATAACCGCATTTAAAAAATTTGGTTTCGGGATGGATTTTATTAAATGGGTTGAAGTAATAATGAAAAATACTACGAGTTGTGTGAATTACTGTGGCTGGATATCCGACTATTTTCCGGTGAAAACAGGAATTCGTCAAGGTTGTCCATTTTCACCGTTGGCCTTTGTAACTGCTGTAGAAATTTTAGCAATAAAAATAAAAGAACTGTCGTAATATTAAAGGGCTTGATTTATGGAGATCTGGTAACAATATTTTGGCTACTTTAATTAAACTTGCACTTTATGCGGATGATATAACTTTATTTCTGAAGGATGAGCATGACATGCTGCATGCACTCAACATATTATTGACTTTTCGTTGTTTTCAGGATTGGGAGATAAATCGTCACAAGACAGTGGCAATGTGGTTAGGGAGTAAAAAACATTGTGAAGATGCATGGTATGGAATTTCTTGGAAAAACAGATTAAAAATTCTTGGAGTTTATTTTGTCAGTGATAGATGTGCTTCTTTGGTAATGGAAAACTGGCTGCAAAGAATCGATAACATAAAAAGAATTATTCATTCTTGGGAAAAACGAAATTTAGGTGTAATGGGAAAAGTACATATTATAAAGACATTTTTGATATCTCAATTAGTCTACGTCATGCAGGCGTTGGTAATTCCAGACAATGTGCTTATAGAATCAATAGAATACTTTTCAGGTTTCTATGGCGTAAGCAAAACTGTAATAAAAGAGCGTATGAAAAAGTTAAGAGAAATATTATGTGTAAAGAATTTGAACAGGGAGGTTTGAAAATGTAGATGGTAAGACAAATGCAGTCAGCGTTTCTTCTGCAATGGGTAATACGTTTGTGGAGAGCCGGAGATAATAAGAAGTGGTCCTTTATTCCGAAAAAGATTTTTGCTCCGTTTGACAGTAATTACGTGGGCTTCTATGCAAATGTTAATAGTGCTGTGCTTAAAGGTTTACATTTAGTTAATTCTTTTTTCTGGAAAACAGTGTTAAAAACATGGTTAGATCTTAATAAGCATGATGGATCTTTAGCATGTTCTTCTCTTTTGTGGAACAACTGTGGTTATTATATATCGGGGAAAATGTTCTTTTCTTTCCCGATTGGATACGAGGTGGTTATACTGATAGTTCAGGATATGTTTGGTGCCAATGGAATGTTATCTTTGCCTGAAATATGTAATAGGATTGGAGACTCACCCTCCAGAACACTCGAATATAATGTAGTAACCGCTGCTGTCCGACACTATGTTTCAAGTATTAAGTGAAGAAGATCAGTGTAAACAGTGTTTTTTTCAGATCCCCCTCTCTTTTGTGGTAAGAAATTGATAACTGTAAAGAATTTCGGAAAAACAATAGGTATGTTGCAAAAATCGGAACCCTGTGCCTTTAGCTTTTGGAAAAACAAATTTTGTATAGAATTAAACAAGAATATTTGGCAGATCCCTCGCTTGTGTACAAAAGAAACACGACTGAGAGTGCTGCAGTGGAAAATTTTGCATAACATTTATCCCACTAATATTATGTTATGCAAGATGAAAATACGTGATGATAAAAAATGTTTTATTGCACTGACGAAATCGATTTTATCGAGCATTTCTTTTATGAATGTCCAACTGTTAGTACTTCTGGAAATACATTTGTCAATTTATACTAGTACAGTGCGACATTAATGTATCCTTATCTCTGGTTGATGTTCTGTTTGGAAAGCAAAAGAGCATCGATATCGATGCAGTGAACCTAAAGAAATTAATTATATAATTTTGATAGCAAAAATGTGTGTAAGTATTGCTAAAAAGACTGAATCAAAATTACCAATGTCCATGATATTTGAAAATCAGTTAAAATATCGGAAAATTTAGCATAAAATCACATACAAAGCAAAAAGGAAAACAAAAATGTGTGAGAGGTCAAAAAAGAAAGTAGGGGAGGCTGGCCATAGAGAGAAGGCTCTTCCTTGAATGGATTGAGATTGATAGATCGATAGATGGGTAGAGAGCTTGAGTGATAGACAGACAGTCAGACAGACAGAGAGACAGACAAACAGACAGACAGAGATTTATGGAGAGATAGAGAGATGGGGAGTTGGCTTGGAGTGATAGGGAGGGAGTGGGGGAGGGAGGGAGGGGAGGTGTTGGCAGATAGCGGGGGAGGATGACGGTAAGAGGTAAGAGGGAGGGATAGAGTCCGAGAGAGAGAATGTTTTTATAATTTTTATATGTTTGTATATGTCCCTATGTGTGTGTGTGTGTGTGTGTGTGTGTGTGTGTGTGTGTGTGTGTGTGTGTGTGTGTGTGTGAGCGCGCGCGCATGCGCGTGCGTGTGAGTGTGTGTGTGTGTGTGTGTGTGTGTGTGCGTGTGCGTGTGCGAGTGTGTGGATGTGTGCGCAAAAGTATTGAGAGTGAGGGAATTTGATTGAGAGAGGGTGGGAGAGTCTGGGGATATGTAGGTGATAGAGGGTTGGGAAGCTAATAGATGAACAGGGAGGTTGTCATTGAGGTGAAGACGAGATTTTTGTGATAGAGTGGGTGGGGTGGGGTGGGGGTGGGAGTGAGCTTTTTTTGTGGGGTGGGGGTGGGGGGTGGGGGGGGGATTTATAAAGAGGTGAAGAGAAAGATGATGTAGGCTTAGTTAATAAACTAAACCCGATTCTAATAACTTTAGCGTCGTAGTATTTTTCATAATTCCACCTTCTGGTTACCCAAACCCTATTATGTTTGAAATCCAGTGATTGCCATGTTTTAAGTCCCTCCCTTCCAAATTCAAAGAAAGCGAAAGATTTCTTCTTGACAACATAGAGCCTAATCTCGATGTAGGTCTCTCTGATAGACCGGGAATGTGGTGGGGAAAAAAAAAAAGAAAAAAAAAAAAAGAGTGAGTGAGTGTGTGTATGAGTGAGTGTGTGTGTGTATGAGGGTTTTTTTTCGAGAGTAGTCTACACTTGTCAATTGTTGTTTATCTATCATTTCTTTTGATGATTAGCTGCGCGAAATTTTTTCTTTGTTTTCCTTTTTTTACAGTTGCTTTTTTTTTTTTACTTCACAATCAAGCATTCAGCAGCAATTGATTGAAGCCATCTAAAATGATTAAAATTCGAAAAAGTAAATCTGCCACCCGCATCCAGTCAGAGGTATTTATTCATGGAGTTTGTTTTCAAGCCTGGGTCGAGCCTTGCCCACTTGAGATGAAGAGCGCCATAAGTTCTAAATGAGAAGACCGGGTCCACACAGTCCAGTTTCATCCTCTGAATGGACCCCTCTCTAACAGTATTGCTTAAAAAAAACGTCATGACCAACACTGCAGGTGTCTGTATCTCTCGGGACTGGTTGACACTGGAAGGTGACACTGACATGAAGTGTGAAGAGCACGGTGCTGTCGTTGATAAATCTCATTCCGGAATGGAAATTCACAGCATCCACATCCTCACTGATCAATAGTTAAAACTTCATTCTCACAGTCCATGTCCATTACCTTGTGTTGCGTATGGTGACCTCCGTTTCGATTTTTCTCTCAGCGTCCAAGTCCATGGTGGATTTGTTGTGTAAGGTATCAACAGATTTTTTTGGAGTGTCGTTCCTCTGGAGAGGAGGTACACTCATGCTGGCTCTGCAGCAGAACTGTTTCCCAAAAGAAAAAAAAAGTAAAAAGAAAAAAAAATCAGGGAAAGATAACGCTTGTCTTTTCATTGCAAACAGAGTTACCTTTTCGCACGTCACGGGTCATGATCATCAACACAGTTTGTTCCTACGTCAATCGAAAAAACCAACGTTACGTCCAACCCGAGACAAGCAGATCTGAATCGATTGATAACAACAACAACAAAAAACATGATATGTGAAATAGGAGTGTCTGTAACACAATGTCTGCATTCCAGGCGCATTGGTTCATATCAGTGTTCCAGCATTTTCACTCTCTGAACGGACTGTTAGGCCCTATAATGGGGCAAAATATACCTGTTCCAGATTTTGTTAGAAAAATGAATAAATAGATAAATGAAATTTAGAAAGAGAAGGGGTTAGTTACCGCCAAGGACATTGACAAGACACAATGCATTTCGACCTCTTGGGTCTTCTTCAGGCAAAAAAAAAAACGGATCACACTTAACGTTTAGGACAGTACAAACAAAGAACGAAGAGTGACTTATCTGTCCATGTGTTCAGAAAAAAATGGCCGCCAGACGGAAATGCCAGAGGGGATTATGGGAGAGGAAAAGGAGGGGGAGGGGAGAGTGAAACGATGGGGTTTGTAGGTTGTGTAGCTGGTTTAGTGGAGGGGTATGATATATTTGGGACGGTTGTGGTTATAATAAATGAAGAGATTAATAAAATGAAAGTAATAAATGAATAAATCCAAAAAAAATGAAAAGGGGGGACATAAAGCATGTCTTTCTATTGCAAATAGAGTTTCATTTTCTTAGTTTAGTTCGGGTCAAGCGAGTAGATCCAGAGAGTCATATAATCATTTGATTTGATTTGATGCGCACGCCAAGGTTGCCCATCAGGATTTTTGACTGTCTGAATTACAGAGGCGCATCACTTCACACCCATGTCTTGGTATTTGCTCCCTGACTGAATCGTTAAGCTGTCTGATAGGGGCTGAATTGCTTTGGGCGTGCCCACCAGTGCTATTTGCCTGTAACAAAAAAAAAGCGCGGTCACTCCCATTGAATATAAGCTCTAACACGGATTACCTCCCTTGCATATTTCCGCACACCGTCAATTAATAAGCAACTGCTTTCAAAATGAGGTGACTGCAGGCGGAAATAGAATCTTCTAAAAAACAACAACAACAACAACAACAACAAATAAACAAAAACAAAAAAACAAAAAAAACAAAAACTACCATTCCGCCGACCGAAAGAGACAAACAAATTACGAGACAAAACACGACGGCGTTTTGACAACCTCTTTGGTCTTTTTCTGTCGAGACAAACAACATCCAAGACAACGAAAAACGAAGAACGAGCAATCACTCATCTCCTTAAACTGGGCGCAGAACACATCCCATTTTTACGCACAGTTTGAGGAGATGAGTGATCGTTCGTTGGTTGTTCGTTTTTCGTTTTCATTGTCTTGAATGTTGTTTGTCTCGCCTGAAGAAGACCTAATAGGTCGAAACGCGTCCTGCTTTCCCTTGTAATTTGTTTGTCCCTTTCGTTCGGCGGAATAGTAATTTTTGTTTTAAAAGCAATTATATCGTCGGCACGGGAGTGAGTAGATGGACTCTTGTGTAAATGGGTGATCAGTTCGAATGGGCTTCACTGAAAATCGAAGTGTTATGGTAGTCGTGCAGGGTCTTCTCCGATAGGGTGCCCTCACTGCCATCTGATGGCGACCTCTCCTAGCGCTGTTACAGATGGTGCGCTCACTGCCATCATATGGCGACCTCTCCCTAGTGCTGTTAACATGGTGCCCTCATTGCCATCTGATGGCGACCTCTCCTAGTGCTGTTACACATGGTGCCCTCACTGCCATCTGATGGCGACCTCTCCCTAGCGCTGTTACAGATGGTGCCCTCACTGCCATCTGATGGCGACCTCTCCCTAGTGCTGTTACAGATGGTGCCCTCACTGCCATCTGATGGCGACCTCTCCCTAGTGCTGTTACAGATGATGCCCTCACTGCATCTGATGGCGACCTCTCCCTAGCGCTGTTACAGATGATGCCCTCACTGCCATCTGATGGCGACCTCTCCCTAGTGCTGTTACAGATGGTGCCCTCACTGCCATCTGATGGCGACCTCTCCACTAGTGCTGTTACAGATGGTGCCCTCACTGCCATCTGATGGCGACCTCTCCCTAGCGCTGTTACAGATGGTGCCCTCACTGCCATCTGATGGCGACCTCTCCCCTAGCGCTGTTACAGATGGTGCCCTCACTGCCATCTGATGGCGACCTCTCCTAGTGCTGTTACAGATGGTGCCCTCACTGCCACCTGATGGCGACCTCTCCCTAGTGCTGTTACAGATGGTGCCCTCACTACCATCTGATGGCGACCTCTCCCCTAGCGCTGTTACAGATGGTGCCTCACTGCCATCTGATGGCGACCTCTCCCTAGTGCTGTTACAGATGGTGCCCTCACTGCCATCTGATGGCGACCTCTCCCTAGTGCTGTTACAGATGGTGCCCTCACTGCCACCTGATGGCGACCTCTCCCAAGTACTGTTACAGATGGTGCCCTCACTGCCACCTGATGGCGACCTCTCCCTAGCGCTGTTACAGGAACAGTCACTGCCATCTGATGGCGACTCTCCCTAGCGCTGTTACAGGAACAGTCACTGCCATCTGATGGCGACCTCTCCCTAGTGTTGTTACAGATGGTGCCCTCACTGCCATCTGATGGCGACCTCTCTCTAGTGTTGTTACAGATGGTACCCTCACTGCCATCTGATGGCGACCTCTCCCTAGTGTTGTTACAGATGGTGCCCTCACTGCCATCTGATGGCGACCTCTCCCTAGTGTTGTTACAGATGGTGCCCTCACTGCCATCTGATGGCGACCTTTCCCTAGCGCTGTTACAGGAACAGTCACTGCCACCTGATGGCTACCTCTCCCTAGCGCTGTTACAGGAAACAGTCACTGCCATTGATGGCGACCTCTCCTAGCGCTGTTACAGATGGTGCCCTCACTGCCATCTGATGGCGACCTCTCCCTAGCGCTGTTACAGGAACAGTCACTGCCACCTGATGGCGACCTCTCCTAGCGCTGTTACAGGAACAGTCACTGCCATCTGATGGCGACCTCTCCCTAGCGCTGCTACAGGAACAGTCACTGCCACTGATGGCGACCTCTCCCTAACGCTGTTACAGGAACAGTCACTGCCATTTGATGGCGACCTCTCCCTAGCGCTGTTACAGGAACAGTCACTGTCACCTGATGGCGACCTCTCCCTAGCGCTGTTACAAGAACAGTCACTGCCACCTGATGGCGACCTCTCCCTAGTGCTGTTACAGATGGTGCCCTCACTGCCATCTGATGGCGACCTCTCCCTAGCGCTGTTACAGGAATAGTCACTGCCATCTGATGGCGACCTCTCCCTAGTGCTGTTACAGATGGTGCCCTCACTGCCATCTGATGGCGACCTCTCCCTAGCGCTGTTACAGATGGTGCCCTCACTGCCACCTGATGGCGACCTCTCCTGGCGCTGTTACAGGAACAGTCACTGCCATCTGATGGCGACCTCTCCCTGGCGCTGTTACAGGAACAGTCACTGCCATTGATGGCGACCTCTCCCTGGTGCTGTTACAGATGGTGCCCTCACTGCCATCTGATGGCGACCTCTCCTGGCGCTGTTACAGGAACAGTCACTGCCATCTGATGGCGACCTCTCCCTGGCGCTGTTACAGGAACAGTCACTGCCATCTGATGGCGACCTCTCCCTAGCGCTGTTACAGGAACAGTCACTGCCATCTGATGGCGACCTCTCCCTAGTGTTGTTACAGATGGTGCCCTCACTGCCATCTGATGGCGACCTCTCCCTAGTGTTGTTACAGATGGTACCCTCACTGCCATCTGATGGCGACCTTTCCCTAGCACTGTTACAGGAACAGTCACTGCCATCTGATGGCGACCTCTCCCTAGCGCTGTCACAGATGGTGCCCTCACTGCCACCTGATGGCGACTGCTCCGTAGCCCTGTTACAGGAATAGCCACTGCCATCTGATGGCGACTGCTCCGTAGCCCTGCTACAGGAATAGCCTGGATGTGGCGCGTCACGAGGTGGCTGTTGTAAGCATGTGATGAAGGACGTTGGTGGGGCAAAGAAGATTCGACAGGAATAAGGAGAAGAAGAAAAAGAAGAATGATGATGGTGATCACAATGATGATAATAATAATAATAATAATAATAATAATAATAATAATAATAATAACAATAATAATAACAATAATCACAACAATATGATAAAAATGACAATGATAGCAATATACAATGATGATGATGATGATGATGCTAATAGCAATAATAGCAACAACAATAATAATGATGATGATGATAATGATAATGATAATGATACAATAATAATAATAACAGCAATAATAACAAAGATCCCCCCCTCCCCCACCTCTCCCTGCAGTACGCCGACACCTTCCACATGGTGGACGCTGCCTCCTCCGCCTTCACCGCCCACTGCCAGTTCACGGTCCGTCAGGACCCCCAGAACTATGACGTCAGCCCGGACGGCACCCTCGTCATCAAGAAGCAGTTTGCTGACGTCTGCAGCGTCTCGTGCTTTCGTCACGGTCGCTGCGAGCAGGGCAAGTGCGTGTGCGAGGCGGGCTACGAGGGCGACAACTGTCAGCTGGTGTCCGGGCAGGGTCCAGTGCTGGAGAAAGTACGCGGGTGGGTATTTTAGAGGCCCCCCCCCCCCCCCCCCCACATGAAGCAACTTGATAGGATGGATGTCAGTATATTTAGTGCGTCAAGCCACCCATGTGTCTTAAACATGTTGCATCCAGTGGCCATTATACAATGGAATCTGCCAAGGAGCGGTTGTGTCTCTTGACGTCTTTAATGAAATGCTCTGTGCGCGCCTGCACCCTAAAATTTATATGTAAATACTGTTAAATTTTAAACTGTGTATATTTTAAATAGCGGTGATAATTTTGGCTGACTAAAATTAATTAATTCAGAATCGATGTCTATCAGCACTGAATTGTTGACAGTCAATTAACTTAACTCTGACAGCTGGAATTGACTCTGATAGACTTGTCCTTCGATGGATTCTTGATCAGAGTTGTTTAAAGTTTAGCTGATTGACTTTCTAAACCTCGGCGGATTTTTGATCAGAGCTGTCTTTTTTGGCTACAATCAACTGAGAGTAAACTTTGACTGACAGCTGAGAGATTGCCATCGACTGAGACAAACTTTGACTGACAACTGAGAGAGATTGCATTTAAGTTGAGAGGAAAGTTGATCAGGACTGTTGACAGATTACATTCAAGTTGAGAAGAAAGTTGAGAGGAAAGGCGATCAGGATTGAGAGAGAGAGTTAAAGGAAATGTTAAGAGAGAAGCTGATTAGGATTACCTTCGATGGGATTCTTGATCAAAGTTGACTTAAAGTTTAACTAATTGACTTTCTAACCTTCGATGGATTCTTGATCAGAGGCGACTTAAAGTTTAGCTGATTGACTTTCTAACCTTCAACCAGAGCTGTCTTTTTTTTTGGCTAGCTTCAAGTTGAGAGATAGTGTCTTTCGACTGAGAGTAAACTTTAACTGACAGTTGAGAGGGATTACATTCAAGTTGAGAGAAAAGTTGAGAGAAAAGTTGAGAGATTATATTCAAGTTGAGAGAAAAGTTGAGAGAAAAGTTGAGAGGAAAGTTGAGAGGAAAGGCGATCAGGATTGAGAGAATGTTGAGAGAAATTACATTCAAGTTGAGAGAAAGTTGAGAGGAAAGTTAATCAGGATTGGCTGACAGCTGAGAGAAATCTTCGACAGATTCTTTATCAGAGCTGTCTTTGTTTTGGCTAGCTTCAAGTTGAGAGAGTAGTTTTGACTGAGAGTAAACTTTGATTGACAATTGATAGAGATTGCATTTAAGTTGAGAGTAAACTTTGATTGACAGTCGATAGAGATTGCCGTTGACTGAGAGTAAACTTTGATTGACAATTGATAGAGATTGCCGTTGACTGAGAGTAAACTTTGATTGCATTCAAGTTGAGAGGAAAGTTGAGAGGAAAGTTGAGAGAGAGTTGATAGAAAAGTTGATCAAGAATCCATTCAAGTTAAGAGAAAGTTGCTTCAAGTTGAGAGAGATTACATTCAAGTTGAGAGGAAAGTTAATCAGGATTGATAGAAAGTTGATAGAAAGTTGAGAGAAAGTTAATCAGGATTGATAGAAAGTTGATAGAAAAGTTAATCAGGACTGAGAGGAAAGTTGCTTCAAGTTGAGAGAGAGAGGTGAGAGAGAGTTGATAGAAAGTTGACCAGGATTGAGAGAAAGTTGATAGAAAAGGTTGAGAGAAAGAGTTGATCAGGATTGAGAGAGAGTTGAGATGTTGAGAGAGTTGAGAAATGTTGAGATGTTGAGAAAGGGGAGAAATGTTGAGAAATGTTGAGATAAAAGTTGAGAGAAAGAGAGTTGAAAGAGAGTTGACAGGAAGTTGATAGGAAGTTGATAGGAAGTTGATAGGAAGTTGACAGGAAGTTGATAGGAAGTTGACAGGAAGTTGATAGGAAGTTGATAGGAAGTTGACAGGAAGTTGATAGGAAGTTGATAGGAAGTTGATAGGAAGTTAAACAAGTAAGAGAAAAGTTGACAGGAAGTTGATAGGAAGTTGACAGGAAGTTGATAGGAAGTTGACAGGAAGTTGATAGGAAGTTGACAGGAAGTTAAACAAGTAAGAGAAAAGTTGAACAGGAAGTTGATAGGAAGTTGACAGGAAGTTGATAGGAAGTTGACAGGAAGTTGATAGGAAGTTGACAGGAAGTTAAACAAGTAAGAGAAAAGTTGAACAGGACTGAGAGAAAAGTTTCGGCTGATGGAGAGAGAGAGATTGATAGAGATTGAAAGAGAGTTGAGAGAAAAGTTAAGAGAGAAATTGAGAGAAAAGTTTGATAGAAAGTTGCTTCAAGTTGAAAGAAAAGTTGAAAGAAAAGTTGAAAGAGAGTTGAAAGAGAGTTGAAAGAACGTTGAAAGAGAGTTGAAAGAGAGTTTAGATGATTGACTTTCTCTTCAATAAGGCTGGGGTTTTTTTTTGCTAGGTGATTAGGATTGAGAAATGGAGAGATGTTGAGAGATGTTGAGAGATGTTGAGAGAAAGGTTAAGAAATGTTGAGATAGAGTTGAAAGAAAGAAAAAAACGAACAGAGACAATTTTTTACCAGGTTGCTACTACGACCGGGTAGGGAGCGTTCTTGTAGATGACTCTTTCCTCCACTGAAACAAAATCCACATCCCTAAGAACGTTTATTTTTGTTATCTTTGGCCGATGCAGCCATAGTCTGGCGTGTTCTTTGACGGCATTAACAAACTCTTTTCTATTCAGTTTAGTAAAGTCTGGGAAGTATTCAAGTCGATTCTTCTTCCTGACCTCTAGGCTGGGAACGACTTTAGGGTCGTCTACAGGATCGTCTTTGTCTTTAACTAAGACTGGGTATTTGGCCTGTTTAGGTTTAAAATACTCGTCGACGTAGTATGGCACATCTTCGTCGTACCAGTTCCTTCTAACTCGAGGTCTCTCTGGAAACATTAAGGCATGTTTGTTAACAGCGGCTTTGTATTCTTTCTCATCTCCGTAGCACTTATGAGAAAAGTAGGGAAAGTATTCATATGGATTCTTCTTCCTTGTCTCTAAGTCAGGCAGATAGCCGGCGTCCACCATTGTTGTTAACTAACCATGGTTACACTTTCAAATTGTTCATCAATGGGCTTTGTGGGGTGCTTGGTTAGAAGGACTAAGAAAAAAAAAGAAATAAACTTACCAGGTTGCCACTAGGACTGGATAGGGATTCCCTTCATACATAACTTCGTCGTAATCCCCAGGCAGCTGAGTTTTAGTAACTGGTCTCAGCTTTATTATCCTTGGTCGATGCGGCCATAACCACGCGTGTTTTTTTGACAGCAAGGTTGAACTCGTTGTCACTCATATACTTAAAGTCTGGAAAGTGTTCTAGTCGATTCTTCTTTCTGATTTCTAAGCTGGGAACAACCTTAGGATCGTCTTTTGGGGCGTCTTTGTCTTTAACTAAGACTGGGTATTTGGCCTTTCCATTATTAGAATACTCGTCAACAGGATGTAGAGGGTTATACTCGCCTCTGTCGTACCAGTTCCTTCTAACTCGAGGCCTTTCTGGAAACATTAAGGCGTGTCTGTCGGCAGCAGCTTTATACTCTGGTTCATGTTCGTCGTATCCATAGCCAAAGTAAGGAAAGTATTCATATGGATTCTTCTTCCTTGTCTCTAAGTCAGGTACTTGATCGGCGTCTACCATTGTTGAGTCTGGAAGTGATTAAACTTTCAAAAATTGCTAATGTTGTCAACTTTAGCCCACCTTGGAGGGGCGCGTTAGAAAGACTGAGAGAAAGAAAACTTACCAAGCTGTTATCAGACCTTGGAGGGATGAGACAGAAAAACTGAGAGAAAGAAAAACTTACCAAGGGGCTATCAGAACTGGATACGGATCTCCTTTATAGATAACCACGTCCTTGGTCCAAGAAGAAACCTCATCACTAACAACGCTTGTCTTTATTATCTCTGGCCGCATCGGCCAAAGTCTTGCGTGTTCTTTGACTGCATTAGCAAACTCTTCAGGCGTCATGTTCAAAAAGTATGGAAAGTATTCAAGCCGATTCTTCCTTCTAACATCTAGGCTGGGAACAATAGTTGGGTTGTCTTTAGGATCATCTTCCCCTCTAACTAGGACTGGGTATCGAGCAAGATACCCATGCCTAAAATAATCGTCAATTGGGCGTCTTGGAATAAACTTGCCTCTGAACGGCGAATTCCTTCTAATTCGAGGCCTCTCTGGAAACATTAAGGCATGTCTTTCAACAGCAGCTTTATATTCGGGCTCATTCCCGCAATAGCTGCTATCAAAGTATGGAAAGTATTCATAGGGATTCTTCTTTCTTGCCTCTAAGTCAGGAATACAGTCCGCATCTGCCATTGTCTTAAACCTGGTCGCATTTTCAAATGTTGACACCTCTGGCGGGTAATTGATTGTTGACGTTGAGGTTCTAAGGACAGATTATTTAGCTGTAAGAATCCTATGTTAACATTTCTTGGCAGATTGTTTAGAGTTCAATTGTAAAATAAGCTCATTCATATTCATATGGATTCTTCTTTCTGGTCGCTAGATCGGGGATGCATTCAGCGTCCATTGCTGCACTTTCCTCGATTGTATTTTTCAAAATATCTGCTGATTGTTTAACTTTCAACTAAACTTGTTAGCCTTTGTTTAGAAAACAGGTGTTAATTTTGGCCAAAAGTGACATGAGGAGAGAATGTAAATATGTTCGTTCACGATCACCCTATCTTATCTTGCACTTTAGCATACTGTTAAAAATTAACGAAGCAAACCTCAGAATTACTATACATTTTCCACTAGAAGAAAGAAGAGAGTACACTTTTCCTAAAGGCCTAGCTAAAATCTTAGGCTTTCACGGTAGTGACAGAGCTTATAGATTTAGTACAGGAGAAAATGTTTATCAATTTGAAGGTAATAAACCTCCTGATTTTCTCGTAAACCTAATGTTGTATGTTCATTTACAACAGTTAAAAACATGCTAATTTGTTTGATGGCTGCCCGTCTACAGTTCTACAAGCACTGCCGTCAATTAAGGCAGGGGTTTGCGATTATCAGTTATATAGGTCTGGCGGAAACAGCCAATTTAAAGAATTAATTGAGGGACCTATAAATTCATTGGATGTAAAAATAACTAATCAAGATGGAAGGCTAGTTGTTTGTCCTGATTTATTAATAGTGCTGAAAGTAGAAGAGCGTACTGTAACCCCTTAATTTTTATGCCCCTGGAGAGAAGGTGATTTGTTTGTGAAAAGGAGGGTTTTCGTGCAAAATAAGATGGGTGGTCTTGAACATAGATATTTACATTCTCTCACACACATTACCTGCATGCCACAGCACTGATCGAGCAAATTTTATGTATCTGTTATGTTTCGTTCCTAAAGAGCTATCAGTCTCACTGGACATTCCCCCTCACCCCTCTGTACTGTGGAGTAAAGATGTGGAAATTTTTAATTCGTGTTTGTGCAGTTGGAAGATTGGAAGTACACTGACCAAGTGGAGTGAACGGTCATGTTAAAATCTTTGTTGTTGTAAGTATACAATTAACACGTTGCACGCCTGTGGTGTGTTCTGTGACCAAGTGCTCTTGCCAAGTGACTATGTAACCTCACAGTTCAAACAAGTGTTCAGTAAGTAAATCAAATTTCTGACCTTTTCTTTCTTAGTTGGCATGATCCACGTGGGCGAGGCGAGTTCACCCCCACACAGTAGAGATGTGCCTGTCCCATTGTCACGGCGTCTTCACTGAAGAATGTACTCTCCCAGACGCACGGGGGATAATAGCGCTGGACGTTTGGAGACGTCAACACCGTTGTGACTGGAGAGGTTATGAAAATAATAAAGGCTGACGAATCTACCGGCTTGAGGATCTCTCTCTCTCTCTCTCTCTTAATTCTATTTAAACCTATGGATTGAACAGTTTTGACCCTAATAAGTTGCCTATGATAAAACCAGAAAGTTTTCTTTCGAAACAAAGTGACTGAGGGCGGAAAATGAAGCAAAATTTAGTATTAAAAAAAAAGTGTTTTGTCCTGTAACCTGTTTGTCTGTGTCCTTGGCGGTAACTAACCCCTTTTCTTTCTCAATTCAGAACGTTTTCGTTTAACCCTTTTCTTACCAGCTGTCCCCAAAGCTGCAAGCAGCGATGAAGCAGAGCCACTGAGGGGTGTTCGATTCAAATGGCCAACTCATAACTATTGAACTATAAATGCATTTCTGTTCTTAATTGTACACCATTTTTAAGATGATACAACACAAATTCAGTCGGTCTACTATTCCAGTGTGGAAAGAAAATTTTAAAAAAAAAAAAAAAAAAAGAGCACACAAATGAAAACGGAATCACAGCATGCCTGTGGTGCCAATGCGCACCTCTGGTGTTCTGATTCCCATAGCTGTGCGGTATGTGGAGACATCAAAGGGTTAAGACAAAGCTGTTTGGGTGCGCATGTGCGTGCGTGCGTGTGTGTGTGTGTCTTTCTTTCCTTTTCTTCATCGTCTTCTTTTCAAGAAATGCTTCCATAGTTTAGAGGGAAATTGATACTGCAGTCGAGCTGGACAATTTTGGAATTACCATTCTATTTTCAAAAATGCATAAAATACTTTGGACTTTTAAAGAGATTTTGTAATACGTATCTTTTCATTTTATTTTTTAGAACTTGATGAATAAATCATTTAGATTCACACACGAGCACACACATTTTTTTTTTTTTTTACTATTAAAGAAACAAATTTATTTGAAATATGGATGGGATAAAAATAACTGACAGCTTGACACCCAAACCCTGCTACAACTATACAGCCTTTTGGCAGTGGTGTTGCTATGTTTCCTTGTCGTCTTCTGTTGTCACATTTGGAGGGAGAGTCATGTGCACCTATGTGTTTATAGCTATAACTAATTGGAGTCTTATGTTCTGTTCACTATCAGCTGTATCTGAAGGGCTCTGTCATGTGCACCTATGTGTTTATAGCCATAACTAATTGGAGTCTATGTTCTGTTCACTATCAGCTGTATCTGAAGGGCTCCGAGATGGGCACAAAAGCTGTCTGGGTTAACCCTCTTGTACTCAGTTTCTCTGACTGCAAACTTCCCCTAGATTTCAGATTCTTTTACAGGTTTCAGCCTAAAAATGGGTATGTGTGATTTAATCAGATTATTAACTTATGGGGAATGTATCTGAACCTCTCGGAGAAAGAAAATTGGCAGACAGTTTCAGAATAGCATGCACTTCACTTTTGACTTTGAACTCTATTTTGTCTGTCTTAGAGATACAGGTCGTGTCACTGTCACCAAATTGTCACCAGACACGTGACATTTTATGATGACAATCAAGTTTACAGCATGCAAGCATGCGCAATCACCATGCTGATGCAGGCTGTTAGTGTAAGATGAAACCGGAGGCCTACCTGACATGAACCATCTGCTGCCTGGCAGTACAGGTCCCACTGGTTGTCCCACCAATGTCATTCAAAACTTGTCACATGTCACACACAATACTATAAAAGAGGGTCAGGTGCGCCCTTTGCAGCTTGTTTTTGTCTTGTATACCTGTTTCTTTCATCGGTAGCAGTCTTAAAAAACAAAGAGGAACAAACAAAACGAAAAAAACAAGTGGTGTAGCAGTGTCGGGTAACGAGTAAGCTGGCCCAGTGGGTTCCTGAAACTGATGCACCCCTGCCATGACGTGTGTCGCGGGCCGCCATTTTGTCTGAAGCGCTGCCAGTGGAACATTGTATTCCGGGTCGCTTTGCACTTCACCGTCTTCTTCAACACTACTAGCTACTTCTATATCACTTTCATTCTCCATTTTTTCTTTCAAATGTCTCCACTTCTACAATAATTTCATCTAACTCCTCTTGCGAGTGGTCGACCATCTCGTCGTCGTTCGTAGCAGACGAGAAAGCCGCCATTGTGAAAGTCGGTCAGTTTCCATTCACAAAGTTACTCGCTGCGTTCTGTGCCTATTCTCAATGAACACACACGGTTCCATCACCCAAAAATTGTGCCAACACATGATTGGGCCATGCCTGAGTCTTCCTAGTTACTGTCTGCGACTGTGTGTCTACACACGTGATCACTGCGTGATGGAAAATTCCCACAGAGAGGTCCCGGTACGTCCCGGTACGGGAAGAACAGGTGCCCGACGTTCAGTCCCAGATTCTCCCGATGCGAGTATAAGAGGGTTAAACAAAAAATGCAGCCAGTTGCAAGAAATTTATTGGTTGCCGACTCCGTTGTTACTGAACACACTATGCCCGTTTTGTTGTTGTTGTTTTTGTTATGTTACGTATCCTCTTCAATATCCCCCTTATGGCATTACCCCTATGCATGTCATTCTGACTCCATATACACAGCCACACCTAGTTTGTCCTCTTACAGACCCAGCACTGACGGTCTGCACGGAGCGGTCGGTGAAGTCATCACGAGGCAGCCCACCTGGAGACCTTTGGTGGTGCATGTTCTGATCGAGCACATGCAGGTCACTTTCTACTTCAGCCCCTGCCAACGACAAAACTGCTCAGTCACCGAGTCAGTATGAGCGAGCTCCCATTTGGAGGTTTTGGGGTTTTTTTGACTGTCATTGCACCGACCCCATGTGCAAGACGCCCCCTACTGTGCGCACTACTGATGACAATAATTGCCAAGTTATGGAAGCCGGCATGAATGAGCTTTCTCACCGGAGGAATGAGCTCTCCGGCTGGAGGGCGCCAATTTGTCCGAGTTCCCATGAATTTGCCATAGCAGTGACCCCAAAAACCAAGGGCATCAACATGCAAAGGCAATTGAAACAGAGGTCACCTTAAGAGCAGGGCATGAAGGGTAATAGAATTTGAGATTTTTTTTTATGTGGTTTTATGCTAAATGAGGAAGATGATGCTACGGATTTCCATTCTGCTCCGAGACAGCACGAGAGGGATGTACTCTACCCTTAAATTCATGATATCTCAACGTCAACCATGCTAGTGAGATTGCAGTGTTGGTCCGGAAATTTGCGCAACACTCTCAGAGAAGCATCCATAAAGTTGATGATTCTCAAATGTGTGGTGCCCGTTTTCCCGACTGACCATGTAGCAGCTCTGGGAAGGAACTGATCACAGTGAAAAAAAAAAATCCCACATAAAATGGCTGATTGGATCTGAACCCGCGACCTCACATTTGGTAATCTGAGATGCTAAACACTTCGCAACGGTGGCTGGTGCTTTCCAGCTTCTAACAATAGTCTCTATGGACTTGCCAATGCCAGCAACTTTGACTCCGACTCGTCAAAAGTATGGATGTAGAAGATAAATCAAATTTAATGTTTGAACAAAGAGCAGGGTATGAGAGGACACAGAATTTGGAACCTTTATCTCTAATTATGATTTATGAGGATGAAGATGCAATAGACCTCCATTCTCATCATGGGGCTGTACTCTATATTTCGTTCAGTAATATGTCCCCAAAGCCACCAGGCCTGGGAGATAGACACGAGCAGTGTTGGTGAGGGATTCTTTCAGAGACGCATTCAGTGGATGAAACCTGACTGCATGGTTCAACTCCCGCCAGGTCAGCCCATAGAGCAGTCATCAGTGGATAGGTTGTGACCAGACGTCAGAAATCTCACAATTCATACCTCTAATGAGGATTGAACCCGTGACCTCCTAGCCAACGTTAACCACTGCATCACAGCAGCGGGCACTACACTTGAACGTCAAGAAAATCTCAAAACATGACGGCTTTAATCCACCACTTAGAAAACGCATCCAATCAATCAATTCTGATGTACACCCAGAGACAGATATAGGCATAGAGAGACCGAGAGAAACGCAAACATTGTTGGTGAAACGGTTAAAAGAGAAAACAAAAAAGGCCACACAAAAACGTTTCAGTTTATTCCAAAAATACATGAAAAAGCATGGCGCGCGCGTTAGTTTGAGATTACACATTTTAATTCAAAATGGCAAGCAATGAAATGGGATACAGCGTTTCAAAGCGAAGAATTTTCCTTTTTTAAACACAGTCATCCATCTAAAACAAGAATGTAAAGTACATGAAAAAGTAACCTTCCTAAGATTAAGTATGCTCCTCAAAGCACGGTTTTACTTGTGTAGTTCCCGAATCATCTACCTATCGGGTTGTATCTTTCTCCCCTTCAGTTGTATAAATAAGAACGGAAGTTCAGGTTTAAAGTTCTACAACAAATTTTCTTCTTTTAAGAAAAAAAATTTCCACAAAAGGCTGTATCAGCATAAACGAAACATTAAAAACAAGACCATCCACAAAGGTACAGAGACTGGGGATGCACGAACATTGGTTAAAAAAAAAGGCCACCTACAAAGTGCAGGGACCATATCAGGAATAAAAGAATGGTAGGTACAGAACTTTCTGCCAAGTAAAAACTTCATGCAAAAAACGAGCACAACCACATTTTTCCCGATACATCAAGAATACAACATGATAGAAAAATGAATGGCCAAACTCAAAAAGAAATGGCCAAACTCAAAAGAGTACAAATCAACTTGGATGTACTAGGGTGATAACCAAAAAAATAATTCCACTTATCACCCCCTTATGAAGAAAAGAGATTTTTCTTTTTTAATGAAAGATGCACCTTCACAAAAGGTATACCATAACAGACCACATGAAATGTGCAGTAAATACAGAATGAAGTCACTCCAAATCTGTGCATGAATGAAACGGTTTAACATGCATCTATCCCATTTCAAAGAAACTTTGTGGAAGAATACAAGTAAAGGAAATCAATAAACATGCTAAAGATGGTTACAGAACAAGCAAACAAGTTGGATAAAAAAAGAGGTTTGTTCCTAGCATACCACACATAAACAAGGCTATTATTCCCTACATGGAAATTACCCCATACCGAGGATAAGCACATTTCCCAAACAAAGTGCGTGGTTTAAATGTCGATCTCAAACACATAAAGTACATTTTTTCTAAGTTTTTTTTAAAGGAATAACTTTATAATTCAAAACCGTGTGCCAGATGTTTTGCAGGACTAAACATTGCCCAAATCAGGAAAAGTTCCACATTATTTCTAAAATAAGGGAATAACTTCATAATCAAAACCTTGTGCCAGACGTTTTAAACCAGAGGGCTAAACATCACCCAACCCAGGAAAAGTTCCACGTTAATATTTTCCTGGTGTTGCTTTAACAAATCATTGCACTCAACCCGGACATTCTGAGGAATAACAGTCCACCCATTTTCTCTGCTAACTAAATCCTAAGACTGAAACTGGGTATAAACGTACAGAAAAATTTCACTATCAATACAAAAAAAAAAAAAAGGTAGACATTTTGACAAGAATGTTAGAAACCAGCACAAGTCCAGTGATGGGTTTAAGTTAAAAAAACAAAAAAAGAAGAAAGTTATACAAGCACAAGAACTCTCATTACCGAGCATATTATCTCTGCCTGTCCGACTCCTGTAGTTGCTACATACACTTCACTGCCATGAATAGTTTTTGGACGACAACAAACCGATTCAAGTTTTCTGCTGCCATTTCAAGACCCATGAACGAGTGTCTCCTTGTTACTTTTGGTCGTCTTCCTTCTTCCGTGTTCTTTGGCTGGAACTCCGAGGCATGCAACCCTTTTTAATTCCTCAACCATGGTACCCGTATTCGACTTCAGGATGATGTTGAATTTCTCTGTGTGTATGTATGATAAATCTCAACAGTACATGGTGTTCTACTCTTACCAAGGACGGAATAGAATTAACACACATGCAATTTTTTCCCCCCAAATTTTCCTTGGTCTTTTGTTATACAGGCATTCACACACAGGGCTGAGTCTCATCTGAAGCAGTTGGGAGGCCGATGGAGTCTGCAGACTCTGAAGGACACAGGGACTGAACCCAAAACCCTTGGAACAAGACACTACTTGCTTTATCCACTGGACAACCAGTTTCTGGTACCCTCATCATTCAACTGCACGCAAAATATGCTCGGTGCCTTTTGTTCCTTGGATCACCTGTAATGCATTCAGGATGTCTTTCATTCCTTGTTATTTGTGTTTGACTGGTAGTTTTCTAATGTAGTAGAAGCATTTTCGTTTTACGCCTTTTCCACAAACTTATGTGATAATAGAGTGTGTTTTTGATACTACACCCAAGTAATATTCTTCAACATACTTGATAGAATCACAGGTACAGCTCTCCAAGTCTCATAGTAGTAGACTTCGGTTTTCAGATGGTATGGCTTTAACATGATCAATCTTGATGTTGCACCACAGGCCTTGCTCTCTCTACCGTGACCAGATCTTGCCATTATAAACATGAGCCTTTGCTCACTCTACCATAACAGATCTTGCCATTATAACATGAGCCTTTGCTCTTTACCATAACAGATCTTGCCATTGTAACAGAGCCCTTGCTCTAACCATCACCAGATCTTGCCATTGTAACATGAGCCCTTGCTCTCTCTACTATCACCAGATCTTGCCAATAACATGAGCCTTTGCTCTCTTTACCATAACAGATCTTGCCATTGTAAACATGAGCCTTTGCTCTACCATCACCAGTCTTGCCATTGTAACATACCTTTGCTTACCTCCCCAGTTTTGCCTTGTAACATGACCTTTTGCTTCTCTCCCAAACACCAGATCTTGCCACTGTAAAACGACCCTTTGCTCTACCATCCCAGATCTTCCCTTTTGTAACAGGGTTTGCTTCTCTACATCACCAACTTCCCATTGTAACACGAGCCTTTGCTTCTTCTACCATCCCCCAAATTTGCCATTGAAACAGAGCCTTTGCTCTTCCCCATCACCAATTTTGCCATTGTAACAGAGCCTTTGTCCTCCAATCCCCAATCTTCCTGAAACACGACCCTTTTCCTCTCTTCCATACCTTTTCTTTTGGTTTTCCCTTTTACCATACCTTTCCTTTTCTGGGCCCCATCCCCAAAATCTTGCCATTTTTTAAACGACCCTTTGTCTCTTCCATCACCAGATCTTGCCATTGTAACAGACCCTTTGGTCTCTCTACCTCACCGATTTTTCCATTGTAACATGAGCCTTTGTCTCTCTACATCCCCAATCTTGCATTGAAAACATGACCTTTCCTCTCTCCTCCCCAGATTTCCCATTGAAACCCAAGCCTTTGCTCTTCTACCATCACCAATTTGCCATTGTAAAATGACCTTTCCCCCTTACCATCACCAGATCTTGCCATTGTAACAAGGCCCTTGGGCCCTTACCACACCAATCTTGCCTTGTACAGGGCCTTTGCTAACCTCACCGGGATTGCCTTTGAAACCCGGGCCCTTTGTCTTTCCCCATACCAGATTTGCATTGTAACTAGCTTTTTTACCTCACCATTTTCTTCCCTTGGGGCATGACCCTTTGCTCTTTTAAACATCACCGATTTTGCCTTTGCCCTTTTAAAAATAAAAGACTTCCCCTTCAACGAAGACCACGTTTCGGTCCTAACAGATTTGGAAAAGTAAAAAGGGGTTGCTATGCGTTTCTAACAAAAAGCTGATTTGAAAATGCATTGTGTGTGGCAGCAAAACGGGCGCAAAAACCTAATATAAACACATGGTAAAAAAAAAAGAAAAAAAGAGCGAGAGAAAATTACATTGGAGCCAAACTATAAAAAACCAGCATAACACATCCAGAAATGGTCTTTTCAGTCTAAATCCAAGTTATTTTCAAAATCATAAGCTAAAAAAAACCCTCTCAAAATTTACCAGTTTGGAAATAATCAAAGAAGTCTGAAAGGGGGCTTTAAAAGTCTCAAAAAGCTACTTTTAAACACATTTGAGTAAACATTACAGTCATTGTTTTGTACGGGGAAATCCAAAATTATTCCCCAATTGATGTAAAATTACAAAAGCAAAAAGCCCAACAAAAAAAAGGTTTCCCACTAAAGCCCCAAAGTTTTAAACTTTAAATTTTAAAACTTTTCTGTTCCAAAGTAAGCGAAAGAACAAAAAGTTTTTTTTTTTGTTTTTTTTTTTCAATAATAAACATGAAAATTTTACTTCTTTTTTTTTTTTTTTTTTTGGTTGGTCTTTGTATTCTGATTTGTTAAAAAAGTTTATTGAAAAAAAACCCTTTTCTATTTCCCCCTTTTCACAGCTTTTAGTACTTAGAATTCGGGGAAAAATTATTTTGAAACATCGGTTTTCAACAACAAAAATAAATAAAGAAACCCCCGCCATGATTTCCCTTGCCAAATTTATGTTTGGGGCTTTCCCAAATTAAACAGAAACAGTAAAATAAACAATACATAATGCGAACAGAATTGATTGCAGGGAGGTGTTTGGGAAAGGGGATGAGGGTTTTGGGGGGTGTGGGGAGGATTACAAAAAAAAAGGGTTTTTATAAAAAAATTTTGAAAAAATGGGACATATCTACATCAGTAAAGTGAAGAAGAGGTGCGGAATGGGCCCCAAGAAAAAGATTTTTGTTTGTAAACCCCTCAGAGATGCGATTAAAAACAATAACAAACCTAGAACCCCTATTTTTTTTTGTTTTGTTCCTTTCTTAAAATCCGCTCACCCAATTCTCTCAACCCTTAGGGTATTTCCAGCCTAAAAGGGTTTAAATAAAAACATGCTATACGTGTCTGAAATTTTGGGGGAAAAAATTTTCAAAAGAAAAAAGGGTATAGTCCAAATTTCGTTTTGTCAAGTCAGTTCCAAGTTTTTTTTTTAACGCTTCACTCAGAGTTTTCATAAAGGGAGTTTGGGGCCCCTTCTAACATCGGTTACTTTTAAAATGCTTGAAACTTTGAAATGCAAGTAAAGGCTGAACATTGACAAACACCCAGAGTCTTCAGGCCATCCTACACATATCGATTTTCCAGAGTTAGGGGTGGAAAGATGGGTATTCCCCCTGGACCCTTCGTGCATTTTTAGTGCATTTTGGATCGCCCTATCTTGTTGCTATATTTTCCCTCATAAACCTACTCAACCGCCAAAGGTGGGAGATTCCAAACCCTCGGGGAAAAAGGGTTTTTCCTTCATTTTCAATTACAAAGGCCCAAAAAGGCAGCGAAATGGACCCTGCAATTTGGTTAAAAACCCCCCCCCCCCCCCCCCCCCCCCCCCCCCCCCCATGTCGTTTTGGTAAAGCCCCAAGGCGTTGATTTCGTTTCCCATGGACAGAAAAAGGGAATTTAACATTTGGGAGCTGAAAAAGGCAGGACCTCGCTGGGGGACAGTGGCGATTTTGTCAAACTGACCTGACGGAAAAGTGGTTAAGGTGGACTACAAAAAGGGGGGGGGGGGGGGGGGGGGGGGGGGGGGGGTAGGAAGTCTTTCCTTCAAAAAGGGAACTCTTGAGCCAAAACAGTAAACATGGTTTGGGTCTAATTTGTTAGAAAATATAAAATTGGCCGTTTTTCACTGTGCGGGCCCCTCACGCGAGAGTTTGGGAATTCAAATGAGTTGTTACTTCACGGAAGCGCAAAAAGATTGAATTAAAACCCCGAGTTGGGTTTTACTTCACAGCAGAGAGTGAATAAAAACTTTTCTTTTTGCTGTAGAATCCCAAAAAAAAGGGGGCAACAACCCCCTGGCCCACAGGTTTATTCCCGACAAAAACCCAAACTCTACATAGAGATATCCAATATGAACCCCCAAGTTTTCGTTCAAAAAGGGATAAATTTTAAAGGGTTTGATTAAAGACCGGGAAACCAAAATAAAAAGGTCATTTTGGGATTTTTAGAAAATCTTAAGATTTGTTATTCAAAAGGCACAAAGAATTCACGAGAGAGGTTATTTGAATAATATTTAAATCCTGATTTTGTCATAAAGGGGCGATTGTTTCGAAAAAAAAGGGGAAAACCCCCTGTTAAAGGGGACACAAATAATAAAACAATTTGTTGTGCCCCCCAAACCCTTTAAATGGGAAATTTTGTTCACAGGGGCGGTCTCTTCCCATCAATAAAGGAAAAAAAAACTTTGATCGGACATGACAATCAATAATCAAATCATTCCGAATTTGTTGAAATATACAATAATTCGTGAGCATTAAAAGGGTGGCATTTTTCAATTTTAGAAATGTTGGGCTTTTTTTCCCTTTTTTTTTTTGTTGAAAGAATAAAAAACCAAAAATATTAAATGAACAGTTTGCCAGTGAAGTAATAAAAAATGAAATCAAAAAATGACATTAAAATTTCCTTTTACGGTATGGATTGTTTTTGTTGTGAAAACCCAGCACAACTTGAATTCTGAAAGAGTCATGTAAACAACGCAATCATCCATTATATTGCATCATCCCCACCCCCCCTTTTTTTCCCCCAACTTGCTGAGCTTTCGGGGAAAAAGAGCTACTGCACACCCCCCTGCCCCCAGCCAAAATTTTTTGATGCAATTTCCATCTGTTCAAAAAAAGTGGTTTTCCCAAGAAGGGCAGTTTTCGAAAATAACAGATGGCCCCATTCTCAACCAAAGGTTGTGGTAAGCTTTTTTCTGGTCATTTGATGATGGGTCAATGTGCGCTGCTGCAAAAATAAATACAAACATTCCTCAGTAAGCAAAATGCCAAACAAAGAAAAAAAAATTTTTTTGGGTCTGGTAACAGAAATGTCAATCACAGAAACCTTCTGAAAAGGCCGAACCAGTTAAAGTAGTTGTGAAATTTTCAGTAAAACCCTTTTCCTTGACATGCAAACCAGGCACAGCTTAAAACCCTTCGGGACGGGAATCTCCTTGCCACCTTGCTTTTAAAAATCTCCCAGCGATCGATTTGTTGCCAAAAGTTCAGATTTCCGGGAGATTTTTTAAAAAGCCCGGTTTGGTGCCTTCACCTTTACCAACGTTGTCATTTTTCATGGAACATGAGTAGTTCCCTAAATCTCTTTGTCATCACTTACTTTTAGTTGGGGAGGGGAATGCAGGGGCATCCCAAATTTGGGGTGTATTAGGTACGGTATTATTTTTTTAAAAATCATTAATTGCTATTTTTAGGGGAAAGGAAGAACATCTTTTATAAAGGGGGAAACAAAAGGTTTTAAAAAAAAAAGTTAAATTCTCCAGTATCAAAAAATGAAGCGCACTTTTAAATTTAAAAAAAAATATTGCAAAAATTTCATCGTGCATTCCAATGTTTAGCTTTCCCAATTCAAAAAAGCAGTGTCGCATTTTTCTTTTTTTTTTTTTTTTTTTTTTTTACACACAAGGGATGCTTGAACTTTAAAATTTCCTTTCCCGTGTGAAAAAAACAACAAGGAAAACATGCCGTGTAGTATTTAACCTTTCAACGGGCAAGATCCCAATTCTGATTTTTTCATGATTTAAATTTCCCCCAAAAAGACCTACTTAAAGTCGTGAAGGCCCCATTATAAAAAGAACAATCAACTTTCCATAAACTTTAGGGGAAAAAAAATTAGCTAGATACACCCCTTTTGATCAGGCAGTAACTTTACAACTTTTTTCCCCCAACGTTAACTTCTGGCTGTTCCATGTTCAAAAGAGGAAAACTTTTTTTAAAAAAAAAAAAATCTTTGGTTTTGGGCCCATGATGCATCAGAAAATGCCCAAAAAAGAAAAAAAAGTTACCCTCGTAAAGGCCAGAACTCCCTCACGGCAGCCCTTTTTTTAGAAACCCAACTAATTATTTCCATGAAAACGGAAATCCCAAATGGAACTGCACGTTTCGTTAATGTACCCCACGCCCAACAGGCTCTTCTCGGGGTGACAGAAAATCCCCCCCCCAATAAAGGTTTCCAGGGGGGAAACAACCCCCCCCCAATAAAGGCTTTCTAGGGTGGAAACAACCCCCAACCCCCAAAAAAAGGCTCTTCCGGGTGGACAAAAAATCCCCCCCCTTTAAAAGGCTTTTTCGGGTGGACAGCCCCCCCCAACCCCAAACTAACCTGAAAAAGGGTGGACAATGGCCCCTGTCTGAATAAAATAATAAAGTCATGGTTCACAAACCTACAGCAGCTGTAAAGGGAGTTGGGAATTTTTTTTCTTCCCCCTTTTCTCCAATGTGGAGGGATGAAAGAAATTTGGGAACCGCCTGAAACCCCCCCCCCCCCCCCCTCCCCCCTGTTCCAATGAAATTGCGGATCAGTCAAAATCAAGAAACAGTTTTTTCTATGGACATTCCACGCATAAACAGAAGGAAAATCAAGCGGTACGTCAGAAAAAACCCTTTTGTGAATTTACAGAAAAAACAAGCCCCTTGCATTTTGTGCATTCAGAACCAAGGCACACAAAACATCAGTCATTCTTGGGGATTAATTTTTCCCCCCACATGTGAACGTTGTCCTCATTGTGAAAAAAAATAAAACTCCCATAAAAGGAGCCCCTTTTTAGGGGGGTTTTTCGCCCTTGGACATCATTTTTAAAGATATGAACTAAAAATGGGGGTGTTTTGAAAACCTTTGAAGGGGTTTTTTTAAGACGTGCATCTTTTGCCCAGTACAAAAACTTTTTCTCATGTCATAGCTAAATTTTCCCCTTTGTTTTCCCCTTTTTAAAGTTCAGGCAGCTAGCCTTTATCCTATCCTGCTCTCACGGTAGAAACCTTATTATCCTGTTGAAGAGGGTTTTGGGTGCGGGCCCAAAAAAGGAAAAAGCAAAAAAAAAAAAAAAAAATAAAATTTCCCATTAAAAGGGTTTTCATTTTTTTTCCTGGCAAGATTGAACCAAGGAAAAGGTATTATGATATGCCCTCAAAAAAAGATACAGCCAAAAACAAAAAAAAGTAAAGAAAAACGAGGGAGCTGTTAGTAACCGTATCAAGAGGATAGTCCCCTCAAGGTAAAGCCACAGAAGTAAAAACATTGTCGACCCTTCCCTTTTTTTTTGGGTAAATAGAGAACATTTCCTGGGCAGCCATGGGGATTATCCCAGGGTTTTGTCCCTCTTTTTCCATCAAAATGTTTTTTCCCATGCTGAGGCAAATGATTTTACCCGTTACCTAAACTCCTCGGTCCGTATGCCTTTTTGTGTCGCCTGTGGGGAGTTTCTCTTGCCATTCGATCTTACCATTCTATTACTACTTAATGTATAAAAAACAATAAAACCATACTTAAATTTATGAATTGGTTGGGACCTTCTCAATTTTGGGTCTTTGTCAAAAACAGGCAACTAGAAGGGGGACCCTGAAAAGCCCTGAAACTATCTCGAAGCCCCCAAGAACCCGGAATAATTCAAACCCCATTTATATGTGATAACAAACCCTTTGCGTAACTTGAAATTGACAACCTGCTAAGAAGCAAAAAAAAAACAAAGGCTGCAATTTTCATTCCCCCCACAAAGCAAACCCAAAGCCAATAGTTCAAAGGTGAAACAAAAAGTTTGTCTTTTCCCCATATTTAAATGAAAAAAAAAGGAGTTACAACCCCCGGGCCCCATGGCATAAAATCACAAAGCTTTTGCAAATAAAAATGTAATTCTGAAAAAAAAAAGTCAATCCCCGAATTTCCCATACCTCATTTTAAAACACAACAACATTACAACCACCAACACACACACACACACTGTAGGTATTGCTGCCACAAATTGAAAAAAACTAAAAAAATCCGAAAGCGACAAATAAAGAATCATCAAAGAATAAACAAGGAAAAAAAACAAACAACTGCAAACCAACAAAGTAAAAAAGGAAAAAAACACCATGAAATCACATTTCAGGGAGCATAAGGGAATTTCCACTCAGGGAGGGTAAAGACAAAAAAAAAAAAATAATTGAAAAAAAAAAAGGGGGGGGGGGGGGGGGGGGGGGGGGGGGGGGAGGGCGAAGGTGTGGAGCAAGAGAATTGAGCAAGGGTATTCAAAACGCTTAAAAAACATTGACCGTCAAAAAATAAAACTGTGGGATCATGACGGGAATTCAGGCCGGTGTGCATAAAGTCGTGGAGACAAGGCGGGCCCCTATACCCCAAACGATATCCCCTTTAATTCTCATCCTTCGCGGGTGTGGGGAAATTTGCGGGTCAGGAAAGACAGCAGTCCCCCTTTGGGGTTTGGCGGGTGGACGCCCGGTGTGGGGAATAGGCTGGTCGTGACAAGACGCAGCCCCCTCCTTGGGATGGGGCAGGGGACAGCCGGTGCTGAGAAAGGGGGTCAGGAAAAGGGACAGCAGCCCCCTCCTTGGGTTGGGGCGGAGTGGACAGCGGGCAGCCCAAAAACCCGCCGTGTCGGTCTGTCTTCTTTTCTGTTCCCCGCTTGTTTCCCCCTGGAAGCCACCTGTTCGGGTGAACCATTTTACATAGTTCCCAACCTTCCAGAGTTCTAGTCAGGAACCCGAAGATGTGGGGGGGAATTGACTTTCACCCGAAAGTCAGGCGCCTTATTTTCCCAATGATAAAAAGGGGTTTCCCAAGAAATAAAAATCCCGTAACATCACTGACCCTGTAAGCTCACTGTCCCTTTTTGGTATAGTTCTCGTCGGTTTGGTCTGTCTAGTTTGTTGCCCTTTCACAAAATGATTTTTCTGTCATGTTTGTTTGCCCCTTTTCCCCAAAATGATTCCAAATCTACATTTCTTTTCGAAAAATTTTGCAGCTTGGCTTTCTATCACAATTCACCCCTTTTGGAATTTTTTTAAACCCGGGACAAGAAATTTTGTTGGGGTTTGGGCCCTGCAATTAATAGTAAAATTACTTTAAAATTGGTTGTCCTACTGCAGATTGCCGTACCCTTCCAGTAACTTCACAGTTCGGATTTTTGGAAAAGAAAAACAAAACATTTACCCAAATGAGCCCCTCCAGTGCACTTTTGTCCCCGTTACGTCTTTACAAGTAAAAATCTTCAAAAAATCAGAAACAATGAAAAAAATTGACCCTTTGCAAAAAGTAAATATATGTGGACTGCTTTAAATTTGGGCCTTACACCTAAAAATCAAATTGGCCTTTTTAAAGAACATGCGAAATGTAAGCATTTTTTTGACTTCTCTGTATAGTTTTTTGCCTTTTCCACAAAATGATTCCCCCAAACATTTCTTTTCAAAAAAAATTCTTAGTCCGACCTTCTCGTTACAATTATTTTATTTGAATTATTTTTTAAAAAAGGACATCCAGAAAGGGATGTTGAGGTTGGCGATGAAAAAACGATCGTAAGTCACTAAATATGGTTATCCCTGCAAATCTGTACAGCAAACCCCTAATCCCTAAGTTTAGAAATTTGGGGTTAAAAAAACAGAAAAAAAAAAAATTTCCCCCAAAGTTTCCCCCCAATACCTTTTCTCCCGGTTTATTTTTTCAAAAACTAAAAAATGATTTTAAAATGCCAGAAACCCAAATTAAAAAAAACCTTGCAAAAATGAAAACCCTGGGATTGATTAAACAAAACACTTACACCCGCCGCCAACCCCTACTGTCATTGTGTAAAAAAATACAAGATAGCGAAATAAAATCAAGTAAAACCAGATTAGGCGGGGGAAAAAAAAAAATTAACCATTGGAGTTACAAAAAGTCGAAAAACACAAAACAAGAATTCAGATAAATATGCACCAGTTCAACAATTTTAAAAAGCTTTGGGAAAAAAAATCAAGTTAAAAAAAAAATTGCCCCGATAAAAGAAGCACAAAAATATTTATTATAAAAAAAAAAAAAATCAGCCAACTGCAATATTTTCAAAAGGCAACATTGTTTCTAAAGATATTTACTCCTTTTCCAAACCCACTCCCCATTCCCCCACCCCATGCTCAAGCCTCCCCCCAACCCCCCCTCTCAAAGTCCCTTTTTTTTTCCCCCAGATGGGTAGGGTGCCCCTTATGGCAGGGTGAAAGGGTTTACAACCCAAAATCCCTGCCTGGTTACAGGGGGTCCGCAGGGTATCAGCCCGGTAGCAGAAGAAAAAAAAAAAAAAAGTCCCCCCCCAACCTCCCCTGTCAAAGTCCTCCCCAAACTCCCATGCTCAAAAACAGGTAACTGGTTTGTAACTGGGGAAAATGGGCATTGGGGTTTTGGGGTTTGTGTTCTTTTTTTCCCCTTTTTCGTTTTATGGTGGAGGTGGGAGGGACTTCCCCCCCCTTTCATGAGTTAAATCACACCATTCGTCAAGTTGTTGCACAAAATGCGAGTGCGACGGTGAGCGAATCAGCTGGTGCGAGTGTGAGGTGTGTGTGTGTGTCTTGTGTTGTTGTGTGTGTTGTTTGTGTGTCGTGTGTGTGTTGTGTGGTGTGTGTGTGTGTGTGCTTTTGTTATTTGGGTTGTGTGTATGTGTGTGGTGTGTGTGGTGGTGTGTGTGTGGGTGTTGGTGCAAGTGGCATTGTGGTGTGTCTGTTGTGTGTTGCATGTTGGTTTTTGTGTGTGTGCTGTTCTGAGAATGTCACCAAAAAATGCAAAGAAAAGCATTTTCCGATAAGATTTGCCCCTTCAATTACAGGGAAAAAAAAAATGGAATTTAAAAATACTTTTTTTTTTTTTTGTCCTTTGTAACACAAAAAGTGCACACCAAAAAAAGGGAAAAAAAAACGTTTCAGTGAGCAAAAAAAACCAAAAAGGGAAAAAAAAGGGGGTCAAAACAAGTGTAACAATGAGATTCAAACGTAGCGAGGCAGATCCCGGACAAACGCACAGCCAAAGGCCCAACCCCCCCACGTGCATTCCCTCTTACCCTTTCCCAAATCACGACCTTGCTATATAACAACTGGCAAGAGGGAAACGTCGGCCCAACTAGGGCTAATTTTAAGCTAAAAACCTCGTTTAGAGGTGTTTATGAATGCTGGAATCCCCCTTTGGGGAATAATGCTAATACAAGCATATATTGAACACGTTCCAAACTGCTTATTTCTACAAGAAACTTCGGGCGTTTTTTCCCGGGACGCCCCGGGGGTCGGTAGTTTGTCACAGTGGACCAGGAAACAAAAGCGTTTAGGGCACGCCGCAGGAACATCCCCCCCCCCCTCTGCCCCCCCCCTCCCCCCCGCACCCCTCCTTCCATAACTCAAGATTGTTAAGCCCCTTAAATCCTGTTTTGCAAAACCTGAACGCACGAAAACAATAACAACGTTTACTTTTAAAAATCTTAGAAATTGGTTGATGCAAGATTTTTCTCAAGCCAAACCCAAAACTTCTGATTTTCATCTTGATTGGCGGACTAAACTAAACTCCAAAAAAATGAATTACCCTGGAGAACCACCTCAACTGTTACTTTTATGAAAAAACTTTTTTTCCCTTTTTATTTAGTCTTTTTGCATTATTTAACACTGACAGCTGAAAAATTTTTGTGGGTAAATGTTCTTTTAAAAAACACTTTTAAGAAAGGGATCCCTTATAAAACAAATATTGAAAAAAGTTACGATATCAGATTCGTCATCCCCAAGTCCCCACCACTTCCATCCCCCGCATGTTCCGTGATTAAGTTTTTTACACTAGAGGTTTTAACATGGTCCCCAATCCCCCCGGGGCCTCACTTGTTCTTCAGATTCCAACCCCGTTCGCCTCCTTTGAGCTCATGGTGTGGTGCTGCGTTCCCCTTTTTCCCCCAGGGCAAGACGGAAGCTCGATGGAGGTCAGTGGCGTTTGTGTGATGTGACCAGCGGTGCCCGGCTTCTGCCGGCGCTCCGTTTGCGGCCACCCGGCTGCCTCCCGCCAGTTGTGGAAGTCGCGGTGGCATGAAGGTGTCGGCCATGAAAGGTCCGCAGAACATTGTTGTTCCCGATCTGCCGAAAGATTAAAGGCAACAGAGTTTGGTGATGGGAAATTTCGTGCATACCGCCCCCGCACACACACACAAGCACCATTGCTTAACACCTATGCTCACAAACAATGCATACCAAACACACATGTACACCACAGACACAGAGCACCCACACATGCAAACAACCCATCCCTGATTTTTCTGTTAAAGGGAACCCGGGAAATACAATGCTACAAAAATTTCTACTACACCACAGAGCACTCGTAATAAACCCCTGACCCCCCCCAAAAAACCAACACACAACCCAAACCACACACCCCCGGGCAAAGTAAAAGAAATGCCGTTTTCATGACTTCTCACAGTCTCCCCGGGGGGCTAAATGCATGATTTTGATCACTTATAACGGATATCTTTTTTTTTTCCCCCCAAAATTTTTATTTTCACTTTTCAAATTTTTTACGATCTTTTTAAATATTTTTTTACCCAACAATTAATTTGGCCCTTCGGCTCTTGCCATGCCGAGCCTGGCATGACGCTTGAATTTTTTTTTTCCCCCGCAAAAATTTATACTTTAAAACCCGTAAATTTTTCTATGGCCAACCTGATTCCTGAAGGAACCCGGGGGAAAAAAGCAGTTCCCCTCCGACCCCTTTTTGGATTTTCCCTTTTGAGTCGTTCATGATGAAAAAAATCATCACCCGTCGCCCAAGGAAAGTAATAGTAGACGGGGCTGTGCGAATCATTACTGTGCTTTTTTTTTTTTTAACCATGTTTACAAAAAAAGGAAGGCATTTTTTTCTCTCCAGTAAATTAATTTCCCTGAAAATTTTTACTTACAGTATCATAAATTGTTCAGTAACTTTTACAGTGTTCTATCCCCTATAGCAGAGGTGACAACAAAAGTGCCCCTTTTTTTTTTGGGAGAGGTACACACAATGCGCCTTTGTTCTTGGGGAGAGGTAACATCAATCAATGAGCCCCCTTTTCCCCGGCCCCCGAAACAAAAAGGTATGGGAAAAAACCCGCACGAAACAATCACAGACCACGTTTTCCAAAAAAATTCGAAATGAAGGAAAGAAATAGGCCCAAAGTCATGACAGTCTCTCTTCTCTTTTCATCGTCCTTCTTCGTTTTTTAAAACATATATTACTTTTTTTTTTCCAAAGTTCAAATCTTGCCAATTTACAACAAGCTGGGAAGAATTTTTACCGCCTTTTTTTTCCCCATACTTGTGTTCAGCATTAAGTTTGGTCAATCAGTGGGAGAGTGCATCCTTAGGATATCCCAAATAAAGGTTGTTCTGCCCAATTCTTTGCCACTGACAATGTTGGGTTATTGAAAAAGCAGAGCGACCCCCCAGACTGCCTATCTTTTTATTCCCTTTTCCCTTTAAGGGTCCCCAAACATAGGCTCAAAAAATGTTCCTTTCATTTTTTATTTTCATAAGTTTTTAGTTTTTTAGAACTTTCTTTTCTCCCAATTTTTCGTTTTTTTCCTTTATCCCCTTTGCTGGGTTTCTTTGGGGGTGCTGTTGGGTTTTTTTTTGAACCATGGGAGTGAGCACCCGAATTGGCGTGGTGCATTCTACTTGATGCCCCAAAGCCGCAAATCCCCTGTTCCCCCGTGATTGATCCCGTGGCATAAGGCCCAAGAGCAGGAAAAACAACAGTTGCTTTCGAAGGATTACAATGTTTTTCATGCGCTAGGAAAAAATTCATATTCTAAAGTATTTTTTTAACCTATGTTCCCTTTTCATCACCTTTAATTTTTTTTCTTTCGTTCAAAACTTTGCCAAGGCAATCATTCTTAATGCTGGAGTTGTTCCTGACTATTTCCCCCAACTTTTTCAATGCATTATACATTTATACATTTTGCTTCTCAAAAAAGATAACGAAACCACAAACAAAAAATTCTAAACCCAAAAAGGGGAAAAAAAATGGGCCCCACTTTACTGCATCTCTTTCCCCCCCACTTTAAATTACTTTGTCTGTTTTGCCCATTTCCTAACTCTTTACCTCACTTTCCAGGGGACTTAGGGGCTTTTTCGGAAGAAGTGGGCCCCGGGTTCCCCATTCAGGGTTGGGGGTGTTTGGGCTTCCGTGGTTTTCACCTTTTCCCCTCACAGGGATGATGCAGTAGGCAGCACCCCCTGTTGACAGAACCCCAAAATACATACAGTGCCATGGAAATTTGGGGGGGGGGTGTGTAGACCCAAACACAAAAACCCCACTGTTATTCTTCAAATTTGTTTTCAGTTTCATTCAACATTAGAATTTTTTTAAACAAGATTATGGGAGGAAAGTGGATTTTACCCTGCTCAACATTCAAGGGTTTAAATTTTGGTTGACTTTTTCTTTTTGGGGGGTCCGGGGGCTGGGTTAAACAATTTACCCCTTACCTCTTTCTGGCATCTATAACCCCTTTCCAAAGGAACCATCAGTTAAGTGCAAAGGAACCCCAAGGAGAATGCCCTGCTACCCACTGTTCAATGGTGCCTGTTGGGCCCACCACAAAACCCTTAAAATGTAAAACAACTGCACGGTCATGGGCCGCGGGGGAACCCTGGGGGGACAGTTTTATTTATGCAGAACATCCCCCCCTCCCTGGGAGAGCCCAGCCCATGATCCTGGGATGCACTTAAATCTCCCTGGGGGTTTCAGAGGGGAGGGGGGGGGTCCCTCCCAAATTTAAAAGATTCTGACCCCCTTCTCAAAAAACCCTTCAGGGGGTAAGGGGAAAAACCACTGAACTGAATGTCATTCTCAATGGGACCAAAAATCTTCAGGGGGAAGGGGGAAAAACCCCACTGAATGAATGTCATTTCAATGGTACCAAAAATCCTTAGGGGGTAAGGGAAAAACCTATGAACGAAGATGTTTCTCAAAGGTACCAAAAATCCCCCCAGGGAGGAGGGAAAAACCTACTGAATGAATGCATTCCAAGGTACCCAAAAACTCCTTAGGGGGGAAGGGAAAAACCCATGAATGAATGTCTTCAAAAATGGCGCCGAAAGACTCCTAGCAAAGTGACCCTCTCTCAAACCCCCGGGGTTTTCGTCAGTAAGGAAAAGGTGTGCTGCATGAATCCCTTGCCTTAAAAAAATATTTTTCCAAAAAATTGAAGGACTGCACGGTATTCCCCTTTATTTTGATAACCCCCCATGCAAAAAATGTAATCATGTTTGAGTTTTTCAAAGGTAAAGGGGAAAGTGCATCATTTTTAGTGCAATTAAAATTTTCATACAATCATTCGCGTACAAAAGCTTTGTCAATAAAACATTTAGAGTATCGGGTTTAGTGAGTTGAAAACCCCCTTAAGGGGCAGATCAGCCAAAAAGGTCTTTAAAAGGTAGGGGCCCCGGTGTAAATCAACATGAAAAATTGACCGGCCAAAACAGATTTTCACATTTTACCCCCCTTAGCAAACAAAAGGGGAAAAAACCCCACAACACCCGCACCCGCACGCACCCAAACAACAACACAAAAACCCAAAAAGGAAGTTAGGTGTCCGGTGCCTTTTCTCCAGGCCCACGGCCTTTCGCCTTGACCTGGGTGACCTGACGGGTTTGTGCAGCAGTTCCACCCGCTTTCATGGGACTTCGGTTTTTTAGCCCCTGCCACGCCCACCCAGACCGTCATGCGGCACACGCAACACTGGTATGACGTTTTCATGTAACACGGTAAGACGTCATCACGCAAAATGGGAAGACAGTCATCTGAACACTGGGAATGACAGCACACGAAATGGGAATGGGCAGTCCTCTTAAATGGTAAGACATCATCAGCAAAATGGTAATGACAGTCTATGTAACATGGTAATGACAGTCATCACGCAACACGGTAATCGTCTATGAACACTGGTAATGGGAGTTACAGAAATGGTAAAGGCAGTTTTCATTAAAAATGGTAAGGCAGTTTCTGCAACATGGGAAAGGGAGTTTTTAAATTAAAACTGGTAAGACGTTTAAGCAAAACCGGTAAGGACAGTTATCAAAGTAACATGGTAAAGGCAGTTATCTGAAAAACCCGGTAATGGCTTATCATTAACCTGGTAATGGGTTTCATGTAAAACCTTGGGAATGGCGTATTTATGCAACCTGGGGGAATGGAGTTATTGTAACCTGGTAATGACGTTTCACCAACATGGTATGAAGTTATATGTAACACTGTAATGGCAGCTATCAAAGAACATGGTAAGGCAGTTATTGTAACCTGGTGATGCTTTTAGTAACACTGGTGATGGCATTATCCCGTAACCCTGGGGTTTGGGAGTTTTTGTAAAACTGGGGATGGGAGTTTCATGTAAAAACTGGTAATGGCTTATCTGTACACTGGAAAGGCGTTATCATGTAACATGGGAATGACAGTTTCATGAACACTGGTAGACATTAATGTAACACTGGGTTTTGGCAGTTATGCAACATGGGAAAGGCAGTTTCGTAACATGGTAATGAAGTTATCATGTAACCTGGGAAAAGGCGTTATGAAAATGGGGGAAAGGCAGTTTCACACCATGGAAAGGGGTTATTGTAAATGGGAAAGACGTTTTTATGCCACTGGTAAGGCAGTTTTGCAACACTGGGAATGGCAGTTTTCATGTAACACTGGTAATGACAGTTATCATGCAACACTGGTAATGGCAGTTATCACGAAACACTGGTAATGGCAGTTATCATGTAACACTGGTGATGACAGGTTATCATGTAACACTGGTAATGACAGTTATGTAACACTGGTAATGACAGTTATCATGTAACACTGGTGATGGCAGTTATCATGTAACACTGGTGATGGCAGTTATCATGTAACACTGGTGATGGCAGTTATCATGTAACACTGGTAATGGCAGTTATCATGTAACACTGGTAATGGCAGTTATCATGTAACACTGGTGATGACAGTTATCATGTAACACTGGTAATGACAGTTATCATGTAACACTGGTAATGACAGTTATCATGCAGTAGGTCAGTGCATCCTGCACACTTCTGAACTGAATTCATAGACAGTTGTCCGAGTCTGGAAGACACGTCAAAGTCTCCACTGAACATTCATAGACAGTTGTCAGAGTCTGGGAGACACGTCAAAGTCTCCACTGAACATTCATAGACAGTTGTCAGAGTCTGGCAGACACGTCAAAGTCTCCACTGAACATTCATAGACAGTTGTCAGAGTCTGGCAGACACGTCAAAGTCTCCACTGAACTGAATTCATAGACAGTTGTCAGAGTCTGGGAGACACGTCAAGTCTCCACTGAACTGAATTCATAGACAGTTGTCAGAGTCTGGGAGACACGTCAAAGTCTCCACTGAACATTCATAGACAGTTGTCAGTCAGGGAGACACGTCAAAGTCTCCACTGAACTGAATTCATAGACAGTTGTCAGAGTCTGGGTGACACGTCAAAGTCTCCACTGAACTGAATTCATAGACAGTTGTCAGAGTCTGGGAGACACGTCAAAGTCTCCACTGAACTGAATTCATAGACAGTTGTCAGAGTCTGGGAGACACGTCAAAGTCTCCACTGAACATTCAGAGTCTGGCAGACATGTCAAAGTCTCCACTGAACTGAATTCATAGACAGTTGTCAGTCTGGGAGACATGTCAAAGTCAACACTGAACTGAATTCATAGACAGTTGTCAGAGTCTGGGAGACACGTCAAAGTCTCTACTGAACTGAATTCATAGACAGTTTTCAGAGTCTGGGAGACACGTCAAAGTCTCCACTGAACTGAATTCATAGACAGTTCTCAGAGTCTGGCAGACACGTCAAAGTCAACACTGAACATTCATAGACAGTTGTCAGAGTCTGGCAGACACGTCAAAGTCAACACTGAACATTCATAGACAGTTGTCAGAGTCTGGGAGACACGTCAAAGTCTCACTGAACTGAATTCATAGACAGCTGTCAGTCTGGGAGACACGTCAAAGTCTCCACTGAACTGAATTCATAGACAGTTGTCAGAGTCTGGGAGACACGTCAAAGTCTCCACTGAACTGAATTCATAGACAGTTGTCAGTCTGGGAGACACGTCAAAGTCTCCACTGAACATTCATAGACAGTTGTCAGTCTGGGAGACACGTCAAAGTCTCCACTGAACATTCATAGACAGTTGTCAGTCTGGGAGACACGTCAAAGTCTCCACTGAACATTCATAGACAGTTGTCAGTCTGGGAGACACGTCAAAGTCTCCACTGAACATTCATAGACAGTTGTCAGTCTGGGAGACACGTCAAAGTCTGCACTGAACATTCATAGACAGTTGTCAGAGTCTGGGAGACACGTCAAAGTCTCCACTGAACACCTGTGGAAATTACATCACTCATCCCATTGGCCCCCTACCATTCTCCCTCCACACTCTCACCATAACTTTGTCTGTCGCACCCATCCACCCATTTTCACTTGCACTTATACGCACACGCACACACACACACACACACACTATCTGTCAATATATTGTTTACTTATAAAATACCAGATTTTTTCTGTGCTTCTTGCCTGAAAGGTTTTTTTTCAACTATATTAATAAATTTAAAACAGAAAAGTGTCAAAGGTAAAAAAAAAAACCTGCTTACATTTGAATGATTGTACTGTCTGTCAGTAAATGCACCCAGGGAAAAGATAGTCGTATTTTCCAACGCAGTACTACTCCTTAGTCATGTAAACATTCCATGTTGGATCCTTCCCTTTCATGACTTCAACTGCCTCTCAAAATGAGAACAGCCCTCCTCCGCCATCTTGTTTGTGGAAAGAATGACCTCTGACCTGCCTTAGTGTGACACTACCAGGAGGAAAATACACCATTTTCACTGCACAGTCAAGAACTGCGTGTAGTTCAAATAACAAGTTAATGTCCTGTGTGGTTTTCACTGGAATGAACCTTATGATGTGTGCAATAAAAAAAAAATCCATACATTTTCATTTCAGCAAATCACAATGATTGGGCAGGGTGCTCAAATTTTAATGTCAACGCAACCGTAAAGAGTCTGGTCTTACTCGTTTTCAAATTTCAAAGGCTATTACCCTTTTTTTTGCACAGATCTTTATTCATCAGTTGTTTAATCCCTTTACATCTCTCTCAGTGTCTCTTTATCTATACATCCTACTTCCTTTCAGTCATAAAGAATTCATGCATTTGGTTTTGATGACGTGTGTGCGTGTGTGTGTGTGTGTGTGTGTGTGTGTGGTGTGTGTGTGTGTATGTGTGTGTGTGTGTGTGTGTGTGTGTATGTGTGCGTGTATTGCTGTAATTTTCTATCAATCTTCATGCATGCAGTGTTGATTCTAGGATTTCAAAAAAGGGGGCCCAAGGGCCCCCTCACATAAAAAAAGGGGGCCCATAGGGTGAAAATGGGAGGCCCTCAAAACGCGTGAAAATTCAGATTTTAAAGCTTAATCACAATGATTACATTATGGCCAAAGTAAACTAAAACAACAAAAAGAAACAAGAAACGAGTTACATTTTATTACAGAAACGCACACACACACACACACACAGAGTACACACACATTCTGACATACCTTAGAAGACTTGTCTTTTTCTGGTGGTGCATGTACTCAGCTGAGCTCCCTTCTTGGCAGTCATACAGCAAGTGAGCAAGTCTGTTGTCACCTCATCATAGAATCCAGCAACTCTAAGCCTACCCCACAATTAATTCAGTCTCTTTATATGAAGTGACCATCACTATTGTCAAGATTTATATACCATCAGTATCACCTTAAGAAAACCCTTTAACTGTGAAAAGTCACTGTGTACACCTTCACCATACACAACTGAAAAGCTTTAAATACATATGTACAGCCCACAGAACTCCATTCATTTCTTGTAGATCCTCCTATCCTTCTGTTGCTTCCACTCTGCTGCAGCAGCTGTGAAGTCATGGTCATTGATGGGAGGACCTTCACATTTGATGGTCATCAGCACATTGAGGCTGTCTTCTTTCAGCCTGTTTCTCCTGGCTGTCTTGATGGCATTTTGGGCACTGAAACCACGCTCACAGAGTTTCTTCTGCTCCTCCGTTTTCAAACTGGAGGGATCGGCTTCGTTTTCACCATCTTCATTATCTTGCTGATCTTCGGGTTCACTGGCACTTTCAACCGTTTCGCCTCCGGCGTCGATCGGCTGAGACACGCTATCGCTTGACTGAGTAGCCGTAACGGTGGCTGTAGACTCAATATCGGCTTCCAGCTGATGATCTTTAGATATATCAGTGCGTTTTTTCTTCGTGAAGGCGAAAGAAAACAGAGTGTTTGGCTTCGCGCGCTTCATCGTTGAAGCCGACATGAGGACTGTTGAACTGCCAGTACCGCTGACTGGCTCAACTGCTGCTTCTCGGCCAATGAAAAAATTTGGTAGAACGCGCGTTCGGCTAAAGGAATTGCTCAGGAGGCTATACACACGGCAGCGGCGAAGCCGCGCTGGTTGTGCAAAAACGCGTTCGTTTTCTTTTTTTTTTGCGGCTTTTGGGCCGCGTCTTTCGCGATTTTTTGCGGCCTTCAGAAAAATATTGCGGGAATCCCGCAAGGGCGCGCTCTAGAATCAACACTGTGCATGCATGCACACACACACACACACACACACACACCACATACACACACACACACACACACACCACATACACACACACACACAACACACACACACACACACACACACACACACACACACACACACACACACCACATACACACACACACCACATACACACTCGAAAGGGTTTATATACGCACATTTGCCTCTCAATCTCTGTCTCACATACAACACACACACACACATGTACACACCACACACAAAGTTCACATGCAACAACACTCACATAAAATTGTTGGCAGCACTGGTGTAGACCCTGAGGAGATACTCGGCCTCCTGGTTGGGGTCAAAGGTGGAGGGGACGATGGCATAGCGCCCCTTCTTCAGGGGGCCGTAGCGCAGGAAGATGGAACGACTGTCCCGGTACACGGTCGACGTCGTCCTCTCCTGAAGGGTGAGGTCATGCATCCTGTAGCGTCGGTTCAGCTCCACCTGTCAAAGGGAGCAAACTTTTGAAGACCAGTCCTCACACAACGTACATTCAGTGTCAATGTGGACAACAACGTACATTCAGTGTCAATGTGGACAACAACGTACATTCAGTGTCAATGTGGACAACAACCTACATTCAGTGTCAATGTGGACAGTTTCAGATAATCATATGAAGGACGACTTCAGACAATTCATTCCTTTATAGTGATATGAAAGCCATGACTGTCGATTTCTTTAGAACAAAATCATGTATTTCTGAAGGTTTTTTTTTCTAAGGCCATTAACCTTAGTGGCCGTTGAAAAAAAAAACATTTTTAAAGGTTTAAAATTAAGAGATGGAAAGTAGTTTTGCAGATGATATTTGATGGTGAAAATGTATTCAGATAGTACAAAAATCATCATACCCAAAATGATAAGAATTAGGTCAGCTGCCTTTCTGAGCCTATTGCATAAAATCATGTCTGCAGTTTAAAATATGTTTTGTTAGGTTAGGTCACATTTCATACATGTTCATTCTTGTGACAGTGATAAAACTGATCACAGAAATTATGGAAAAAGACAGCTGCTAACTGACTAACTGATAGACAAAGAGAAAGAATTAAAACTTCAGAAAATTTTCTTTCCCATTCTACAATCAAGATCACTGTAGATTTGTTCACATGGGTGTGGATTTCTGAAAAAGAAAAAAAAATCAGCCTATCTAAGAAATCAGAGCTTAAGAATCACTTAGCATCATAAAAACGGGTTCTAGAGAGTGACAAAACACTAAGATACGACAGTCAGTTCAAGTTATTTAAAGATTAAGAGACTGAATGAGTCTTGCAGTTGGCGGATGATGAGCATACATATTTACAGAACACAGAAACAGATAGGGAGAGGTAACTGAAACTATGGTCTCCATGACAGCAGGGCATGAAGGGCCACAGAATTTGACTTTGTTTTTTTGCTGAATGATGAGAATGAAGATGAAGATGAAACTAAGGATTTCCATTCAGGTCCGAGACTGTATGACAGGGCTGTCTCCAACGCTTCACTTTCATAACATATCATGGCATCAACCAGGCCCCAAAGATACAGACACCTGAAGTGTTGGTCAGGAAATTTGAGCAACACTCGCAAAAGACGAGCAACACTCTCAAGAGACACATCCAATAAGTGGATAAAACTTGGGGGACATATGGGCAAGAGCCACTAGGGGCAGAAAAACCATACAAATAAATGGCTGACAGGAATCAGACCCACAACCTCCCAGTCCTGAGTCCACAACATAGACCACTTCACCACAGGTTTGGAACTCCCTGTGAAGGTTTCCTTTTCACCACCCAACAGTCATCTCTCCCATAAAGAAAAACAAAAAATTAAATAATGAATTAAAACTAGAATTACAGACCACAAAATCAACAACCCCCAATCCTTTGTAGGTCAAATTCTATCAGCCGTGAGGACACTAGATAAACCAAGTTACCAATAAATGAACACATGGTGTTTCTTTTGTTTTTCAATGAGCACATGTGACAGGAACACATTTGGAACAACGTGAGAATAAAGTAAAGCCAGACCCTGAGAACGGTGAAGCCGATTGTCTTGTTGATAGCCCCTTCTTTGTCACGGATGCTCTTCTGCATCAACTGGGCCATGAATTCCTCATCATCGCCCACATCAAAGACATACTGCCACATCACACACACACACACACCACACACACCGACACACTCACACATACACCACACACACATACACCACACACACATACACCACACACACACACGTACAGTTTATCATGTCTTTATCATGACCCACATTAACAATCTGCAAATGTAACGCATACTTCAAAGTATGAAAAATCACATACACACACACACTCTCTCTCTCTCTTCCCCTATCAACCCCTCATACAGAACTGCTAACAGATTTAATTATCACATCTAGTTTTCAATCTGTTTTGGAAGATCCCACTCTGAAGAAACATGCCGGTAATTCTTTTTTTTTCATACACACACACACATACAGTTTATCACACACTCTCTCTCTCTCTCCCCCTATCACCCCCTCATACAGAACTGCTAACAGATTTAATTTAATCATTACATCTAGTTTTCAAACTGTTTTGAAGATCACACTCTGAAGAAACATGCAGGTGTTCTTTTTTTCATACCTTTTTTTACTATGCACACATAAAGAAAAGATTCCACAGCTCAACATGTCAAAGTTATGGAACATGCCATATACATCTCCCTATAAATAAGTCCTGACATTTACAGAAAGCCAATCATACAGCTCAACATGTCAAAGTTATGGAACATGCCATATACTTTCCCCTATAAATAAGTCCTGACATTTACAGAAAGCCAATCATACAGCTCAACATGTCAAAGTTATGGAGCATGTCATATACATCTCCCTATAAATAAGTCCTGACATTTAAAGAAAGCCAATAATACATTACACCAAGGTTGCATGCAACATGTAAACAGGAAAAAAGTTACTATGTAAGAACTTTATCCTAAACCTTCTATTTGTGTAATACATGGGAACCTGACTGGTACCTTGCATAATTCATTCAAATCATTTCAATCGAGTACATGTTTCTCTACTTCATGTCTGAAGCCCAGCTCCTTTAGAAACACACAGATTTTACTGCAGGTACTTCTTGTTCACACCTCATACAAGACTTCTGGCACTGGTATGAAATGATGTGAGAGTTGAAATGCCAATGCTAACGATCAAGAGGACGAAAAACAAATTTTACTGTCAAGTCCAGATTTCTCTCGGTTCCATTTCAACCCAGCCAAGTCACTGAATCATGTTACTTTTTTTAATTTCCAAACATTTGGGAAGAGGAGGGGGGGTTTCATTATCCACAAAGTTATAGCACACTACGATGAAAGAATAGCACTTGGACGCTCTGCAGAATAACCAGTCAGTATGCAATGACCATTCCAGAAAGTTCCAGACCCATAACGTAATACAGTCAACAGAGATGCACGAAACATTTTAGAAACAACTTCTGGAAGTGGAAAGCTTCCGAAAACTTTCCACACTTTTATGATTCTGGAACTCTGAAAAACTTGCGGACTTTGTACAGCTTTTTGTCGCCTTCGCACATGTAAAGCAAAACACCAACTATACACATCTGAAACAACCAGCGATGCAAGAAAAACTTCCTGTGGGCGATGATTTCCCAAGCTTCGAATGAGACTATAAACTGAGGTCCCATATGTGAACACACACATAACATCTTGCTCACACGTAAAATCCCACCACTAACTTTCGGAAGAGAAGGGCCCGTTTGACTGACCATTGGTATGGATGACACGTTACATATGGTATGCACCCTGCATGAGAAGGCCAGTTTGACTGACCATTGGTATGGTTGACACGTTACATATGGTATGCACCCTGCATGAGAAGGCCAGTTTGACTGACCATTGGTATGGATGACACGTTACATATGGTATGCACCCTGCATGAGAAGGCCAGTTTGACTGACCATTGGTATGGATGACACGTTACATATGGTATGCACCCTGCATGAGAAGGCCAGTTTGACTGACCATTGGTATGGATGACACGTTACATATGGCATGCACCCTGCATGAGAAGGCCAGTTTGACTGACCATTGGTATGGATGACACGTTACATATGGCATGCACCCTGCATGAGAAGGCCAGTTTAACTGACCATTGGTATGGATGACACGTCACATATGGTATGCACCCTGCATGAGAAGGCCAGTTTGACTGAGCATTGGTATGGATGACACGTCACATATGGCATGCACCCTGCATGAGAAGGCCAGTTTGACTGACCATTGGTATGGATGACACGTTACATATGGCATGCACCCTGCATGAGAAGGCCAGTTTGACTGACCGTTGGTATGGATGACACGTTACATATGGCATGCACCCTGCATGAGAAGGCCAGTTTGACTGACCGTTGGTATGGATGACACGTTACATATGGCATGCACCCTGCATGAGAAGGCCAGTTTGACTGACCGTTGGTATGGATGACACGTTACATATGGTATGCACCCTGCATGAGAAGGCCAGTTTGACTGACCATTGGTATGGATGACACGTCACATATGGTATGCACCCTGCATGAGAAGGCCAGTTTGACTGACCGTTGGTATGGATGACACGTTACATATGGTATGCACCCTGCATGAGAAGGCCAGTTTGACTGACCGTTGGTATGGATGACACGTTACATATGGCATGCACCCTGCATGAGAAGGCCAGTTTGACTGACCATTGGTATGGATGACACGTTACATATGGTATGCACCCTGCATGAGAAGGCCAGTTTGACTGACCGTTGGTATGGATGACACGTTACATATGGTATGCACCCTGCATGAGAAGGCCAGTTTGACTGACCGTTGGTATGGATGACACGTTACATATGGTATGCACCCTGCGTGAGGCGGCCAGTTTGACTGACCGTTGGTATGGATGACACGTTACATATGGTATGCACCCTGCATGAGAAGGCCAGTTTGACTGATCATTGGTATGGATGACACGTTACACATGGTATGCACCCTGCATGAGAAGGCCAGTTTGACTGACCGTTGGTATGGATGACACGTCACATATGGTATGCACCCTGCAAGAGAAGGCCAGTTTGACTGACCATTGGTATGGATGACACGTTACATATGGTATGCACCCTGCATGAGAAGGCCAGTTTAACTGACCGTTGGTATGGATGACACGTCACATATGGTATGCACCCTGCAAGAGAAGGCCAGTTTGACTGACCATTGGTATGGATGACACGTTACATATGGTATGCACCCTGCATGAGAAGGCCAGTTTGACTGACCATTGGTATGGATGACACGTTACATATGGTATGCACCCTGCATGAGAAGGCCAGTTTGACTGACCATTGGTATGGATGACACGTCACATATGGTATGCACCCTGCAAGAGAAGGCCAGTTTGACTGACCATTGGTATGGATGACACGTTACATATGGTATGCACCCTGCATGAGAAGGCCAGTTTGACTGACCATTGGTATGGATGACACGTTACATATGGTATGCACCCTGCATGAGAAGGCCAGTTTGACTGACCATTGGTATGGATGACACGTCACATATGGTATGCACCCTGCATGAGAAGGCCAGTTTGACTGACCGTTGGTATGGATGACACGTTACATATGGTATGCACCCTGCATGAGAAGGCCAGTTTGACTGACCATTGGTATGGATGACACGTCACATATGGCATGCACCCTGCATGAGAAGGCCAGTTTGACTGACCATTGGTAAGGATGACACGTCACATATGGTATGCACCCTGCATGAGAAGGCCAGTTTGACTGACCGTTGGTATGGATGACACGTTACATATGGTATGCACCCTGCATGAGAAGGCCAGTTTGACTGACCGTTGGTATGGATGACACGTCACATATGGTATGCACCCTGCATGAGAAGGCCAGTTTGACTGACCATTGGTATGGATGACACGTTACATATGGTATGCACCCTGCATGAGAAGGACAGTTTGACTGACCGTTGGTATGGATGACACGTTACATATGGTATGCACCCTGCATGAGAAGGCCAGTTTGACTGACCATTGGTATGGATGACACGTTACACATTGCATGCACCCTGCATGAGAAGGCCAGTTTGACTGACCATTGGTATGGATGACACGTTACATATGGTATGCACCCTGCATGAGAAGGCCAGTTTGACTGACCATTGGTATGGATGACACGTCACATATGGTATGCACCCTGCATGAGAAGGCCAGTTTGACTGACCGTTGGTATGGATGACACGTTACATATGGTATGCACCCTGCATGAGAAGGCCAGTTTGACTGACCATTGGTATGGATGACACGTTACATATGGTATGCACCCTGCATGAGAAGGCCAGTTTGACCGACCGTTGGTATGGATGATACGTCACATATGGTATGCACCCTGCATGAGAAGGCCAGTTTGACTGACCGTTGGTATGGATGACACGTTACATATGGTATGCACCCTGCATGAGAAGGCCAGTTTGACTGACCATTGGTATGGATGACACGTTACATATGGTATGCACCCTGCAAGAGAAGGCCAGTTTGACTGACCATTGGTATGGATGACACGTTACATATGGTATGCACCCTGCATGAGAAGGCCAGTTTGACTGACCATTGGTATGGATGACACGTTACATATGGTATGCACCCTGCATGAGGCCAGTTTGACTGACCATTGGTATGGATGACACGTTACATATGGTATGCACCCTGCATGAGAAGGCCAGTTTGACTGACCATTGGTATGGATGACACGTCACATATGGTATGCACCCTGCGTGAGAAACTGAAAGAATGAAGGAAGTAAGGAAAGTGGGAGAAATATATTGACTAGATGACATGGGGAAATAAATGAATGAAGCACCATCAGTCAGCTCTTCAGTCGGCACTACCCAGGCAGGCAGCCCATTGTGTAGATGCGTGTGTGGATTGTCAGCACCTAGAACCTTTGGCATGGCGCTGTATAAATGCCCTGTTATAAATGATAAAGTTTCCATGGTACCTGAGGGTTTTTCAGGAAGGTCTCCTTGTTGTTGGGGCAGCCTCCGGCCCTGTCTGGACCTTTCCACGCCCCGTGGGCCAGGCCCTCATGCCATGTCTTGCTCAGGGAGAAGAACGACGTGTTCACCATGCGGCAGATGGCCGTCTGGTGGAAGTACTTGCAAAAATCCTCAAAGGTCATCCTGGACAAACGATGCACGTGTACGTGTGTTAACGACACTATGTGAGAGCTGAGATTATATGCTCACTACACAAACACTCAGACGGATAGGGCTAACACAATGACTGACAGAAACCTGTTTATACTCAGCTTAACCTTAGGATGTAACGACATTATGACAGAATGGAAACAAACTGGTAACAAACCTTTACACAAACAAAAGAAAAAAAATGACAACGAAATCCAAGTCCTTTGAAAAATTAAAAGTAGAACAGTTTAAACACTGTAAAATGTTGAAGCAAAATGACTGAAGGGAAATTTTTCTCCATCACCCACACACAGACACGTCAGGCTCGACAACAAACAGTTACTTCTCCATCACCCACACACAGACACGTCAGGCCCGACAACAAACAGTTACTTCTCCATCACCCACACACAGACACGTCAGGCCCGACAACAAACAGTTACTTCTCCATCACCCACACACAGACACGTCAGGCCCGACAACAAACAGTTACTTCTCCATCACCCACACACAGACACGTCAGGCCCGACAACAAACAGTTACTTCATCACCCACACACAGACACGTCAGGCCCGACAACAAACAGTTACTTCTCCATCACCCACACACAGACACGTCAGGCCCGACAACAAACAGTTACTTCTCCATCACCCACACACAGACACGTCGGGCCCGACAACAAACAGTTACTTCTCCATCACCCACACACAGACACGTCAGGCGCGACAACAAACAGTTACTTCTCCATCACCCACACACAGACACGTCAGGCCCGACAACAAACAGTTACTTCATCACCCACACACAGACACGTCAGGCCCGACAACAAACAGTTACTTCTCCATCACCCACACACAGACACGTCAGGCCCGACAACAAACAATTACTTCTCCATCACCCACACACAGACACGTCAGGCCCGACAACAAACAGTTACTTTTCTCCATCGCCCACACACAGACACGTCAGGCCCGACAACAAACCATTACTTCTCCATCACCCACACACAGACACGTCAGGCCCGACAACAAACAATTACTTTCAACCAGCCACCGTAGCGAAGTGGTTAGTGTCGCGGACTCCCGGCTGGGAGGTCGTGGGTTCGAATCCCATCAGAGTCATGTGGGTTTTTTCTGCCCCGACCGGCTCCTACCCAGAGTTGAGTTTGCTGCGGACTCAGTTGGGAAGACTGGGACCACACAGTCGAGTTTCATTCACTTAATGGATGCGTTTCTGAGAGTGTTGCTCAAATTTCCTGACCAACACTGCAGGTGCCTGTATCTCTCGGGCCTGGTTGACGCCAGGATATATTATGAAAGGAAGCATAGAGTACAGCCCTGTCATGTAGTCTCAGACCGAAATGGAAATCCGTAGCATCATCTTAATCATCCTCATTACCATTGATCAGCATTAAAAAAAAAAAATGTTCTGTGGCCCTTCATGCCCTGCTCTCATGGTGACCTCAATTTCGATGTGCTCTCCACGTCTGTGGCCTTGGTTTGCTTCCGTCGGGGTCACCGGTATCGGCGAGTCCATGGGGGCTGTCGTTGGACGGACGTGGTGGCGCCCTCCGGGAGAGCTCACTCACGCCGGCTACGCGACTAAGCAATTATTGTCGTCAGTAGGGGGCTTAGTAGGTGGTGTCCTGCGTATGTTAGATCAGAACAGGCGCCACTGAACACCACCAAAGTGACTCGGCAGCAGTGCAATGTCTCCTCCGGTGGGTTGCCTCTTGACGACTTGACATTGACTGCTCCCTGTGGATTGCTGGTGCGGGGCTGCAGCGGGGCCGGCCGGGCTATGGCTGTGGACGGGGTGTCGGAATGAGCGGCGTGGGTGCACTGCCTCTGAGGTGGCGCAGAGGTTGGGAAAGAAAAAAAAAAAAAAAAAAGAATTACTTTCAAGCACTCGCACACCCACACAAGACCGCTTCAAAGAAAACAAAACAATCAATCTAAATGCCAACAACCAAATTCAAGGAAAACGAGTCTTACCAAAATTCTCCGTCTTCCTCAAACGTGAGGCCCACTTTCTTGCGGTCATTCTGGTCAATCTTCTCCCACTCTGGTGAACTGCACCACACAACCAGCCAACAAAACAAGGTTTAGTGGGGGTTATCATTTTTCATTTTCTCTTTTTCTTAGTTTCATTTTTTTGTCTGCTTATCTTTTAGGTTCTTTGGCTGTTCTCTCACAGCTTTCATGGCAACTTTTCATTACCTCTCTCACAGCTTTCATGGCAACTTTTCATTACCTCTCTCACAGCTTTCATGGCAACTTTTCATTACCTCTCTCACAGCTTTCATGGCAACTTTTCATTACCTCTCTCACAGCTTTCATACCAACTTTTCATTACCTCTCTCACAGCTTTCATACCAACTTTTCATTACCTCTCTCACAGCTTTCATGGCAACTTTTCATTCCCTCTCTCACAGCTTTCATACCAACTTTTCATTCCCTCTCTCACAGCTTTCATACCAACTTTTCATTACCTCTCTCACAGCTTTCATGGCAACTTTTCATTCCCTCTCTCACAGCTTTCATGGCAACTTTTCATTCCCTCTCTCACAGCTTTCATGGCAACTTTTCATTACCTCTCTCACAGCTTTCATGGCAACTTTTCATTCCCTCTCTCACAGCTTTCATGGCAACTTTTCATTCCCTCTCTCACAGCTTTCATGGCAACTTTTCATTCCCTCTCTCACAGCTTTCATGGCAACTTTTCATTCCCTCTCTCACAGCTTTCATGGCAACTTTTCATTCCCTCTCTCACAGCTTTCATGGCAACTTTTCATTCCCTCTCTCACAGCTTTCATGGCAACTTTTCATTACCTCTCTCACAGCTTTCATACCAACTTTTCATTACCTCTCTCACAGCTTTCATGGCAACTTTTCATTACCTCTCTCACAGCTTTCATGGCAACTTTTCATTACCTCTCTCACAGCTTTCATGGCAACTTTTCATTACCTCTCTCACAGCTTTCATGGCAACTTTTCATTACCTCTCTCACAGCTTTCATGGCAACTTTTCATTCCCTCTCTCACAGCTTTCATGGCAACTTTTCATTACCTCTCACAGCTTTCATACCAACTTTTCATTCCCTCTCTCACAGCTTTCATACCAACTTTTCATTACCTCTCTCACAGCTTTCATGGCAACTTTTCATTACCTCTCTCACAGCTTTCATACCAACTTTTCATTACCTCTGCTCTCTCACAGCTTTCATACCAACTTTTCATTCCCTCTCTCACAGCTTTCATGGCAACTTTTCATTCCTCTCTCACAGCTTTCATGGCAACTTTTCATTACCTCTCTCACAGCTTTCATGGCAACTTTTCATTACCTCTCTCACAGCTTTCATGGCAACTTTTCATTCCCTCTCTCACAGCTTTCATGGCAACTTTTCATGACCTCAGTCCTTTACCCTACTAATCATCATTCCACCCCTGCACCAACATTATGGCACGGTGCTCTATAAATGATATGTTGTTGTTATGATTATGATTATTATTATCATTACTACTACTACTACTAGTATTGTTATTATCATCATTATCACTACTATTATTATTATTATTATTATTATCATCATTATTATTATTATCTATAAACTGACATGCACTCTATTCTTCCCACTGAGGGTGACCTTTCTTTTGTTCTCAAGTGGACCACTTGGAAAGCTGTCCCTATGAAAGACAATGATAAGTGACCGTCTATTCAACAGAAATTTTAAACAATTTAGTGCCCCAGGCGACCCTTTAATCAATAATGATGACTAAAAAAAATCTATGCAGATTATACAGGTGTGTCTGCACTCACTCGAAACGTTGGTGGCAACATGCCTGACATCCAAGAACAAGGTTCAGTTGGGTTTTCAGATGCATTTTACCCTTTTCTTGTACTTTCATTTTTTTAGTCTGCGGACTTTTTAGATTCTTTGGCTGTTGTTTTATTCCTTTTTGGCCACCTTTTTCATTGCTCCAATCCCTCAACCTAGACCTTTATTCCCCCATACCAACCTTAGCTACAAACTGACATGCACTCTATTCTGCCCACTGGTGGTGATCTCCATTTTGCTCCTATGTGGGTTATATGGAAAGCTTGGCAAGCTGTTACTATGAATGACAATGGTGAGTGACCATCTATTCTACATGACTTTGGACAATTCAGTGCCCAGGCGATGCTTAAAATCTAAGATGACTCAAAAATCCATAAAGATTGTACAGGTGCATCTGCACTCACTGGAAACTTTGGCGGCAGTACATTTGACGACCTTCAAGTGGGCAGCCAGCGAAGAGATTACTGACAGATTCTAGATTTTACAGACGGAAGTTACCCACCATGATCAGTGTTGAACAGACAGCAAGGTTTACAGGAATGAAAAGTTGCCACAATTACCAGTTTTAACCTGGCAGCAAACTAAAACTTGCTGGAAGATTTTGAATCAAATATTTACATAATTCAGGTCTTCATTCTTTGGAGATTCTTTTCAACAACTGTGACTGGCAAAACTAATAAACAAACGTGACAGAATACAATGCAATTCACATGATTACGGAGGATTTAGCTACCAAAGCGCCGCTTAAACAATGACAACAAATCAGACATCAGTGTGGACCATACTGACACAAATCGAACCAAATCTAAGTGGCTATGACATAGACGACCAAAACGCACCGAGTCAGTCATCTTCGGAGTGATATTCTCATCTTCAAAGTGAACATATACGGTCAGTTATAAACATCATCTACACACACACAGATATATGCTTATCAAACTGCATCTAATTCTAGATTTTGATACAAAAGTCGGCTGCTTTGAGCTTACAGGGGCTAAGGTGGGAGGAGAAGAGCACCCTGTTTCAAGCATTCATCATGCACAATACTCAGAGTTTTGGTACATTTAAATACAAACAAAAAACAACAACAAAAAAACCTCAGTTCAAAAACAAAAAAGATATTGTGCAAATTTCACCTTCATGGTTTGGACCAATCAATCCATTTGCATCTGGCTCATCCATTTGGGGATAAAGTGTAATCCATCGCATTATCAAAATCATTTGTTGGTGTAACCATTTTCAGTCCTATGCATATTCATCAATACAGCCGTGTACTTCAAATGAGCATCTTCATCTCATCCCATCTCTCAGCTGTCATTATTTTTACATACCTCGCTCTCGAGGGATTTCATATTGTGTGGCACTCCTGGATACCTGTCCTGTTAGCAAACAGCTGATGTATTGATTTTCTCTCCCTACTTCTGACTAGTACAAACACTGGATCCTCCCTCTATCTCTGACACAAAAAAAAGAAGAAAGATTGATTCTTTCCTCAGGCAGAAAAAGCAGTGTGCAGAAGTACAGAAAACCGACTGGACAAAAACCACTCAGACATTAGCAGCAGCATACACTTCCTTTTTCTAGAAAAAGGAGGAGGCATGACCCCAAATCCTCCAAAGAATTTATTTAATATCACACTCCACGACACTCCATGCCTCAGCTTAATTCTGCCCCCATTTTCACTCCTCGCTTTTTACTCCTCTCTCTGTTCTTATACCTAGTTTCCCCAAGAACTTGCACACAGATGCAGACACACGCTTACATTTCTAACATTCCATCCAATTTCACTCTTAACATGTAACTAGAAACAACACAGTGGTTCATTAACCTACTCCACACACATAACACAAATGCACACACATCCACATCTACACACGCACACACACACGCACACGCACACACACGCACACGCACACACACACTTTCCTCTCTAATATCATTTTAAGCAGAAAGCCATAAAACCAAACACCACCATCCCATATATTCACCGGCACACACACACACACTCTCACTCAAACACATCAACTTATTTTCAAACACACACACACACATAAATAAACATACATGCGCACACACATGCACACACTAGTACAAACACAAACATACACACACAAGCACAAAAACATATACACAAACGCACACACACACACACACACATGCACATAAAAGCACACACACACACACACGCACTTACACACACACAGATCCACACACACACACACACACAGGGACATCTTCCTACCCATCACTGAAGGCCCCCTTCCATTCACACTGGCCCCAGGGGTTACGCAGACGAATCATGGGCAGCTTTTCACGGGTTGAAGATTCCAAACAGACCGGAACCTTCCAGGTGGACGTTCTTCACCGCCGTAATGCCATAGGCGTGACCCTTCACCAGCCCCACGTCCGTGCTCGCCTCCATCTCATCCGCCGATGTGGCCTAAATTTAGGGATGACAGGGGAGACAATCCATTTTCAGAGATCTGAGCCAAAGCTTTGAAGACAAGAGAACTAAGTTGAGCAGGGAAAGAAAATAGAAGAAAAAAAAGAACAGAAAAAAAAAGTGATATAAGTGCTGACTCATCCACTGCACAGAACTGTTATGCAGGGGGAAGAAAAAGAAGGGGAGAAAAGTGATAAACGATGTAACCTATGTACATGTCAATGTCTGGAAATAGCATAATCAAACGAGCAACTTTGCATTTAAAAAAAAATGTCTCTCTCTCTCTCTCTCTCTCTCTCTCTCTCTCTCTCTAACTTTGCACTTTTAAAAATCCTCTCTCTCTCTCTCTCTCTCTCTCTCTCTCTCTCTCTTTCTCTAACTTTGCACTTTAAAAAATCTCTCTCCTCTCTCTCTCGCATATAATTACCAATTTACTCCTCAAACTAGACTAGCCAAGATCAAAACAAACCATTACAACATACATCCTTTGATTCAAAGGGAACCACAACAGTTTGAACAATAAACGCTACAAACCTTGGTCTGACATCACACAACTATAAATACTCAACATCTAGCACCCTAGTCCTAACACCTAAATCAGGCCCATTCAAGATTCTCGTTTGAGAGAGAGAGAGAAGAGAGAGAGAGAGAGAGAGAGAGAGAGAGAGAGAGAGAGAGAGAAGTGTGTGTGTGTGTGTGTGTGTGTTTGTGTAAACACACACACACACACACCACACAATATATTATATATAAAAATATTTTCCCTGGGGCTCCCCACCCCCCCGACTCTCCCTCTGTCGACCCTTGCTCCTCACAACAATTTCATTGATTTGCAAAATTTCCCACGCAACTTTTAAGAAAAAAATTGGGAAAGAAACTCAAGGAAGAAACAGCGTGGGGTCTGGGGGAAAAAAAAAAAACGCCTCTTTAAAAAACATTTATTCTTTTCTCATTCCGAATAAAAATACATTTTACATGTAACCTTTGTCCTTACCCCTCCCCCCACCCCCAAAAACACCTCCCTCACCCACAAAAGAATATAAGGGACCGCATAAAAACAAATCAGTCATCAATAGCAAAATTAACAATTCACCCCAACAAGCCAACAACGTACAGTCTTAGAAAAAGATCAAAACAATTCACCACCAACAAGCCAACACTGATACCAGTCAGCAAAGATATAATCAATTCCCACTCAACAACCAACAACTGTCCCATCTTAGCAAGAATGAATCAATTCACCCTCAAAAACCCAAAACAACTGTTTACCACTTAGCAAAGATATAATCAATTCACCACTCAACAGCCAACAACGATCCCATTTTAGCAAAGATACGAATAAATTCACCCCCAAACAAGCCAACAACGATCCCATCTACAAAGAATAAATAAATTTCACCACCAAACAACCAAAACAATGATACCACTTAAAAAGAAACGAATCAATCACCATCTCAACAAGCCAACAACGACCAGCTTAGCAAAGATATAATAAATTTCACCACTAACAAGCCAAACAACTGATCCCATCTTCAAACAAAACCCATTGCCTCGCACAACGTTTTTTCATTTCCTTTTCCCCGGTGTTTTTACTGCCTAAGAAGACTTAAGAGACGAAAGGGTTTGTTCTTTTTTTTGGGTTCACTTTCCCCACGCTGTTTGGTGAGTTCTCCATACACTTAACACTGTTTAGATATTCACTGTCCACGCTTTTTGGGGTGATTTTTCCCATACACTTTTAACTCTTTTGAGTGATTCACTGTCCCCTGTTTGGCATTTTTCCCATACATTTAACACTGTTTAAAATTGATTCACTTGTCCACCTGTTTGGTGATTTCTTCCATACATTTTTTAACATCGTTTAGAGTGACACTCCCCACGCTTTTGGCGAGTTTTTTTCCATAACTTAACATCTGTTAGAGGATTCACTTGTCCAGGGCTGTTTGGTGGATTCTTCCATACATTTTTAAAAACTGTTTAGAGTATTCACTGTCCACGCTGTTTGGTGATTTCTTCCATACACTTAACACTGTTTAGAGTGATTCATCGTCCACGCGTTTGGGTGGAGATCTTCCATACATTTAACATCTTTTTAAGTGTTCATGTCCCGCTGTTTGTGGTTTTCCCATACATTTAACACTTTTAAGTGATTCTCTTAAACGCTGTTTGGTGGAGTTCTTCCATACACTTAACATCTTTTTAGAGTGATTCACGTCCAGGTTTGGTAAAGTTTCCATACACTTAACACTGTTTAAGGATTCTTTCCCCCACGCTGTTTGGGGGATTTTTCCATACACTTAAATCTGTTTAGAGTGTTTCATTTTCCCACGCTGTTTGGGGTCTTCCTACACCTAACATCTGTTTAAGTGACATCGTCCACGCTGTTTGGTGGATTTCTTCCATACACTTAAAAACTTTTTAGATGTTCATTTGTCCACGCTTTTTTGGGTGAGTTCTCCATACACTTAACATTTTTAAAGTGATTCATCGTCCACCTTTTTGGGGGATTCTTCCATACACTTAACATCTGTTTAAGGATTCACTTCCCCCTGTTTGGGGGAGCTTCCATAATTTAACACTTTTAGAGTGATTCACGTCCACCGTTTGGTGGAGTTTTTCCATCATTTAACACTTTAGAGGATTCATCTGTCCACGCTTTTTGGGGAGTTCTTCCATAACTTAACATCTTTTAGGGGTGATTCATCGCCCCACGCTTTTTGGGTAGTTCTTCCATACACAAAACTTCTTTTTAAGTGATTCTCTGTCCACGCTTTTTTTGGTGGATTTCTCCATACACTTAACACTTTTTAGAGGATTATCTGTCCACGCGTTTGGGGGAGTTCTTCCATACACTTAACATCTTTTAGATTTTCATCTGTCCACCTTTTTGGTGGAGTTTCTTCCTACCTTAACACTTTTTAGATGATTCATCGCCACCTTTTTGGTGGATTTTTTCCATACACTAACATCTTTTTTTAGGTATCACTTCCACGCTGTTTGGTGAGTTCTTCCAACACTTAACATCTTTTTTAGAGTGATTCACTGCCCGCTGTTTGGTGGAGTTTTTTTCCATACATTTAACATCTGTTTAGAGTGATTCATCTGTCCACGCTTTTTTGGGGGAGTTCTTCCAACACTTAACATCTTTTAGAGGATTCATCTGTCCACCTTTTTTGGGGGAGTTTTTCCATCACTTAACACTGTTTAGAGTGTTTCCTGTCCCCCTTTTTTGGGGGAGTTCTTCCATACACTAACACGTTTAGAGTGATTCATCTGCCACCTTTTTTGGTGGATTCTTCCAACATTTAACATCTTTTTAGAGGATTCACCTGTCCACCTTTTTGGGAGTTCTTCCATACACTAACATCTGTTTAGATGATTCATCTGTCCACGCTGTTTGGGAAATTCTTCCATACATTTAACATCTTTTTTAGATGTTTCATCTGTCCACCTTTTTTGGGGATTCTTCCAACACTTAACATCTTTTAGAGTATTCACCCCCCTTTTGGTGGATTCTTCCTACATTTAAAACATCTTTTTTGGGAAATCACCTTCCACCTGTTTGGTGATTTTTTCCCAAACCCTTTAAATATCTGTTTAAGTGATTCACCTGTCCACGCTTTTGGGTGGAGTTCTTCCTACACTAACATCGTTTAAGCATTCATCGTCCACGCGTTTGGGGGATTTTCCCCAACACTAAAACATTTTTTTTTAAAAGGATTCATCGCCACGTTTTTGGGGATTTCTCCATCCCTTTAACACGTTTTGGGATTCATCCCCCACGCTGTTTGGGGGAGTTCTTCCTACACTTAAAAACTGTTTAGATGATTCACCTGTCCACGCTTTTTGCGGGGTTTTTCTTCCATACACTTAACACTGTTAGAGTGATTCCCGCCACGCTGTTTGCGGGTTCTTCCATACACAAACACTGTTTAAGTGATCCCGTCCACGTTTTTGGGGGAGTTCTTCCAACACTTAACATCTGTTTAGAGGATTCCCGTCCACGCTGTTGGGTGGAGTTTTTCCCATACATTTAACATCTTTTTAGAGTGATTCACCTGTCCCCTTTTTTGGTGAGTTCTTCCATACCTTAAAAAAGTTTAACTGTTTCATCTGCCCAGGGCTGTTTTGGTGGAGTTCCCCCTACATTAACATCTGTTTAATAAAACATCCCACGGCTTTTGGGGGGAGTTCTTCCATACATTTAACATCTTTGAGTGATTCACTTCCCGCGTTTGGGAGTTCTTCCATACACTTAACATCTGTTTAGAGTGTTTCACCTGTCCACGCGTTTGGAGTTCTTCCAACACTTAAATCGTTTAGAGTGATCACCTGCACGCGTTTGGTGGAGTTCTTCCAAAAAAATTAACATCTTTTAAGTGATTCATCTGTCCACCTGTTTGGGGATTTTCTTCCATACATTTTAACTCTGTTTACTGAGGATTCATTTTCCCACGCTTTTTGGGGGATTTCCCCAACACTTAACATCTGTTTAGAGTGATCATCTGTCCCGCGTTTGGTGGAGTTCTTCATAACTTAACATCTTTTTTAAGTGATTCATCTGCCCACGCTTTTTGGGGGGAGTTCTCCATACACTTAACATTTTTTTTTTAGAGTGATTACTGTCCACCTGTTTGGTGGAGTTTTTCCCATACATTTAACATCTTTTAGAGTGTTTCATCTGTCCCCTGTTTGGGCGATTTCTCCATACATTTATTGTTAATGATTCATCGTCCACCGTTTGGTGAGTTTTTCCCCAACACTTAACTCTTTTAAGAGTGAATTCATTTTCCCCCATCTGTTTGGTGGGGTTTTTCCCATACACTTAACACTTTTTTTAAGTGATTCACCTGCCCAACGCGTTTGGGGGATTTTCTTCCATACACAACACTTTTAGAGTGTTTCATCTTCCACGCTGTTTGGGGGAGTTCTTCCAAACTAAACATCTTTTTAAGCGAATTCACCTGCCACGCTTTTGGGGAGTTCTTCCATACACTTAACATCTTTTTAAGTAAAAATTCACTTGTCCCGCTTTTTTGGTAAATTTTTCTTCCATACACTTAACATCTTTTTTAGAGTGATTCACTTGTCCCGCGTTTTGGGGGAGTTTTTCCATCCCTTTAACACTTTTGAGTGTTTCATCTTCCACGCTGTTGGTGGGTTCTTCCCCATACACTTAAATCTTTTTAGATGATTCACTTCCACGCTTTTGGTGGATTTCTTCCATACCTTAACACTGTTTAAGTGATTCATCTGTCCACGCTTTTTTGGGTGGAGTTCTTCCAACACTTAACATCTTTTTAGTGATTCATCTGTCCACGCTGTTTGGGGGAGCTTCAAACATTTTTTAAACTTTTTTTAGAGTGATTAAAACCGCCACGCTTTTTGGGTGATTTTCTCCATACATTTTAAACATCTTTAGAGGATTTCATCTGTCCAGGGGCTTTTTGGGTGGAGTTCTTCCATACACTTAACACTTTTTAGACATTCATCTTCCATGCTTTTTTGGTGGAGTTCTTCCATACACTTAACATCTGTTTAAGTGTTCACTGTGCCCCTGTTTGGTAGTTTTTCCCCATACATTAACACTTTTAGAGTGTTTCATCTGCCCACCTTTTTGGGGGAGTTCTTCCATACACTTAACATTTTTTTTAGAGTGATTCATCTGTCCACGCGTTTGGTGAGTTTTTCCCCATCACTTAACACTGTTTAGATGATTCACTGTCCACGCTGTTGGGGAGTTCTTCCATACACTAACATCTGTTAAGTGTTTCATCTTCCACCTTTTTGGGTGGATTCCCCCTACACTTAACATCTTTAGAGTAAATTCATCGCCACGCTGTTTGGGTGGAGTTCTTCCATACACTTAACATCGTTTGAGTATTCATCTGTCCACGCTTTTTGGGTGGAGTTTTTCCCTACACAAACATCTGTTAATGATTCACTGCCACGCGTTGGTGAGTTCTTCCAACACTTAAAAACTTTTTAGAGTGATTCACCTTCCACCTGTTTGCGGGGTTTCTTCCATACATTTAACATCTGTTTAGAGGATTCCCTTCCACGCTTTTTTGCGGGGAGTTCTTCCAAACCCTTTAAACATCTGTTTAGAGTATTCACCTGCCCACCTTTTGGGTGATCTCCATACACTTAACATCTGTTTAGATGATCCCTGTCCACGCTTTTTTGGGATTTCTTCCATACACTAACATCTTTTAGAGGTTTCACCTTCCACGCTTTTTGGGGGAGTTCTTCCTACCTTAACATTTTTTTAGATGATTCATCTGTCCACGCTTTTTGGGGATTCTTCCATACACTTAACCTTTTAGAGTGTTTCACCGTCCACCTTTTTGGGAGTTTTTTTTCCAACACTTAACACTGTTTAGAGTGTTTCACCTGCCCCAACCTTTTTTGGGGAGTTTTTCCATAACTTAACATCTTTTTAGAGTGATTCATCGTCCACGCGTTTGGGTGGAGTTCTCCATACACTTAACACGTTTGAGTGATTCATCTGCCCACGCTTTTTGTGGGTTTTTCCATACACTTAACCTGTTTAGAGTGTTTTCATCGTCCCCCCTGTTGGTGAGTTCTTCCCATACACAACACGTTTAAGTGATTCATCTGTCCCCCTTTTGGTGATTTTTCCATACACTTAACACTTTTTAAGTATCCTGTCCACGGGCTTTTGGGGTGGAGTTCTTCCAACCCTTTTTAACATTTGTTTAGATTTCCGCCGCAGTCGCATCCTTTGAAACTTGTTTTTTTTTTTTAATTCATTAAAACAGTTTTGCCTCAGTCATACAAAAATTTTTTTTCATCCCTTTCGAATCTTCACCTGCCCAATCCTGTTCCATCAGCTTTTCCAACTTCTCCCATGAAATCTTATCATTATTAAGAAACTTTATAGCGCCACCCCGGGCCAGAACCAAGCTCTAACCCTTTTACAATCTGCATTCTCGTTTAAAACAAGGGGCTGCCTCCCCTGGGTACAGCCGACTGAAGAGCGCCTGCTGACTCTTCATTCAGCGTTTCCCGTGTCATTCAGTCAAATCCTCTTTTAAATTTTAACAACCCTTTCAGCTTTGGGGTTTTTTTCCACGCAAAAGTACATGCATGTGAATGTGTCAACACCCCAACGCCAAACGCCTTTCTCTGCCAAATTTGGGTGATAGGATTTACGTGGTGCAAAAGATGTTATGAGTGCATTCACACACGGGGAACCCTTTATTTACAGTCTCATTCGAGGAAACCTGCCCTGCCACCGGGGTGGAGGCGGGCCCTAGGGGGTGACGGGCCACTCTTTCTGCAGCGGGGGGAACAGCGACACCCCTCCTCCGGGATGGTTTTCCACGCCCACTTCACCAGGGGATAGGGCCGACACACCGCCCTTTTAATCCCCAGCCCCCCTCCCCGCCCTCCAGGGACCAAGTTCCCGACAGCCCCGCAACAGTGTTTCATTCAGCATGGTTTCGATCAGCTACAACAGGTTTTCATTCACATTTTCTGATCATCTACAACATTTTTGGGCATTCAGCAAGTTTTATCAGTCTACAACAGTGTTTTCATTCATCATGGTTTCTGATCAGCTACAACATTTTCATGCTCATGGGTTCATCACTACAACAGTGTTGTCATCGTCATGGTTTCTACAGCTACAAAAGTGTTGTCATTCATCCCGGTTTCTATCATCTGCAACAGTGTTTCATTTTACAGGTTTTTGATCTTTTACAACAGGTTGCATTCATCATGGTTTCTGATCAGTCTACAACACTAACAGTGTTGTCATTCAGTCTGGTTTTTGATCAGTCTACAACATGTTGTCATTCAGTCATGTGTTTCTGATCATCCCGCAAAAGTGTTTTCAATTTAGTCAGGTTTTGATCATCACAACATGTTTTCATTCAGCATGGTTTTCCCGCATCTACAAAAAGGTTTTCATCATCATGGTTTCGATCATCACAACAGTGTTGTCACAGTCATGTTTCTGATCAGTCAAAAAATGTGTCATTTAGTCAGGTTTCTGATCAGACAAAAACAAGTGCATTCATCATGGTTTTCTGATCATCTAAACATGTTTTCATCAGCAGGTTTCGATCATCTACAAAAGTGTTTCATTCAGTCAGGGGATCATCTACAACAGGGGTCATTCCATGGTTATCGCTAAACAGGTTTTTCATTCGACAAAGGGTTTTTGATAGTCACAAAAATGTTTCATTCGTCAGGTTTCTGACGTCTACAACAGGTTTTTTCATTCATCAAGGTTTCTGTCATCTACAACAGTGTTGTCAACAGCTTTGGGTTTATCATCGCAACGTGTTGTCATTTAGCAGGTTATCACTACAAAATGTTTTTCATTCATCATGGTTTCTGATCATCTACAACAGGTTGCATACAGTCAGGCCCATCATCTACAACAGGTTTCATTTATCATGGTTGATCAGTCTACAACAGTGTTGTCATTCATTTTGGTTTTTTGATCATCCAACAGTGTTGTCATCCGCATGGTTTCTGACAGTCACAAAATGTTGTCTTCATCAGGTTTTTGATCAGTCTACAACGTTTTCATTCACAGTTTCGACATCTACAAATTTTTGCTACACTGTTTCCCACACTACAACAGGTTGTCATTTAGTCATGGGTTTATCATCTCAACAGTGTTGTCATTCATCAGGTTTTTGATCAGCTACAACATTTTTGTCATTAGTCATGGTTTCTGATCATCTCAACGTGTTGTCATCATCATGGGTTTCTGATCATCTAAACAGTTTTGCATTCAGTCGGTTTATAGTAACAACATGTTGCATTCATTTGGTTGAATCACAACAGTGTTGTCAACAGTCTGGTTTCTGAAGTCAAAAACAGTGTTGCATACATCATGGTTTCTGACATCTACAACAGGTTGTCATTCAGTCATGGTTTCCCGTCGCTACAACAGCTTTCAAACAGTCCATGGTTTTTTATCAGCAAAAAACTACAACATGTTGTCAATTTGTCAGGGGGATCAGTCAACAACAGTGCTATCTTCAGTCAGGTTTCTGACATCACAACAGTGTTTTTTTCATCATGGTTTCCCCGTAGTCACAACAATGTTGTCATTCAGTCAGGTTTTACATCACACAGTGTTGTCATTATATGGTTTTTAATCACAAAGGTTTTCATTCAGCTGGGTTTTTGATCAGCTGCAACAGGTTGTCATCATCAGGTTTTTGAACATCTACAAAATGTTTTCATTCACATTTTTCCCCTCATCACAAGTCTACAACAGTGTTTATTCAGTATGGTTTTTTAACATCAACAACATGTTGTCATTCCGTCAGGTTTCTGTCAGTCACAACATGTTGCATTTAGTCTGGTTTCTGATCATCTACAACAAAAGTTGTCATTCAGTCATGGTTTCTAATCATCTACAACAGCGTTTCATCATCGTTTCTGACAGTCAAAAGTCCAACATGTTGTCATTCAGTCAGGTTGATCAGCACAAAAGTGCTGTCATTCATCATGTTTTTGATCATCACAACAGTGTTGCCTTCAGTATGGTTTCCCATAAAACTACAACAAAGTTGTCATTCGTCATGGTTGAACAGTCTACAACATGTTTCATTCATCATGGTTTTTTGACGTCTACAACAGTGTTGTCATCATCATGGTTTTTGACATCTGCAACAGTGTTTCATTCAGTCAGGTTTCGATCATCTCACAGGTTGCATTTTATCAAAGGTTTCCCATCAGTTACAACTGTTGTCATTCATCAGGTTATCATCTCAACAGGGTTTTCATTTAGTCATGGTTCTGATCAGTCACAAAAGGTTTTTTCATTCATCATGGTTTTTAACATCCCACAACATGTTTTTCATTCATCATGGGTTTTTGATCAGCTACAACAGTGTTGTCATTCACAAGGTTGATCATCTACAACAGTGTTGTCATTCATCATGGTTTCCCTAGTCACAACAATGTTGTCATTCAGTCAAGGTTTAACATCCAACATGTTGTCATTCATCATGGTTTTTATCACTACAACAGTGTTGCCATTTATCATGATTTATCATCTACGACAGGTTTTCATTCATTTAAGGGGATAATCTACAACATCGGTTATTCAGTCATGGGGGATCATCACAAAATGTTTGTCATTCAGCATGGTTTATCAGTCCACAACAGGTTTTTCCCTCAGTCATGGTTGACATCTACAACATGTTGTCATTTATCATGGTTTTGATCAGTCACAACAGTGTTGCCCTAACATGGTTTCCCATCATCTACAAAATGTTTCATTTGGGTCATTGTTGATCATCACAACATGTTTTTTCATTCATTTATGGTTTCTGTCAGTCTACAACATTTTTGCATTTAGCAAGGGTTTTTGATCGTCTGCAAAAGTGTTGTCATTCAGTCAGTTTCTGATCATCACAACATGTTGTCATTCAGTCATGTTTCTACAGTCTACAACACTGAAAAGTGTTTTCATTCATCCCCTGGGTTTTTGATCATCACAACAGTGTTTTCATTCATCATGTTTCTGATCGCTGCAACAGGTTGCATTCATCATGGTTTCTGATCAGTCACAACATGTTTTTCATTTATCATTTTTCCCCGCAGTCACAACTTTTTGTCATTCGTCATGGTTTTTTGATCATCTACAACATGTTGTCATTTACAGGTTTCTGATCATCAAAAAAATGTTTCATTCAGTCAGGTTTTTGATCACTACAACAATGTTTTTCATTCAGTCTGGTTTTTTTGACAGTCTACAAAAAGGTTGTCATTCAGTCATTTGGTTTTTTGATCAGTCTACAACAGTGTTTTCATTTGTCATGGTTTACATCACAACAGTGCGGTCATTTAGCATGGTTGATCATCTACAAAAGTGTTGCATTCAGACATGGTTTCTGATCATCACAACAATGTTTTCATTTTGTCATGGTTTTCTGATCAGTCTACAAAAGTTGTTCATTTATCATTTTTCTGACAGTCCCACAACAGTGTTTTCATTTAGCAAAGGTTGATCAGTCTGCAACAGTGTTTCATTCAGTCAGGAACAGCTCAACCCGTTTTTCATTCAGTCATGGGTTTTTATCACACAACAGGTTTTTATTCATCAGGTTTCCCATCAGTCACAACATGTTTTCATTCAGTCAGGGTTTTTCACTACAACTGTTTTCATTCATCATGGTTTCTGATCAGTCTGCAAAATGTTGTCATCCGTCATGGTTTCTGATCAGTCACAACAATTTTTTCATTTAGTCATGGTTTCTGATCATCACACATGTTTCATTCAGTCATGTTTCTGATCATCACAACAGTTTGTCATACAGCTTTTCCCCCAGTCTCAACAGTTTGTCATTCAGTCATGGTTTTCAGTCCCACAACAGTGTTTTCATTCGTCATTTTTTGTAGTCCAACAGTTTTGTCATTTATCAGGTTTCTGACAGCTGCAACATTTGTCCATCAGTCATGGGTTTCTGATCAATTACAACAGTGTTGAAAACGCATGGTTTTCCCCTCAGTCACAAGTCACAAAAGTGTTGTCATCATCATGGGTTTATCAGTCTACAACATGTTTGTCATTCAGTCTGGTTTTTGACTCTCAACGTTTGTCAATCATCATGGGTTTTTTCAGCTACAAAATTTTGCACACAAGGTTAAAAAGTCAAAAACAGTGTTGCATTCAGTCATTGGGTTATCATCTACAACAGGTTTCATTCAGTCCTGGTTTCTGATCATCACAAAATGTTCATTCATCAGGTTTTCTAATCATCAAAAACATGTTGTATTCACATGGGTTTCCCACATCTACAACAGTGTTGTCATTCAGTCAGGTTTCCCCCATCTACAACAGTTTGTCATTCAGCATGGGTTTTCTGTCACCCAAACATGTTGTCAATCGTCAGGGTTTATAATCACCAGTGTTGTCCCTTCATCAGGTTTCTAATCATCTAAACAGTGGGGTTTTCATTCTCAGGGTTTCTAACATCACAACATTTTTGTCATCAGTCAGTTTTTTTGATCTCTACAACAGGTTGCATTTAGCATGGGTTTCATCTACAACAGGTTGTCATTCAGTCATGGTTCCCACAGTCTACAACAATGCGTCATTATCTGGTTTTTGATCATCTACAACATTTTTTGTCATTCAACATGGTTTTTGATCATCACAACATGTTTTCATTTACATGGGTTTATCAGTCCAAACAGTGTTGTCATTCAGTCAGGTTTTTAAATCTACAACAGTGTTTTTCATTCATCCCGGTTACAGTCTACAACAGGGTTTTCTCATCAGGTTTTATCATCTACAACGTGTTGTCATTTGTTCATGGTTTTATCAGTCTACAACAGGTTTCATTCAATCATGGGTTTTTGAAACAGTCAAAACCGAGTTTTTTCATTTTATCATGGGTTTTTGACAGTCTACAAAAGGTTTTTCTTCAGTCCAAAGGGTTTTCCCCCAGTCTAAAAACAGTGTTTCCCTTCATCATGGTTGAAGTCACAACAGTTTTCATTCATCATGTTGATATATACAACAGTGTTGTCATCATTTTGGTTGAAGTCTACAACAGTGTTGTCATACAGTCAGGTTTCTGATCATCTACAAAAAGTTTGTCATACGTCAGGGTTTTTTTATCTCTACAACATGTTTCAATCATCATGGTTTTTCCCCTCATTTTACAACATGTTTCCTTCAGTATTGTTTATCAAACTACAACAGTGTTGGGGATTTAGCATGGTTTCTGATCATCTACAACAGTGTTTTTCATTCACCATGGTTCTGACAGTCTACAACAGTGTTGCATTCATCATGGTTCGACAGTCTACAAAATGTTGCATTCATCATGGTTTTTGATCACTCAACAGACTTAATCTAGGATTTTTGAAAAAGGGGGGGAGTCCCCACCCCATATCAAAAAAAAGGGGGGGCCCCCCCCCCCCCCCCCCCCCCCCCCCTACAACCCCACGTTACATACCCCTCCACCCTTTTTTTCACAGACTTCAACACACCTTGATCAAAACACAGATTTAAACAACCATTTTGGGGACGTAAATACTTTGTTTCTTTTTGGTTTTTAAACACAATTTACATCGCATCACACCATTAGCTTAATCCAGGCCACTTTTCCCGCAAACGCTGAAACCAGTGTTCCCTTCACTGGCACTAATTTCGGGCTGTTCCCCCGAGCTTTTGGATGTAGCGCGGTTTTTTCATTCTTCTCCACCCTCGCATGGCAGAGAATCTTTTTTTTTTTCACTTTTTCCCCCACAAAGTCGAAGTCGAATAGGGGGGGTGCACGCTTTTATTTTGAAAATATCCAAAGGCCCTTAAACCTCGCAACTTTTCCTCGGTAACGAGAAGGAGGAATGAACCCGCCAATCGTTGATTTTCACTAAAAGCCAAAGAAATTCAAGAAAACTTCACGGCCGCTAGTCCTATTTTTAGTTTTTTCAGCAGAAAAAAAACACGCCCGCAAAGATCAGTCAACAGGCGGCATTTTGCAAAAGTGCGGGATCTGCCGCGTAAGACTCGAAATTGCGGAAGGGAAAAATTTTTGGGGGGTTGTACCAATCCCGCCTCTAAATTTAAAAACCCGCTACCAGGTTGTCATTCATCATGGATTCCCATCACACAACATGTTTTTCATTCTCATGGTTTTTTGATCAGCTACAACAAAGTTGTCAAACATCAGGTTTCTAATTAGTCACAACAGTTTGTCATTCAGCTTTTTCTGATCATCTACAAATTTTTTATTCAGTCATGGGTTTTTTTATCAGTCACAAAAGTGTTTTCATTCATCAGGGTTTCTGACGTCTACAACAGTGTTGTCATTTCCTCATGGTTTCGAACAGTCTAAAAAAATGGCTTCAGATCATGGGGTTTTTAACAGCCAACAAGGTGTCTTCGTCATTTTTGATCATCAAAACAGGGCTAGCTTAAATTTTGCCAAATCGCCAAAGGCCCCTAAAATTGGAGTTGGGGGCAACTCAGTTTACAGTACGCTTCGCCCGCTGTGGCGACCTAAAAATCACCCGCCAGTGATTCTGTACCTGTACACAAACGACATGCCTGTAAAAAACAAACACGCGCCTGCCGACTTCCAACTTTCATCACTGCCGTGCTGGGGCTTTTCCAAGGCCGAGGTTCATAGTCGCGCAGACTTGCCATTTCCGCTCTTTGCCGCTTACTTGTTCAGTCGGTGGTCATGAGGCGCTTTTAACCGGTGACCTCAGAGCCTCCACAAAAATAAGAAAAATAATTCTGAAGAAAGAAAAAAAGAAGCAGAATAAGGAATATGAAGAAGAGAAGAGACAACGAAAGTGGGTGCCAGATTGGAAGAGGCAGAAACAGGTCCTGATGAAGGCAGACCCAAGCTGCTTCACAACCTTTTTTTCAACCATTGAGGAAGAAGATGATGATGATGAATGATGAAAGATGATCGGCCCTTGGCAGACTGTAACTGAAGTGCTTCAGGTAGCAAAAACAGGACAAATCTTGTCATGACCCTTTTTACTTCTTCTACTATCAAATGCTTTTGGATATAAAAATCTCTTTTTCTTTGTCAGTTATGATATACTCTGGTGTCAATATCAATGACAACTGAATAATAAATTGTTTTCCCAAAATTAATAAGCAAAACAGTGTTATTGTTGTTGTTGAAAATAAGCGTGGTAAAAGCTGCAAATTAAAAATAGACAGCAATTTTCAATTAAAGTTCTGCAACCTGAAAATTTTCTGGCATACCCCTCAATCCTCCAGGTTAGAGCCCGGCTGGCTCCTTAGCCTGGCCTGCTAAATTCTCAGCCTGCTAAAAGTCCTACAACAGTGTTGTCATTCAGTCATGTTGATCATCTACAACAGTGCTGTCATTCATCATGGTTTCTGATCAGACTACAACAGTGTTGTCATTCATCAAGTTTCCCCATAGTCTACAACAAAGTTGTCATTCAAAGACATGGTTTCTGATCCATCTACAACAGTGTTGTCATTCAGTCATGTTTTCTGATCAGTCTACAACAATGGTTGTCAATCATCATGGTTTCCTAGCGTCACAACAATGGTTGTCCAAACAGCATGGGTATTCTGATCATTCTTCAACAGTGTTGTCATTCAGTCCATGGTATTCTATTAGTCTACAACATTGTTGTCCGTCATCATGTTTCTGATCAGTCTACAACATGTTGTCCTTCAGCATTGTTTCTGACAGTCCTACAACAATGTGTCATTCCAGTCATGGTTTCTAATCATCTACAACAGTGTTGTCATTCATCATGGTTTCTGATCAGTCTTAGACAGGTTGTCCCTTCAGTCAGTAACAGATCAGTCTCCAACAGTGTTTGTCTTTCGTCATGGGTTTTCCCATCAGTTGTACAACAGTGTTGTCATTCATTCATGTTTCCCATCAGTCTACAACAGTGTTGTCCAATCAGTCATGTTTCATCAGTCTACAAAAGTGTATGTCATTCAGTCAATGGTTTCTGATTCAGTCACAACAGTGTTGTCATTCAGTCATGGTTTCCCACCATCAGAACTACAAAACAGTGTTTGTCATTCAGTTCATGGTTGATCCGTCTACAACAGAGTTGTCATTCAGTCATGGGTTTCTGACAGTCCTTACACCAGTGTTGTCATTCATCATGGTTTTCTAATTACAGTCCTACAACATGTTGTCATTCAGTCATGGTTTCCCTACATCTACAACAGTGGTTGTCATCAGTCCTGTTACTGATCAGTCTACAACAGTGTTGTCATTCAGTCATGGTTGATCAGTCTACAACATGTGTCATTCATCATGGTTTCTAATCAGTCCTACAACAGTGTTTGTCATTCAGTCATTGGTTTCTAAATCATCTACAACAGTGGGTTGTCATTCAGTCATGTTTCTGATCAGTCTACAAACTTGTTGTCATTCGTCATGGTGATCATCTACACAGTGTTGTCATTCAGTCATGTTTCCCATCAGTCTACAACAATGGTTGTCATTCGTCATGGTTTCTGATCATCTTACAAATGTTGTCATTCCATAATGTTGATCAGTCCTACAACAGTGTTGTCATTCATTCATGGTTTCTGATCAGAGGGTTCTCCAACAGTGTTGACATTCAGTCAAGGTTTTCTGATCAGTCTACAACAATGTTGTCATTCATTCATGGTTTCTAATCAGTTACAACAGCGTTGTCATCAGTCAATGGTTTCTGATCCTCTAAAAGTCTACAACAGTGTTTGTCATACAGTCATGGTTGATCAGTCTAACAACAGTGTTGTCCATTCAGTCATGTTTTCTAATCAGTCTACAACAGTGGTTGACCATTCAGTCATGGTTTGATCAGTCTACAACAGCGTCATTCAGTCATGGTAGATCATCTACAAACAGTTTGTCATTCAGTCATGGTTGATCAGTCTACAACAGTGTTGTCATTCAGTCATGTTGATCAGTCAACAACGTGTTGTCATTTCAGTCATGGTTTCTGATCATCTACTACATGTTGTCATTCTGACAAGGTTTCTTATCAGTCTGCAACAGTGTTGTCATTCAGTCATGGTTTCTGATCAGTCTACACAGTGTTGTCATACAGACATGGTTTCTGATCATCTACAACAGTGTTTGTCATTCATCATGTTTCCCATCGTCTACAACAGTGTTTGTCATTCAATCAGGTTACAGATCAGTCAACACCGTGTTGTCATTCAGTCATGGTTTCTGATCATTCTACAACATGTTCCATTCTTCATGGTTGTGTCCCATCAGTCTACAACAGAGTTTAGTCATTCAGACATGGTTGATAATCTACAACTGTGTTGTCATTCAGTCATGAGTGATATATCAACAGCGTTGTCTATTTCAGATATGGATGAAGTCTACAAACTATGATGTCATACAGTCATGTTTCTGATCAGTCTACAACAGTGATTGTCATACAGTCAGTATCTGATCATATCTACAACAGTGTGTCAAACAGTCATGGTTTTCCCGTCATCATACATCAGCGTTGTCATTCAGTCGATGGTTTCTGATCAGATCCTTAAAAGACCTACAACAGGTTGTTGTCCATTCAGTCCCATGGTTTGATCATCACAAACAACAGTGCTGTCATTCAGTCCATGGATTCTGATCATACTACACCAGTGTTGTCATTCAGTTCATGGTTTTCCCAGTAGTCTACAACAATGTTGTCCATTCAGTCATGGTTGATCCGTCTACAACAAGTGTTTCATTCATCATGGTTTCTGAAACTTCTACAACAGAGGTTGTCATTCAGTCCATGTTGATCAGTCTACAACAGTGTTGACCATACATCATGGTTCCATCATCTACAACATTGTTGTCATTCAGTCATGGTTGATCAATCTACAACAGTGTTTGTCATTCAGTCATGGTTTCTGATCAGTCTAAACAGATGTGTTCATTCAGTCCATGGTTTTCAGAATCATTCTGGCAACAGTGTTGTCATTCAGTATGGTTTCTGATCAGTCTACAACAGTGTTGTCAATCAATCATGGTTTCTGATTCAGTCTACAACAACACATGAACAAGTGGTTGTCATTCAGTCATGGTTTCTGATCATCTACAACAGTGTTTGTCATTCAGTCATGTGTTTCTGATCAGTCTGCAACAGTGTTGACATTCAGTCATGTTTTCTGATCAGTCGCTACAACAGTGATGTCATTCAGTCAAGGATTTCCCGCAGTTCTACAACAGTGTTGTCATTCAGTCATGGTTTCTGATCAGTCTACAACAGTGCTGTCATTCAGTCATGGTTTTCCTGATCATTCTACAACAATGTTGTCCATTCAAGTCAAATAGTTTCTGATCGACTACCAACATGTTTCATTCATCATGGTTTCAGATCAGACTACAACAGTGTATTCATTTCAGTCATGAGGTTTCTGTAATCAGTCTACAACATTGTTGACATTCAGTCATGGTAGATCAGTCTTAACAACAGTGCGGTCATTCAGTCATGGTTGATCATCTACAACAGTGTTGCATTCAGTCATGGTTTCTGATCAAGTCTAGCAACAGTGTTTGTCATTCAGAACATTTTCCCCATCAGTCTACAACAGTGTTGTCATTCAGTCATTGTTGAATCAGTCTACAACAGTGTTGTCAATCAGTCATAGGTTTCCCCATCAGTCTACAACAATGTTGTCATTCAGTCAGGTTTCTGACATTCTACAACAGTGTTGTCATTCAGTCATGGTATCTGATCAGTCCTACAACAGTGTTTGCCATTCAGTCATATTGATCAGTCTACGACAGTGTTGTCATTCAGTCATTGTATGATAATTCTAAAACATTGGCGGTTTTAAATCCAGTCAAGGTTGATCAGTCTACAACAGTGTTGTCCATTCAGTCATGGTTGATCAGTTCTAACAACAGTGTTGGTCATTCAGTCATGGTTGATCAGACTACAACAGGTTGTCATTCAGTCATGTTTCTGATCATCTACAACAGTGTTTGTCATAACAGTCATGGTTCCCATCAGTCTACAATAACAGGTTTGTCATTCAGTCCATGGTTGATCAGTATACAACAGTGTTGTCCATTCAGTCATGTTTCTGATCAGTCTACACAGTGTTGTCATTCAGTCATGGTTTCTGATCAGTCCCTGCAACAGTGTTGTCATTCAGTCATGTTTCTGGATCAGTCAACACAGTGTTGTCATTCAGTCATGTTTTTCTGATCAGTCTACAACACTGAACAGTGTTGTCATTCAGTCATGGTTTCTGATCAGTCTACAACGTTTGTTCAATCAGTCATGTTAGTTTCTGATCCGTCGTCTGCAACAGTGTTTGTCATTCAGTCATGGTTTTCTGATCAGTCAACAACAGTGTTGATCATTCAGTCATGGTTTCCCAGCAAGTCTACAACATGTTGGTCCATTCAGGTCTGGTTTTCTGATCATCCAACAACAGTGTTGTCATTCAGTCATGGTATCTGATCAGTCTACAACAATGTTTGTCCATTCAGTCATGGTTTCTATCAGTCCCTGACAAAAAGATGTCATTCAGTCCATGGTTTCCTGATCATCTACAACAGTGTTGTCATTACAGTCATGGTTTCGATCATCTACAACAGTGTTGTCATTCATCATTGTTGATCAGTCTACAACAGTGCGGTCATATCATCATGGTTGATCAGTCTTACAACAGTGTTTTTTTTTTTTGTCCCATTTCGACATGTTTCTGATCAGTCTACAACAATGTTGTCATTCAGTCATGGTTTCTGATCCAGTCTACAACAGAGTTGTCCTTCAGTCATGGTTTCTGATCATTCTACAACAATGTTGATCATTCATCATGGATGATCATCTGCAACAGTGTGTACATTCATCATGGTGTTGATCAGTCACAACATGTTGTCATTCAGACAAGGTTTCGATCAGACTGACAACAGTGTTGTCCATTCAGTCACATGTTCCATCAGTCAACAACAGTGTTTTGTCATTCAGTCATGGTTGAATCATTCTACAACAGTGTAGTCTTCAGTCATGTTTCCTGATCAGTCTGACAACAGTGTTGGCCATTCCGTCATGGTTTCTGATCAGTCTACAACAAAGTTGTTCATTCAATCCATGTTCTGATCAGACTACAACAGGTTGTCATTCAGTCATGGTTTCCTGATCAGTCTACAACAGTGTTTGTCATACAGTCAATGGTTTCCCATCAGTCCTACAACAGTGTTGTCATTCAGTCATGGTTGATCATTCTACAACAGTGTTGTCATTCAGTCAAGGTTTCTATTCTGAACAGTTACAACAGTGTTTGTTCATTCAGTCATGGTTTTCTGATCAGTCGGCAAACAGTGTGTCCATTCATCCTGTTTCTGATCACTCTACAACATGTTGTCATTCAGTCATTGGTTTTCCCACCAGTCTCACAAGTCTTTACAACAGGTGTTGTCCATTCATTCATGGTTGATCAGTCTACAACAGTGTTGTCCATTCAGTATAGTTTCGGATCCGTCTACAACAGTGTTTGTCATTCGTCAGGTTGATCAGTCTACAACAACAGTGTTGTCCAATCCGTCCATGGTTATCAGTCCTACAACAGTTGTTTGTCAATCAGTCATGGTTGATCAGTCTACAACAGTGTTTCATTCAGTCCCATGGTTCTGATCATTTCCTACAACCAGTGTTGGTCAGTCAGTCATGGTTTCTAATCAGTCTACAACAAGTGTATGTCATTCAGCATGGTTTTCCCAGCAGTCTACAACAGTGTTGGCCATTCAGTCATGTTTCCCAGGCAGTCTACAAACAGTGTTGTCATTCTAGTCATGGGTTTCTGATCAGTCCTACAACAGTGATTGTCATTCATCATGGTTTGATAAGTCACAACAGTGTTGTCAATTCAGTCATGGTTTCAAATCATCTACAACAGTGTTGTCATTCAGTCATGTGTTTCTAATCAGTCTACAACAGTGTTGTCATATCAAAGTCATGTTTCTTCTGATCAGGTCAACAACCAGTGTTTGTCATTCAAGTCATGGTTGATCTGTCGACAACAGTGTTGTCATACAGATCATGGTTTTACCCTCAGTCTAACAACAATGCTGTCATTCAGGTTTTCATGGTTCTGATCAGTCTACAACAGTGTTTTTTGCATTCAGTCATGGTTTCTGATCATTCCTACAACAAGTTGTCATTCATTCCATGGTTGATCATTCAACAACAGTGTTGTCATTCAGTCATGTTGATAATCTACAACCAGTGTTGTCATTCAGTCATGGTTGATCAGAGTCTACAACATGTTGTCATTCATCATGGTTGATCAGTCTACAACAGTGTTGTCCTTCAGTCATGGTGATCAGTCTACAACAGTGTTGTCAAGCAGTCATGGTTTCTTGATCAGTCTACAACCGTGTTGTCATTCAGTCATGGTTTCTGATCAGTCTACTAACAGTGATTCTCATTCCAGTCATGATTCCCATCAGCTACAACAGTGTGTCATTCGTCAAGGTGATATTCTACAAACAGTGTTGTCATCAGTCATGGTTGATAGTATACAATAAAGTGTTGTCATTCAGTTATGGATGAATAGTCTACAACAGTGTTGTCATACAGTCATGTTTCTGATCAGTCTACAACAGTGTTTGTCATACAGGATCATGGTTTTTTTGATCAGACTACACAGTGTTGTCATTCAGTCATGGTTTCCCATCAGTCTACAACCACAAGTGTTGTCCTTCAGTCATGGTTGAATCAATTCGTACAACAGTGTTTACTCAATTCAAGAGTCATGGTTTCTGATCAGTCCTAAACAGTGTTGTCATTCAGGCCAGGTTTCTGAGAATCAGTCTACAACAGTGTTGTCATTCATCATGGTTTCTGATCAGACTACAACAGTGTTGTCATTCAGTCATGGTTTTCTGACCTCTACAACAGAGCTTAATCAAGGATTTTTGAAAAAGGGGGGCATACCCCACCCATATCAAAAAAATGGGGGCAACTCACCCCCCCCCCCCCCCTCCCCCCTACAACCCCACGTTACATACCTCCTCCACCTTTGTACACAGACTTCAACACACCTATGATCAAATCATCTAGATAAACAACCACCTTGGGGCGACGTAAATACGTTTTTTGAATTCTTGTGTTCAAACACAATTCACAAGGCATCACACCGTCATCATCTTAGGTATCCAGGGCCACTTCTTCAGCAAATCGTCTTGAAACCAGTGTTCCCCTTGCAACAGGCATAATTTCGGGCTGCTTCTCCCTACTTTTGGATGTAGTCTCGCCGGTTTCTTCCATGATCTTCTCCACCCTCGCATGGCAGAGAAATCTTTTTTTTTCACTTTTCCTCCACGAAAGTCGAAGTCGAATAGGTGGAGGCACGCTTCCAATTTTGGAAAATATCCAAAAGGCGCCTTAAACTCTCGCAACTTCTCGTCGTGATCGAGAGGAGGAGATGAAGCCCGCCAATCGGTTGAATTACACTAAAAAGCCAATGAAATATCAAGAAATCGATCACAGCCAGCCAGTCCTAGTTTCATTTTTCAAGCAGACGACAAACGAGCGCCCGCACGATCAGTCAACAGGCGGGCAGTTTCTGCAAATGATGCGGAGTCTGCCCGCGTTAAGACTCGATAATATGCTGTAAGGAACAGATTTTCGGGGATTGGTTAACAATCCGCGCTCTAGATTAAGCTCGCTACAACAGTGTTGTCATGTCAGTCATGTTCCCGATCAGTCTACAACATTTGACATTCAGTCATGGTTCTGATCATCAACAACATGTTGACATTCATCATGGTTCTAATTATCTACAACAGTGTTGTCATTCATCATGGTTTCTGATCAGTCTACTACAGTGTTGTCATTCAGTCATGGTTTCTATCAGTCTAACAACTTGTTGTCAATCCAGTCAAGTTTCTGAATCATCTACAACATGTTGTCATTCCGTCATGGTTTTCGAACAGTCTACAACAATGTAACATTCAGTCATGTTTCATCTAATCATCTACAACATGTTGTTCATTCAGTCATGTTTCTGGATCAGTCTAAAAGCAGGGCTGAGCATATAATCGTTCGCCAACTTCCGCCAATGGCCCCTAAAATTGGAGTCGGGCCCTCATTTTACAGTACCCTTTTCGCCCTGGCGACCTAAAAATCACCAGCCAGTGATTCTGTACCTGTACAACAAACGACAGCCCTGTAAAAACAAACACACGCTTAACATTAACCAGCCGACTGCCATCTTATCACCCCCACTGCCGTTTTTTGGGCTGGGCTTTCCAGGCCGAGGATCCGAGTCGCGCGAGACTTGCCATTTTCCCCGCTCTTCCGCTTACTGTTCAGGTCAGGTGGTCATGTGGCGCATTTTAACCGGTGTCCTCTGAGCCTCCAGCAAAAAAAAAAACAAATTCAGAAGAATAACAAAAGAAGCATAATACGGAATAGGAAAGAAGAGAAGAGAGATCGGAAAGTGGGTCCAGGATGGAAGATGGCAGAAACAGGGGGCTGAGGAAGGCAGGACCCAAGCTGCTTCACCTTATTCAACATGAGGATGATGATGATGATGATGATGATGATGAGAAACTGCCCTTTGGCAGACTGTATACTGAAGGAGCTTCAGGTACAAACAAGGGACAAATCTTGTCATGAACGCTTTTTACTTCTACTAATCAAATGCTTTTTGGATATAAAAGATCTCTTTTTTCTTTTCGTTATGATATACCTGGGTGGCAAATCCATGACAACTGAACATAAATTGTTTTTTCCAAAATTAATAAAGCAGAAACATTGTTTTTATTGTTGTATGTTGAAAAAATAAGCGGTGTATACAGCTGCAAATTAAAATAGGACGCATTTTCAATGAAAGGGTCCTGGCACCTGAAAATTTTTCTGCAACCTCAATCTCCCAGGTTAGGAGCCCTGCTGGCTCCTTAGCCTGGCCTGCTAAATCTCAGCCCTGCCTAAAAGTCTACAAACAGTGTTTTCATTCAGTCATGGTTGAATCCAGTCAACAGCAGTGCTGACATTCAGTCATGGTTTCTGATCATCACAACAGTGTTGTCATTCAGTCATGGGTTCCTTCCATAGTCTACATACAACAATGTTGTCATTCCAGTCATGGTTTCTGAACATTCTACAACATTGTTGTCATTCATCATGGTTTCATGAACAGTCTGACGAACAATGTTTCATCAGTCATTGTTTCCTATCAGTCTACACAATTTGTCAAACAGTCATGGTTTTCTGATCATTCTTCCAAAGTGTTGTCATCAGTCATGTTTCTATTAGTCTACAACATGTCGTCCTTCAGTTCATGGTTTCTTATCAGTCTACAACAGTGTTGTCCATCCAGTCATGGTTTCCCTGATCAGTCTAACAACAATGTTGTCATTCAGTCATGGTTCAAATCAGTCTACAACAGTGTTGTTCATTCAGTCAAGTTTCTGATCAGACTAGAACTGTGTTGGTCCTTTCATCATGGTTGATTCTGATCAGTCTCCAACCATGTTGTCATTCAGTCATGGTTTCCCATCAGTGTACAACAGTTTTGTCATGTCATTCATATTCCAATCAGTCTCAACAGAGTTTTTATTTTTTTTATATTTTGGGGGGTTTTTCCCCCCCACCCCCCCCCCACCCCCCCCCCACCCCCACGCCCCCCAAAAAAAAAAAAATTTTTTTTCACCAGTTCATGGTTCATCAGTCTACACCAGAGTAGTCATTCCAGTCATGGTTTTCTGATCATCTACAACATGTTGCCATTCAGTCATGTTTTCCATCAGTCAACAACAGTGTTGCATTCAGTCATGGTTGATCAGTCTACAACAGGTTGTCATTCAGTCATTGTTTCTGAATCAGTCTTCAACAGTGTATTGTCATACAGTCAGGTTTCTAATCATCTACAAACAGTGTTGTCATTCAAGTCATGTTTCCCAGGCAGTCTACACCAGTGTTGTCATTCAGTCGTATGGTTTTTCTGATCAGTCTACAACAGTGTTTCCATCAGTCCATGGTTGATCATCTACAACAGTGTTATTCATTCAGTCATGTATCTAATCAGTCTACAACAGTGTTGTCATTCAGTCATGGTGTTCTAATCATCAACAACAGTGTTGTCATTCAGTCATGGTTTCTGATCAGACTACAAAACATTGTTTCATTCAGTCATGGTTGATTCAGTCTACACAACAGTGTTGTCATTCAGTACAGGTTCCCTCATCAGACTACAACAAGTTGTCATTCAGTCATGGTTTCTGTCAGTCTACAACAGTGGTTGTCATTCATAATGGTTGAAATCAGTCTACAACCGTGTTGTCATTCAGTAATCATGGTTTTCTGATTCAGTCTCCAACATGTTGTCCATTCGTCATGGGTTTTATCTGATCAGTCTACAACAATGTTGTCCATTCATTCAAGTTCTAATCAGTCTACAACACGTTGTCATTCAGTCTGGTTTCTGATCAGTCCTAAAAAGTCGACAACAGTGTTGTCATTCAGTCAGGGGTTGATCATTCAACAACATGTTTGTCATTCAGACAGGTTTCTAATCAGTCCTACAACAGTGTTGTCATTCAGTCATGGTTGATTCAGTCTACAACAGTGGCGTCATTCAGTCATGGTTGACAGTCCTACAACATGTTGTCATTCAGTCAATGGATTTTTTGATCAGTCTAACAACAGTGATTGTCATTCAGTCATGGTTGAACAGTCCTACAACAGTGTTGTCATTCAGTCATGTTTTCTACATCACAACAGTGTTGTCATCAGTCATGGTTTTCTGATCATAACTGCAACAGTGTTGTCATTCTCATGGTTTCTGATCAGTCCTACACAGTGTAGTCATGCAGGTCATGGTTTTTTCTTAACATCTACAACAGTGTTGTCATTCAGTCATGGTTTCACTTCCCATCAGTCTAACAACATTGTGTCATTCAGTCATGGTTTCTGATCAGTCTACAACCGTGTGTCATTGCAGTCCAGGTTTCTGATCAGTCAACAACAGTGTTTCTCATTCAGTCCTGGTTACCCATCCAGTCTACAAACATTGTTGTCATTCCGTCATGGTTGATAGTCTACAACAGTGTTAGTCATTCAGATCCATGGTTGATAGGTATACAACTGTGTTTTCATCAGTTAATGGTTGATAGTCTACAAACAGTGTTGTCATACAGTCCATGGTTTCTGATCAGTCTACAACAGTGTTGTCATACAGACATGGTTTCTGTCAGTCTACAACAGTGTTTCATTCAGTCATGGTTTTCCCGTCCGTCTAAACTAACAGCGTTGTCCCATTCAGTCATGGTTTCTGATCATCTACAACCATGTTGTCATTCAGTCATGGTTGATCAGTCAACAACAGTGCTTTCATTCAGATCAAGGTTTTCTGATCATTCTACAACAGTGTTGTCATATATATCTTGTTTTCAGTCCATGGTTTCCCAGTATCCTACAACAATGTGTCATTCAGTCATTGTTGATCAGTCATACAACATGTTGTCATTCAGTCCATGGTTACTGATCAGTCTACAACAGTGTTTGTCATTCAGTCATGGTTGATCAGTCTACAACAGTTTGTCATACAGTCATGGTTTCCCATCAGTCTACAACATGTTGTCATCATCATGTTGATCATTCTACGAACAAGTGTTATTCATTCAGTCATGGTTTTCTGATCAGTCTACAACAGTGTTTGTCATTCCAGTCATGGTTTTCTGATCAGTCAGCAACAGTGTTGTCATTCAGTACATGTTTCAGATCAGTCTACTACAGTTGTATTCATTCAGTCATGGTTTCTGATCAGTCCTACAACACTGAACAGTTGTTGTCATTCGTCATGGATTCTGATCCAGTCCTACAACAGTGTTTTGTCATACATCATAGTGTTTCAGATCATCTGCAACAGTGTTGTCATTCAAGTCATGGTAGTTTTCCTAACAGATCTTACAACAGTGTTGTGCATTCAGTCAAGGTTTCCCCAGCATCTACAACAGTAGTTGTCATTCAGTCAAGTTTCCCATCAGTCTACAAACAGTGTTGTCATTCAGTCATGGTTTTCGGATCAGTCTATCAAACGTGTTGTCATTCAGTATGGTTTCTGATCAGTCTACAACGTGTTCTCATTCAGTCATGGTTTTCCCTTCAGTCTACAAACAGTGTTGTCATTCAGTCATGGTTGATAGTCTACAACAGTAGTTGTCATTCAGTCATGTTATAAGTCATAACAACAGTGTTGTCATTCAGTTAATGGTGAAGTTACAACAGTTTGTCATACAGTCTTGGTTTTCTGATCAGTCTACAACAGAGTTGTCATACAGACAAGGTTCTGATCAGTCTAACAACAGTGTTTTGTCATTCAGGAGTCATGGTTTTCCCATCAGTCAAGCAACAGTGTTGTCCTTCATTAATGGTTGATCATGTCCTACAACAATGTTGTCCATGTCATACATGGTTTCTGATCAGTCTACAACAGTGTTGTCATTCAGCCATGGTTTCTGATCAGTCTACAACAGTGTTTGTCATTCAGCATCAGGTTTCTGATCAGTCTACAACAGTGTTGTCATTCAGTCAGTTTCTGATCATCTACAACAGTGTTGTCAATCAGCAAGTTTCCACATCAGTCTACAAACATTGTTGTCATTCAGTCATGGCTTCTGATCAGTCTAACAACAATGTTGTTCATTCAGGTCATGGTTTCCATTAGTCTACAACAGTGTTGTCATATCATCCCATGGTTTTCTGGAAAGTACTACATCAGTGGTTTGTCATTCAGTCAGGTTTCTGATCAACAACAACAACAGTGTTGTCATTTCATCATGTTTCTGATCATTCTACAACTTGTTGTCATTCAGTCATGGTTTCTGATCATTCCTACAACATGTTGTCCTACAGTCATGGTTTCCATCAGTCTACAAAAACAGTGTTGTCCAATCAGTTCCAGGTTTTTCCTGAATCAGTCTACAACCGTGTTGTCATTCAGTCATGTTTTCTGAACAGTCTACAACAGTTTGTCATTCATCAGTGGTTTCCCATCAGTCCTACCAACAGTGTTTGTCATTCAGTCATGGGTTGATAAGTCTACAACAGTGTTTTCATTCAGTCATGGTTGATAGTATACAACGTTATGTCATTCAGTATGGTTGAAATATCTACAACAGTGTATGTCATAAACAGTCATTGGTTTCTGATCAGTCAACAACAGAGTTGTCATACAGTCAGTGTTTCTGATCATCTACAACATTGTATGTCATACAGTCATGGTTTCCCTGTCAGTTCTACAACATGTTGTCCTTCATCATGTGTAGATCAGTCTACAAACAGTGGGGTTTTTTTTTTTTGTCATTCATTCACATGGTTTCGGATCAGTCTACAAACAGTGTTGTCCATTCAGCCATGTTTCTGAATCAGTCAACAACAGTGTTGTCATTCACTCATGTTTCTGAATCAGTCAACAACAGTGTGTTCATTCCATCATGGTTTCTGATCAGTCTACAAACAGTGGTTGTCAATCAGTCATGGTTTTCCCATCAGTCTACCACAGTGTTGTCATCAGCATGGTTTCAGATCAGTCTACAACAATGTTGTCCATTCAGTATGGATTCTAATTTAGTCTACAACAGTTTTAGTCATTCAGTCATGGTTCGGATCGGGGGCAGATCTACAACAGTTTGTTCATTCAGTCATGGTTTCTATCAGTCTACAAACACAGTGTTGTCATGCAGTCATGGTTTCTGATCAGTCTACAACAGTGTTGTCCCCCCCCCCCACCCCCCCCATTCGTCATGGTTTCCTGATCAGTCTACAACAGTGTTGTCATTCAGTATCATGTTTCTATCAGTTCACCACAGTGGTCATTCCGTCATGTTTTCTGATCAGTCTACAACAGTGTTGTCATTCAGTCATGTTACTGACAGTCCTAACAACATGTTGTCATTACAGACATTGTTTCTAATCATCTACACAGCATGTCAATCAGTCATGGTTTCTGATCCGTCTAAAAGTCTACAACAATTGTGTCATTCAGTCATGGTTGATCAGTCAACAACAGTGATGTCAATCAGTCATGGTTCTGATCAGTCTACAAAAGTGTTGTCATTCAGTCATGGTTTCCCAGTAGTCTAAACAAAACAATATTTGTCAGTCAGTCATGGTTGATCATTCCTACAACATGTTGTCCATTCATTCCATGGTTTCAGATCAGTCTACATCACTGTTGACATTCAGTCAGGTTTCTGATCATCTGCAACATGTTGACATTCATCATGGTTCTCTGATCAGTCTAGAACAGATGTTGTCCAGTCATGTCATGGTGTTCCCATCAGTCTACAAGTCTACCAACAGTGTTGTTGTCATTCATACATGGTAACTGAGTCTAGTTCTACAACAGTGTTGTCTTTCAGGTCATGTTTGACAGTCTACAACAGAGTGTTTGTCATTCCGCATGGTTTCTGATCATTCCACACAGTGTTGTCCCATTCAGCTCAAGGTTTCTGATCAGCTACAACAAAGTTGTCATTCCATCATGGTTTCTAATCCAGTCTACAACAGCGTATGTCATTCAGTACATGGTTTCTGATCAGTCTAAAAGTCCTTACAACAGTGTTTTTTCCTTCAGTCAGTTAGATCAGTCAACAACAGTGTTTGTCATACAGTCATGGTTATCTAATCATCTACAACAGTTGTCCATCAGTCCAAGGCTTCCCAGCAGACTACCGAAAAAACCAGGGGTTGTCCCAATTCATTCATGGTTTCTGATCATTCTAACAACAGTGTTGTCATTCAGTCATGGTTGATCAGTCTACAAACAGAGTTGTCATTCAGTCATGGTTTCTACTCAGTCTACAACAGTGGTTGTCATTCAGTCATGGTTTCTAACAGTCTATCTACATTTGTTTTCATTCATGTCTGGTGTCTGATCTATCTACAACAGGTTGTTCAATCAGTCATGGTGATCATTCTACAACATTGTTGTCATTCAGTCATGTTACCCCATCATTCTACAACAATGTTGTCCATTTCAGTCTTGGTTTCTGAACAATGCTACAACAGTGTTGGTCATTCAGTCATGGTTGATCAGTCTACAACATTGGTTGTCATTCAGTCATTTTATTTTTTTTTTGTTATGTTTTTTTTTTTTTTTTTTGTTTTTATTTTTTTTTTTTTTTTTATTTTTTTTTTTTTTTTTTTTTGTAATATTATTTTTTTTTTTTTTTTTTTTTTTTTTTTTTTTTTCTCCTGATCAGTCTCCACAGTGTTGTCATTCAGTCATGGTTCTGATCAGTCTACAACAATGTTTGTCATTCAGTCATGGTATCTTCTAATCGTCTACAACACGTGTCAATCAGTCATGGTTTCTGATCATCCTAAAAGTCAACAACAGTGATGTACATTCAGGTCATGGTTGATCATCAACAAACAGTGATGTCATATCAACATGTTTTCTTAAATCAGTCTTCTACAACAGTGTTGTCAATTCAGTACATGGATTTCCCAGCAGTCAACAACAGTGTTTCATTCATCATGGTTTCTGAACATCCTACAACAGTGTTGTCATTCAGTCATGGTTGATCAGTCAACAACAGTGTTGTCATTCATCATTGTTTTTCTAATTCAGTCGAACAACAGTGTTTGACATACAACATGGTTTCTCAATCAGGGGTCTACAACAGTGGTTGTCATTCAGTCCTGGTTGATCAGTCACAACAGTGTTGTCATTCAGTCAGGGTTTCCCATCAGTCTACAACAAGATGATCATTCAGTCATGGTTTCTGATCAACTACAACATGTTTGTCATTCAGGTATGGTTTCAGTTCAGTCTATACAACAGTGTAGTCATTCAGTCATGGTGATCAGTCTACATCATTTCTGTCATTCAGTCATGGGTGAACAGTCTCCAACAGTGTTGACATTCCAGTCATTGTTTCCCATCAGTCAACCAACAGTGATGTCATTCAGTCATGGTATGATCAGGTCTACAACAGGTGTAGGTCATTCAGTCATGGTTTCAGATCAGTCTACAACAAGTGTTGTCATTCAGTCCATGGGTTTCAGTCAGTCTGCAACATGTGTTGTCATTCAGATTCATGTTTCAGATCAGTCAACAACAGTGTTGTCATTCAGTCATGGTTTTCTGATACAGTCCTACAACAGTGTTGTCATTCAGTCAGGTTCTGATCAGTCTACAACAGTGTTGTCAATTCAGTCAAGGTATCTGATCAGGTCTACAACCGTGTTTCATTCAGTCATGGTTTCTGATCAGTCCTACAACAGTGTTTGTCATTCAGTCATGGTTACCCAGTCAGTCCTACAACAGTGTTAGTCATTTCAGTCATGGTTTGATAGTCGACAACAGTGTTTGTCATTCAGTCATGTTGATAGTATACAACAGTGTTAGTCATTCAGTTTAGGATGATATCTATCAACATTGTTGACCATACAGTCATGGTTTCTGATCAGTCAAACAACAGTGATGTCATAAAGTCATGGTTTCTGATCATCTACAACAGTGTTGTCATTCCCATCATGGATTCCCGTCAGTCTACAACAGCGTTGTCATTCAGTCATGGTTTCGGATCAGTCTAAAAGCTAAACAGTGTTGTATTCAGTCATGGTTTGATACAGTCCACAACAGTGCTATCATTCAGCCATGGTTTCTGATCACTACAACAGTGTTGTCATTCAGTCATGGTTCCCAGAAGTCAACAACAATGTTGTCATTCAGTCCTTGGTTATCCGTCTACAACAGTGTTTTCATTCAGATCAATGGTTTCAGATCAGTCTACAACAGTGTTGTCATTCAGTCATGGTTCTGAACAACTGCAATGTGTGTCATTCAGACATGGTTTATTCTGATCATCTAACAACAGTGATTGTCAATCAGTCATGGGATTCCCACAGTCTACAAGTCTACAAAAGTGTTGTTCATCAAGTCATGGATTCTAACTAATCAGACTACAAACAGTGTAGTGGTCATTCCGTCATGGTTTACTGATCAGTCTACAATCAGTGTTTTCATACAGTACAGGTTTCTGATCAGTCTACAACATAAGTGGTTGACATTCAGTCATGTTTTCTAATCTTTTCCTCAACGTGTTGTCTTCAGCAGGTTTTTAGTCTACAACGTGTGTCTTCCCGTCATGGTTTTGACAGTCACAACGTGTTTCTTCAGTCAGGGTTTCCCCGTAGCTACAACAATGTTTCTTCAGTCAGGGTTTTCTAAGTTACAACAGTGTTGTCATTCAGTCATGGTTTCTGATCATCTACAAAAATGTTTCTTCGTCAGGGTTTCTAGCAGTCACAACTGTTGTTTTCAGTCAGGTTTCTTATCCCAACATGTTGTCTTTCAGTCAGGTTTTTTTTAGTTACAACTGTTGCCCTTCAGTCAGGGTTTTGATCGTTAAACAGGGTTTCTTCAGTCATGGTTTTGATCAGTCTCAACAGGGGTCATTCATATTTTTCTAACAGTTACAACAGTGTTGTCATTCGTCATGGTTTCACAGTCTACAACAGTGTTGCCCCTTCATCATGGTTTCGATCGTCTAAACAGTTTTGCATTCAGTAGGGTTTTTATCATTACAACATTTTGTCTTATCAGGGTTTTCCCCATCAGTCTACAACGTGTTGTACAGTATGGTTTCTATCATTTAAAAAGTGTTGTATTCTCAGGGTTTTCTAATCATCCCTGTTGTCATTCAGTCATGGTTTTTCAGTCAACAGTGTTGTCATTCAGTCAGGTTTTATCATCTACAACGTGTTGTCATTCAGTCAGGGTTAAACATTACAACAGTGTTGTTTTTCAGTCATGGTTTCCCTCAGTCTACAAAGTTTGTCTTTCATTCATGGTTTCTATCATCTCAACGTGTTTCATTCAGTCGGGTTTTTGACATCTCAACAGGTTGCTTTTCAGTCATGGTTATCAGTCTACAACTTTTGTCATTCAGTCAGGTTGAAAAGTCTACAACAGTGGGGTCATCAGTCGGGTTTTGACCCGTCTACAAATGTTTATTCAGTCAGGGTTTGATCGTCTACAACAGTGTTGCTTCATCAGGTTGATATTACAACAGTGGGTCTTTCAGTCAGGGTTTTTGATCAGTCTACAACAGTTTTGTCATTCATAGGTTTTTGGATCTCTCAACATGTTGTCATTCAGTCAGGGTTTTTGATCAGTTACAAAAGTGTTGTCATTGTCATTTTTTCTGATCAGTCTAAACTGTTGTCATTCATCATGGTTCTGATCCCCAAAAACAGTTTTTCATTCAGTCATGGTTTTGATCATCTACACGTGTTGTCATTCGTCTTTTTCCCCATCAGTCTAAAACATGTTTCATTCATCATGGTTTTGATCTCTACAAAAATGTTGTATTCAGTAGGGTTTTGATCAGTTAAACAGTTTGTCTTCAGTTTGGTTTTATCAGTCTACAACAAAGTGATTCAGTCAGGGTTTTAATCAGTTAAAAACTGTTTTTTCCCGTCGGGTTTTTGATCAGTCTAAACAGGTTGCATTCATAGGTTTCGACAGTCACAAAATTTTGTTTTTATCATGGTTTTTATCGTCTACAACAGTGTTGTCATTCTCATGGTTTTTCAGTCTACAACAGGTTGCATTCAGTCTGGTTTCGATTTAAAACATGTTGTCATCATCAGGGTTTTGATCAGCTACAACAGGTTGTCATTCAGTCAGGGTTTTCCCCATCAGTCAAAAACAGTGTTGTTTTCAGCCCGGGTTTTTGTCATCTACACCTGTTGTCTTCAGTCGGGGTTTGTCAGTCTCAACGGTTGTCATCAGTCATGGTTCATCGTCTACAAAAATGTTGTCATTCAGTCAGGGTTTTTCATCAGTCTAAACAGTGTTGTCATTCCGTCATGGTTTCTGATCAGTCTACAACAGTGTTGTCATTCAGTCATGGTTGATCAGTCTAAAACAGTGTTGTCATTCAGTCATGGTTTTGATCAGTCTACAACAGTGTTGTCATTCAGTCATGGTTGATCAGTCTACAACAGTGTTGTCATTCAGTCATGGTTTCTGATCAGTCTACAACAATGTTGTCATTCATTTCATGGTTTCTAATCAGTCTACAACAGTGTTGTCATTCAGTCATGGTTTCTGATCAGTCTAAAAGTCTAAAAACAGTGTTGTCATTCAGTCATGGTTGATCAGTCACAACAGTGCTGTCATTCAGTCAGGTTTCTGATCAGTCTACAACAGTGTTGTCATTCAGTCAGGGTTTTCCCAGTAGTCTACAACAATGTTGTCATTCATCATGGTTTCTGATCAGTCTACAACAGTGTTGTCATTCAGTCAGGGGTTTCTGATCAGTCTACAACAATGTTGTCATTCAGTCAGGTTTCCTAGCAGTCTACAACAAGGGTGTCATTCAGTCATGGTTTCTGATCAGTCTGCAACAGTGTTGTCATTCAGTCAGGGTTTCTATCAGTCTACAACAGTGTTGTCATTCAGTCATGGTTTCTGATCGTCTAAAGTCTACAACGTGTTGTCATTCAGTCATGGTTGATCATCTACAACAGTGCTGTCATTCAGTCATGGTTTTGATCAGTCTACAACAGTGTTGTCATTCAGTCATGGTTTCCCAGTAGTCTACAACAATGTTGTCATTCGTCATGGTTTCTGATCAGTCTACAACAGTGTTGTCCTTCAGTCATGGTTTCTGATCAGTCTAAAACAGTGTTTTTCATTCAGTCATGGTTCCCATCAGTCCACAACAGTGCTGTCATTCAGTCTAGTTCCGATCAATCTGCAACAGTGTTGCCCATTCAGTCATGGTTTTGATCAGTCTAAAAACAGTGTTGTCATTCAGCATGGTTTCTGATCAGTCTGCAACAGTTTTGTCTTTCAGTCATGGTTTCTGATCAGTCTACAACAGTGCTGTCATCAGTCATGGTTTCTGATCAGTCTACAACAGTGTTGTCATTCAGTCATGTTTTCTGATCAGTCTACAACAGTGTTGTCATTCAGTCATGGTTTCTGATCAGTCTCACAGTGTTGTCATTCAGTCATGGTTTCTGATCAGTCTACAACAGTGTTGTCATTCAGTCAGGGTTTTCGATCAGTCTACAACAGTGTTGTCATTCAGTCATGGTTTCTGATCAGTCTACAAGTCTACAACAGTGTTGTCATTCAGTCATGGTTGATCAGTCTACAACAGTGCTGTCATTCAGTCATGGTTTCTGATCAGTCTACAACAGTGCTGTCATTCAGTCATGGTTTCTGATCAGTCTACAACAGTGTTGTCATTCAGTCATGGTTTCCCATCAGTCTACAACAGTGTTGTCATTCAGTCATGGTTTTCGGGTTCAGTCTACAACAGTGTTGTCATTCGTCATGGTTGACCCAGTCTACAACAGGGGTTGTCATTCAGTCATGGTTTCCCAGCAGTCTGCAACAGTGTTGTCCTTCTTGTTTCCTGAACAGTCGGAAAAACAGGTCTGGCAGCCATGTTTATTAAACAGTTTGACAGAGTTTATTTAGTGTATTTCAAGCAATCGTCAACAGTGTTGTTACGGACAGTTCTCAGTGATCTGCAGCAGTCAGTCACAGTTCACCGTCAGCAACAGTTCTGTCCGTCGTGATTCACAAAACGCATGGCTACAGATTTCTCAGCCACGGTTCCACTCAGTCAGTCTGCGACAGTTCGGTCAGTCGTGATTCACGAACGCATGGCTACAGATTTCTCAGCCAGGGTTTTCCACTCAGTCAGTCTGCGACAGTTCGGTCAGTCGTGATTCACGAACGCATGGCTACAGATTTCTCAGCCACGGTTCCCTCAGTCAGTCTGCGACAGTTCGGTCAGTCGTGATTCACGAACGCATGGCTACAGATTTCTCTGCCCGGTTCCACTCGGGTCCGTCTGCGACAGTTCGGTCAGTCGTGATTCATGAACGCATGGCTACAGATTCTCAGTCACGGTTCCACGCAGTCGTCTGGGGACATTTTCTGTCAGTCGTGTTTCCCCACGAACGCATGGAAACAGATTTCTCAGCCATGGTTCCACGCCATCAGTCTGCGAAGTTTAGTCACTATTAGCTCCCAAACAGTCTAAAAGAATTTTATCACAGTTCCAGGCAGACCTGAACTGATTTGTCAGTCAGGGTTTCCCAAAAACAATCTGCAACAGTTTGTCAATCCCCTAGTCACAGTCTACAACATTTTTGTCAATCACCAGTCACAGTCTACAACAGTTTTGTCAATCACCAGTAACAGTCTACAACAGTTTTGTCATTCAAACTTTTCCAACAGCATGTAACAGTTCGGCAAGTTATATTTCCCTAACAGTCTGTAAAAGCTTTGTCATTCAAATTTTCCCCAAAAATCTGCAATAGTTTTGTTAAATGTTTAACACTGATTTCGACCCGAAACGTCAGATCGCTTAAAAGCTAAAACACATCACTGAGCATGTATATTTCTGCTAAAATGTTTTCACAGTCAAGTTAGATTTCAGGGCAGTTGTCACCAACTTTCGACACTCATTTGCCCTTTAAAGATAAGCTGTCCACAGTGTTTTGTTCCGTTACAGTTAAAAGTGAATTAAGTACCTGGGCCTATGCCGAAATGGCAAACAACAGAGAAAACCTCTGGCGATGGACATAATGGCCACTAATCTCCCTATCTTATCCTTTATCAAAATCAATGGGTTAAAATGCAGCCACACTCTTGCACAAAACACACGCACACCACCAAATCTGCCCCCCACAACCCCCCAAAACACACACAACACACACACACACACACACACACACAAAACACCTGACCTTCAAGGTCACTCACTTGGCATATGCCTTCTCAAGCAGAGCTGACCGAATCGTTGCGGCTCTGAGAGTGGGATTTAAGACCAATGGTCGTTGATGGTGGGCAGGAAAATCATCGACGACAACCTCCGTCCAGTAACCGAAGCGCCAGAATGGGAAAGGGGAAAATGCCCTGGTACTCATCTGGGTTCTGGTCGTTCCCACTCCTGGCTCTTGAAGTCGGGGACACCTGTCAGCGTTGGAGCACAGAGAAACGCTGGTGAAGTATGGGCAGATATGTATTTCACTGCAATCAATTCAAAGCAATGGGAAAAAAAGTGTGCATGCATGCACACGCGTATGCACACCCACATACACGCCACACCACCACACACCCACACACGCCAACCCCACACACACACCACACTCACTGCTTACGCACACTCTTTCTCATACATATACACTTTGGCATCCACATGGTATACAAACAAAAACATATACTCATGCGAAGACTTCCTAACCAGGGCTCCCATTTCCACTGACACAGAATTCCAACTCACCCAAGACATTTTATAGTCCTACAGGTAGAATTCAGAGTCACCACGAACAGTGACCAGTTGAAAAAAAAAGGGATGTTTATTTTTTTTTAAGGACTAGTAAAAAGTCTGAACATAGCAGAGCGCACACCACACACACACACACACACACACACACCCCACACACCAAAACCACACTCTCTCTCTCCCCTCTCATATCTTCAAGCCCCACAAATCACAGAAAACAACCACGCAGATGCATCACTATCAGAGATGTGCCAAACAGTACACATAAAACATGAAGAACATTGCAGCACCTTTTCAGCTCCTATTCCTCTGGAGAACATCTAATAGCCATGCCTTCATCAACTCCTATCTCCCCTGGAGTAACATCTAAAGCCACGCCTTTATCAACTCCTATCTCCTCTGGAGTAACATCTATAGCCAACCTTTATCAACTCCCGTCTCCTCTGGAGTAACATCTAATAGCCACGCCTTTATCAACTCCTGTCTCCTCTGGTCTCTTCTCTGCGGCTTGAGCTACTAAATTTTTGGGCGACACTTCTCACATCAGAAAAACACAAATAATGTTTTGACAGTTCTGTGATCCAGAGACGGAGGCATTTTTCGCTGAAAATTTGTTGATGTGCTTCAGGAAATACCCAGACCACCTACTGCACTTCATTTTGCCACCTACTGCACTTCATTTTGCCACCTATGCACTTCATTTTTCCACCTACTGCACTTCATTTTGCCACCTACTGCACTTCATTTTGCCACCTACGCACTTCATTTGCCATCTTCATAAACTAACCAGCTCATTATTTCTTCCATTTTTTTCCCATACTGAACTGGGTTGAACGACTTCTATGGTTTTTGCTCATGTCTGTGTCTATTATTTTCTCAGAGCAGACAGCAAAATCGCTATCGGCATTGTCTTCCCTGACAGATTCTTCATTTTATCTTTACAGCCCTTGTGAAAGGCCCTGGCCCTGAGTGACGACAACACTGATCCCGCAATGTTTGAAGTGCCCAGCCACGGCGACGTGAAAGGCCCTGGCCCTGAGTGACGACGACACTGTCCCCGCAATGTCGTGAAGTGCCCAGCCACGGTGACTATGAAAGGCCCTGGCCCTGAGTGACGACGACACTGATCACCGCAATGTCTTGAAGTGCCCAGCCACGGCGACTGTGAAAGGCCCTGGCCCTGAGTGACGACGACACTGATCACCGCAATGTCTTGAAGTGCCCAGCCACGGCGACTGTGAAAGGCCCTCGCCCTGAGTGACGATGACACTGATCCCCGCAATGTCGTGAAGTGCCCAGCCAATGTCGTGAAGTGCCCAGCCAATGTCGTGAAGTGCCCAGCCAATGTCGTGAAGTGCCCAGCCAATGTCGTGAAGTGCCCAGCCAATGTCGTGAAGTGCCCAGCCACGGCCACTGCAGGACGTGCAGTGAACAGACATGTCTGCACTGTGAAAATAAACTTCCAGCTTCCTCCCAGCTGACTTCCGTTCACCACAGGTGAGCTGGAACGACAGTTACTGGTTTGTGGGTCACACGGCCACGACTCTTACGAGACAGCCGACCTAGGTTGTCCTGAAAAGGCTTTTGGCTTCTTAGTGTTGGCTCAGTCAGGCGTGCCACAACACCTGGCTATCACAGCTTTTCAATCAACAGGTTTTCATGGGCACGTACAGATCCGAACTTGAACAGGTGTGCTCAGCTTTGACCGTTGGCCGCCTTATGCTACATCTCACAAATCTATTTTTTTCCCGCGTGTCTGACGGGACCGCTCTGCCTGTGCGTCCATTCTGCTTAATGCGT
>CM031613.1:78353421-78390921 GCA_018398815.1 Conus ventricosus | reverse complement strand
GTGCGTGCGTGCGTGCGTGCGTGCGTGCGTGCGTGCGTGCGTGCGTGCGTGCTGCGTGCGTGCGCATGCGTGCGTGCATGTCTCTTGTGTGTGCGTGTCTGTGTCTGTGTTTTTGTCTGTGTGAGTGTCTGTGTCTTTGTGGTGTGTGTGTGTGTGTGTGTGTGTGTGTGTGTGTGTATGATACAATCTAATCAAAACAGAAATCACTGTAAAAACATTTCTCACTAACACACACACACACACACACACACACACACACACACAGTTAGAGAGACAAAGACACAGATAGCACACCTCCCCAAACATTTGTTCTCAGGGTGTACCTTACCCCTGAAAGCTTTTTTTTTTTAAGAGTTTATACCTCAATTAACACTTTTTCTGGGGCATTAAGGTAACTAAAAGCTTGTTTACATCACAGGCTGACAGTGCGTTTACCATGATTTCCAAATGGAACTGCAGGATGTTGTTTGCTGCATTTCATCTTTGAATAGTTTTTGTTTTTGTTTGTTTGTTTTTTGAATAGCTTTTAAAATGTATCTTATCCTTTCTTGGTGTGCGTGTGAGCGCGTGTGCGGACATGCATGCGCGCACGAACATACATACCCCTCGAACACGTGTGTGTGTGTGTGTGTGTGTGTGTGGTGTGTGTGTGTGTGTGTGTGTGTGTGTGTGTGTGCCCAGCTAACACTGATGACACAGGTAAAGCAGGCTAACACTGATGACACAGGTAAAGTAGGCTAACACTGATGACACAGGTAAAGCAGGCTAACACTGATGGCAGGTAAAGCAGCTAACACTGATGACACAGGTAAACCAGCTAACACTGATGACACAGGTAAACCAGCTAACACTGATGACACAGGTAAAGCAGGCTAACACTGATGACACAGGTAAAGCAGGCTAACACTGATGACACAGGTAAAGTAAGCTAACACTGATGACAAGATGTGATCTGTTGTGCTGTGAGAGGGGGGCATTTCAAACAGGACGCTGCCCATTCTGGTCAGCCCTGACATCCGCCCCAGCACCTCCGAAGGGTGCATTTCAAACAGGACGTTGCCCATTCTGGTCAGCCCTGACATCCACCCCAGCACCTCCTAAGGGTGCATTTTCAAACAGGACGTTGCCCATTCTGGTCAGCCCTGACATCCACCTGACATCCACCCCAGCACCTCCTAAGGGTGCATTTCAAACAGGACGTTGCCCATTCTGGTCAGCCCCGCACTACACCCCAGCACCCATCCTCAACACCTGGACTTAGTAAACAAAATTAATTTAAAAAAAAATAAAACAAAAACGAAGGAACCTGTTGATTTTGGCTGGAACATCAACATTTTGATCAGAATGTCAAAATGGATGGCCCACAATGTTGATGTAATGTGGTGGATGAGTCGGGGGCGAACATCTTGTTGCAGTTTGTACCCAATGGAAATGTGGAGATGATACGTGTCTCTTTCATTGCCTGTATGGGCCAAAACTGAAGGGGAGGGGGTGGGGGGGGGGGGGGGGGGGGGGGGGGGGGGGGGGGGGGGGGGGGGGGGAGAGAGAGAGAGAGAGAGAGAGAGAGAGAGAAGAGAGAGAGAGAGAGAGGATGATAGAGAGAGAGATAACTGGACAGAGAGAAAGACACATCACGGCACAAAGAACTATCTCCTAAGTGAGACAGCTATCAAATTTGTTTCACCATCCCACAAACATCACATCCACGGAGAAGATCTGAAAGTTGACATCAACCTTTCTAAAATTAACATATCTGCATCTGGGATATGTGATCAAACAACTCATATTCAGCATCCACACTAAATCCTGAATTGGCTTTAGAAAAGAAGGAAAAAAAACAAAAACCTGGAAACCCCTCTACATGAAACCATGTAACACCAGTCACAATATGTGACAAGTACAAGCATATGGTATTGATCAGAACTACACAGTGTCACAGGACTTCAGAGCATGTGGTAAGCTCAGGCCATCCCACTCCACACAGGTAGCAACCAAACTGAATGAACAAACCCCAGTTTCAGAGGAGATATACCCTGGTCACATAACTTGGGTAAGAGTTGTAGCTCAGTTGATGTACATTTGAAACCTTTTGTAAACAGCCAATTTCTGTGAACAGGAATCTGGCCACAACTGCCCCAGTCTTGTTTCCTCCTGTGAACACCATTGGAAGACAGACCTATGCAAAATGTTTAAAGGCTTTCAGCAAACATTACGTTACATTTGTGCTTGCAGCGGAATGCTCAGAATGAGCGACTCACCGTCGCATGCACACTAATTCTGCTGGCTGGCATCTCACAAGCAAGCACCACCCTATCTTACCAGCAAGGTCGTCCATGGCAGCACAGTTGGTAGGTGGACTAATTAATCATCACTAGTCACTCTAATTGGAAATACTTCACACTTGGAAAGTTCAATCTGACCCAAGTTCGGAACTGATGTGCGCAACCTAAAATTTTCCCATCTATAATAAAGAAAGTGCTAAGCTTTGTCATTCAGAAATTATTTCTTCATCCATTAATTTTCATCTCAAAAATGAATCTACAGGCTGCTTTGGGGTTTGTTTGTTTTTTCTTTTTAAAACTTGCTTCGTTTTTGTTTTGTTTTTCTTTTTAAAACTTGCTTCATTTTTTTTTTCTTTTTAAAACTTGCTTCGTTTTATTTGAATGCTTTGGGGTTTTTTTCTTTTTAAAACTTGCTTCATTTATTTTATTACACATTGCCTTTTTTTTTTTCCTTTTAAAACCTGTTCATTTATTTGCTTACAGCTTTGCACACATCTTTCTGGTCTGGTATATAATTATAAAGCAGCACATCCAATACAATTATGTACACTGCGACTATTCTGAACTTTCCAGATGAAACTGAAATTTCTCCCCTTTACCCGTCATTCCCCCAAAATGTGCTCTAGCTGCATGCGTCTTTTGCAAAATAGAGCATAATGTGACTTGAAACATAAACCACTGGAGCAGGTGGCTCGAATGTCAGAACGCCAGCTTTGTTTACACACTAGGTGGTCCATTCATTTGGTTCAATGGCCTCTTAACTGCCTCTTCAGCTAAATTTGTGTGTGTGTGTGTGTGTTGTGTGTGTGTGTGTGGTGTGTGTGTGTGTGTGTGTGTGTGTGTGTGTGTGTCTGAGTCTGTGTGCGTGTGTGTCTGTGTCTGTGTGCGTGTGCGTGTGTGTCTGTGTGTGTGTCTGTATGTGTGTGTGTGTGTGTCTGTGCGCGTGTGTGTGTGCGTGTCTGTGTGTGTGCGTCTGTGTGTGCGTGTGTGTGTCTGTGTGTGTGTGTGTGTGTGTTGTGTGTGTGTGTGTGTGTGTGTCTGTGTGTCTTGTGTGTGCGTGTCTGTGTGTGTGTGTGTGTGTGCATACGAGTCCATGTATATATGTTTATAGGGGGGGGGGGGGGGGGGGAGGGGGAGGGGGGGGGAGGGAGGAGGGATGGGGAGAGTGGAAGCACGTGTATGAAACTCTACATGTATGTGTGTGCACTCACACTCACCTGAGTGGAATGCACATGAGTAATTGTGTGGTTTCATTGGTACATGGTGTGCAAGTGCACATTGTTGGTTTGCTGTTTTTTTTCCCCCCCTTTTTCTTCAACTTAATACCTGCCAACCCTCTGGTATAAAAATGTGGGAAGTCAGGGAATGATGCCGGCAATCTGACTTTCAACTGAAGCCATCTCTGCTCCTTATTGCTGTTATGGTTCAGCAGAGGAAAACCTACTTCAGTTCCAGACACTCACAGACACATCATTCTGACCCTCTTCTGCAATAGATTATCTGCTCTTTTTCCATAAGTGTCCCCTAAACTCCACATGGCAAAACAACAGTCTCAAATTTTGGATTCTTCAAATCTGGGATCTTTATAAATTCAGAACAGGCTGACAGGAAAACCTGAATGGGGTTAGCAGCTATGGGGTTTAATCTTATTTTTCATGTCTGTGCCCGCTGTTTGGGCTGGGCGGTTTGCCTTCATGCATGTGGCGCCTTTGTGCGTTCCAGGTCTAAATTACTGCATCTGATGCATGTCTAGAGCTCTGCAATCTAAATCACACATTTAAACAGCACCGTCTTTCTCGACTGAACATCAGCTTTAAACCGATGCTTTTAAACTTGGGATTCCCCCCCCCCCCCCCCCCCCCCAACACATCTGTTGCACTATTTGTTGGACCTTATGCCCACACACACACACACACACACCACCAAGGGAAAAAAAAAAAAAAGCTGAGCTAAGGCCCTGCATAACAAAGCTCTGCTGGTTTCCCACCCAGCACAAGAGCAATGAACTGTCACAAGCAATGCAGGCAATAAACACAAAAAGCGCAGGAAAAGGGAAGGTGGGAGGGGGGGGGGGGGGGGGGGGAGGGGTTGGCAGTGACAGGTGGGGCAAAAGTCTGGTCCATGAAAAAAGCAATGAATGCTGACTGCTCCAGGAGATATCCCCCTCCTATTTCCCGCCCTTCTCCCCCCCCCCCCCCCCCCCAAACACCCCCCCCCCCCCCCCCCTCCTAATCCTTCTTCCCCCCACTCAAAACCTGTGGTTCAGGAAAGGTCAAAGCTCTAAAAAAAAAAAAAAGAAAGAAAAGAAAGAGGTCTTAAATCTGAAAAAGAAAAAAAAGGGCTTTAAAAAACACAGCTGTGTCTTTGTTTTAAATTCAAAAGTATGCTGCCAATTCATATGGGGACAGGGCCATATTTTTTCATCTCCCACACAACTAGATAACACACAAAAATTAAAGCCAGTCTTCGTTGGTGTCAGGCAATTTCAATCCTTTTCTTCTCTTCTTTTTTTTATTTTGTTAAACAGCATGATCACACTGGACTATGTTCCAGTACTATACTCAGTGTGCAATCCAATGTGTGTTGTTCACAGCATCAGACAGATGACTGTCACACTGGGATATGTTCCAGTACTATACTAAGTGTGCAATCCAGTGTGTGTTGTTCATAGCATCAGACAGATGACTGTCACACTGGGACTATGTTCCAGTACTATACTCGGTGTGCAATCCAATGTGTGTTGTTCATAGCATCAGACAGATGACTGTCACACTGGGACTATGTTACTATACTCAGTGTGCAATCCAATGCGTGTTGTTCACAGCATCAGACAGACGACTGATGGGCCAGCTAACAGCACTTTAACCAAAAGGGCACAAGTGCCAAAATTAATGACGCAATTAAGTACAAATCACCATTACAATATTTCTCTAACACTGTTGCTAATAATATTGTTGTAGGGTTTTTTGTTGTTGTTTTTTAAATACTTGTTCATCATTGTAGTTCTTATTCTTGTTGTTATCTCTATGTTATCGCTATAGCATTATCACCCTTACTGCGTTGATGTTTTACACCATTCTAGTTTGAGGAGTGTTGTGGTTTTCAGATATTCTGCACAACTCACACCTTCAGGATGAATCAGACTCCAGATTACACAGTTCCCACCAGAAGGCCTAACTCTACATCGTATTGTACTCTTCACCATGTGCTTTATATCATGACAAAAGTAAACCGACCTTTAGGCTCCTGATACAAACATGAATCATCCAGAAATACACGACCCCCACTTCTCCTTAGACTTTCCATCACCTCCCTCTCCCCCAAAAATACACGACCCCCACCTCTCCTTAGACTTTCCATCACCTCCCTCTCCCCAGAAATACACGACCCCACCTTCTCCTTAGACTTTCCATCACCTCCTCTCCCCAGAAAACACGACCCCCACCTTCCCTTAGGACTTTCCATCACCTCCCCTCCCCCAGAAATACACGACCCCCACCTTCTCCCTTAGACTTTCCATCACCTCCCTCTCCCCCAGAAATACACGACCCCCACCTTCTCCCTTAGACTTTCCATCACCTCCCTCTCCCCAGAAATACACGACCCCCACCTTCTCCCTTAGAATTTCCATCACCTCCCTCTCCCCCATCCACCCTCTCCATTTTTTCTTCTTTTTTTTTGGGGTAATAGTATGCCATTTATATGTCATGTAATATTTTGTGTGTATCGTTCCATGGAGTCAAGGCACCATGATTTTGCCCCCCACACCTCATTACCCCCCCCCCCCCCCCCCATCTCTTTCTCTCTCTTTTTTATCCTTTATATATATTTTTCATGTGACATTTGGCGCGTCATTTCATCTCAATGCATTGTGCATGAATCTGTCTTTCCCCCTCCCCCCCATCTCTCTCCCTCTCTCTCTCTCCCCCTCTCTCTCCTCTCTCCCTTTCTGTCAGACGCGCACACACACACACACACACACACACACACACACACACACACCGAGTCTCATACTCCACGCTTCACTTACAGCCAATCCATACCACAACAGTCAACAGTACATCTTTTACCCCACCCCCTTGTTATCTTCTTCAAACTAAGAAAAAAAAGAAAAGAAAATCAATTCATAGTCTAGCGGCTGCATATAACATGAGCAACAGAGGAAAGAGATTTGGGGGGGGGGGGGGGGGGGGGGGGGGGCTGATGGGACAGGTCGATAAAAAGTTAGTCACCTCAATGGCATGCCCGTGTGCATGTACATGCCTGTTTACGCACACATGTGCGTGCTAGCAGGGGTGGGCAGAGCTATATAATGTATCATGCACGCAGTATACCAACGCAAGTCTGTGCACTTCAGCAGTCGTCTTCATGCGTGTACGCATGTGAATGTGCTGGTCCACGAGTGTGCATGCCACAAGTCGGGTGTGTGCAGATGTACATGGGTGCTTGTGTGGTCCGGCCGGGACACCTGATGGTCCAACTGTAAGCCCTGTGTTAGTGGACCTTATGTGGGTCGTTTCTCTAAAAAGCTTGCCTTCTCATGAGGACGCAGTGTGTGTGTTGGGTGTGTGTGTGTGTGTGTGTGGTGTGTGTGTGTGTGGTATGTGGCTGTCTTCGTATGTGTCTACGTATTCGTGATATTAGACAAAAGGTGTATGTGCTGTGTGCGTATGTGTGGTGTATTATGGAGGAAGTGTTGTGTGTGTTGTGTATGTGTGTTTTTGTGTGTGTGTGTGTTGTCGTGGGTGTGTGTGAGAGAGTGAGAGTGGTGAGTGGAGATGACGAGGGGGAGAGATGAGAGAGAAGAGAGCTGCACTTGCCCTGGCACATGCATTTTTGCATGTGCGTGTGTGATTCATGCTGTGTATGCAGTTAAATGTTGAAGCATCCATGTGTGTGTATGTATGATTGAGTGTGTGTGTGTGTGGGAGCTGGGTGGTGTTCTGTGTGTGTGTTACTGTGTCCAGTGTTCCCTTTTTGTGTTGTGTTTTTCACTTAATTGAGAAATTGATGGGAGTCCTGTGTATTTGCATCTCAGTACTGTCATGTTGTACAACTGTGCATGGTTTCCATGTGCACGCAAACATGTGGAGGGGACCTGGGCAAGTTTTTGTACGTGCACATGCTGTGCTAAGTGCCACCCCCCCACTTTCCACAACATTTGTGGTGCGTTTTGTGTGTGTCTGTGTAGGGGAGTTGTTTCTGATGTTTACGGAGCTCCAAATAAAGAGTAGCTCTCTCTCTGCGTTTTCAATCTCAGTTCTCACCTTTTACTCGTTCTTTCTTCATCACTTAAACAACATGCAAGCACAAAATATTTTCAAAGGGAACTCTTGTAATTTGTCAATCTTCAGTACAGCACGGTACACATGTACAAGCACACACAGTGACCTTAAAAGCACCAAACATCCCGGACAACCCAAAAACCTGCCAGTCAAGTTCCACAAACTAACAAAAGTCACAAAGTCCCCCCACACAAAACACACACACACCCCCACACCCACAAAACTTGCCCACTTTTTTCTTCTCTAGTGTAGAACTCACAGTCTCAGTATTCTCTGTTTCACGGACCTCATAACAAAAATACAATCTCTCTTCTCTCTCTCTCTCTCTCTCTCTCTCTTGCTCTGTCTCTCTCTCTCTCTCATTTTCCATCAAGCATTTCCTGACTTCGTCACATTACATTCTTCAAATACCATCTCATATTCATGAATCAGGCAGACACCCATTTCGTATAAATGTATCCTCTGTAACATGTTGAAACTGCGCAGTCCGTTGCATGAAATTATGGCGAGGAAGGAGGAAAACCCAGCAAAACAACTAACAGCACAGCGCGGCTTTGGGAACAGCCTGGACATGTGTGCCAAGCAGCAAGCAAGGAAAAGGGAATGGACTCAAAGACTCAAAATTCAACCAGGTCAACAGCACCATGCAAACACAGTGGTATGGAGACACAGAAGGGAATGGACTCAAAGACTCAAATTCAACCAGGTCAACAGCACCAGCAAACACAGTGGTATGGAGACACAAGAAGGATGGACTCAAAGACTCAAAATTCAACCAGGTCAACAGCACCATGCAAACACAGGTGGTATGGAGACACAAGAAGGGAATGGACTCAAAGACTCAAAATTCAACCAGGTCAACAGCACCATGCAAACACAGGTGTATGGAGACACAAGAAGGAATGGACTCAAAGACTCAAAATTCACCAGGTCAACAGCACCATGCAACACAGGTGGTATGGAGACACAAGAAGGGAATGGACTCAAAGACTCAAAATTCAACCAGGTCAACAGCACCATGCAAACATAGGTGGTATGGAGACACAAGAAGGGAATGGACTCAAAGACTCAAAATTCAACCAGGTCAACAGCACCATGCAAACATAGGTGGTATGGAGACACAAGAAAGTAATGTGGCCAGAATAGCTCAGTTGGTAGAGCGCCGGACTCGTGATCCTGGATTGCGGGTTTGAATCTCTGCCGGGCCGTTTCGGTGCAGGGATTTTTTCCTTGGGAGTTAACATTGGTTCTGACTCCATTCCCTATACAGTCCTTCGAATGAGACTATAAACCGAGGTTCTGTGTGTGAACACACACACAACATCTTGCACACACGTAAAATCCCATCACCAACTTTTGGAAGAGAAGGCCAGTTTGGCCATTGGTATAGGATGACAGGTACACTTAGTAATGCACCTTCCCCGAAGATGGAGTATGGCTGCCTTAATGGCGGGATAAAAAAAACGGTCATACACACAAAACTCCACTGCCTGTCTAACAGGCAGTGTCCGCAGGAGTATCAGCCTGTGTATGCAGAAAGAAAAAATGAAAGAAAGAATATCACATTTCTGTTGGCCCCTTCAAATCGAAAGATCAATTAGGACCCAACAGACAGAAAAGACTTTGGTCTTACCAAGCACTGGATGAGGACCTTCATGTCAACTACAAGCATTTGTGAAAACAGGTCCTGAAGTTTCTTCTTGTCCCATGTGTGGGCACAGTCTAAAACTAAGACACAAACTTGAAAAGGTAAGGATTGTTCCTTCTTTGTTTTCACTGTTCCTTCTTTGTTTCACTGTCCTGAATAGTATGCGGATCTTGCCTAAAGAAGACCTAAGAGGCGACAACGCGTCGTGCTTTGTCATGTAATTTTGTTTGTCCCTGTTGTTTGGCAGAAACTAACTGCCTATTCTTTTTCAAAATATACAAGTCCTTTCCTCTTCAGTTGCATTCATCTAAGCACATACACAAAAGTTAAAGTTCTGCTAAAATACTGCACATATTCTCCACATACACAAAAAAAGGCTAAGACTATAAGACTCGACCAAGGCAGCATCTCAAATCAGATGATAAAGATGTCATTTTGCTGCTAAAATACTGCACATTTCTCCACATACACAAAAAAGCTAAGACTAGTAAGAGACTTGACCAAGGCAGCATCTCAAATCAGATGATAAAGATGTCATTTTGCTGCTTGCACAACATGCAACTGAACCTGGAACGATATACATCAACAACAAAAAACATCTGAAGGCACAAATGACTGGATCAACAGTTGCACAATAATTGATGGACTTCATGTACTTTCACCACTAACAGATAATTAAAAAAATTAAAAAATGAACTAGCAAACAAAATACTCTGCATGGAGTTTAAGGGAAATAATAATATGCATTTCTTAGTTCTGAAGTTTGAGCTCCCAAATCTGTTGTGTCCCTGTAATCATTTATGCAATTCATCGCTGAAACAAACTGAATCTTTTTCCTCTCCTTGTCAAAAGGGCTGTTCACCTGATGACAGAGAATTACCAGTGTCAAGCCTGGCTGTCTGCAAATCTGACGTCTCCATTTTTTGTTTAATGAAATACCTCTACAACTTGTAATCATTTTATAAATATTTCATGCAAGTTACTTTACAATAGCACATCAATACAAAATATTTGCAAATGTCTTTTTCTTTCGTTGTCTCCGTCTCTTTCTGCGTTCGTCTTTCTCCCCCCTCCCCCCCCCCCCCCCCCCCCCCCTCTCCACATTTGTGTGCACCTCAAAGTACCACTTCTTGTTTCAGTACATGTCTTTACCTCTACCAGGGTGTGGTTGTGGTGTGTGTGTTGTGTGTGTGTGGGTCAGTATACAAAGTGTGTGCAGTGAAATTTTTGTGTGTGTGTGCATGTGTGGGGTGCGTGCGTGCGTGCGTGGGGTGTGTGTGCATGCATGTCTGTGTGTGTGTGTTGTGTGTGTGTGTGTGTGTTGGGGTGTGTGTGTGTGTGTGTGGGGTGTGCGTTATGTGTGTGTGCGCATGTGTGTGGTTGCCCCATGTGTGGGGGTGTTGTGTGCGCATGTGTTGTGTGTGTGTGTGTGTGTGTGTGTGTGTGTGTGTGTGTGTGTTGCATGTCATGGATGTACCAGCTGGAGTAAATAAATAGCCTGAAAGCTGAACTGGTCAACCATCACCTTTTTTCTCATTCTTTTTTCAATAAACAGGCATCAGGCAGAACTGTCATATGAAATACCTCTCACACACAGTCACACACACAGTCACAAACACACGCACAGTCACACACACACACACACACACACAGTCACACACACACAGTCACACACACACACACACAGTCACACACACACGCACAGTCACACACACACGCACAGTCACACACACACACACACACACACACAGTCACACCACACACAGTCACACACACACACACGCACAGTCACACACACACACACACCACACACACACGGTCACACAACACACACAGTCACACACACAGTCGCACACACACAGTCACACACACAGAGTCACACACACACAGAGTCACACACACAGTCGCACACACACACACACACACACACCACGCACAGTCACACACACACACACACACACACACAGTCACACACACACAGTCACACACACACACACACACACACAGTCACACACACAGTCGCACGCACACACACACAGTCACACACACACAGTCTCACACACACACACACACACAGAGTCACACACACACAGAGTCACACACACACACACACACAGTCACACACACAGAGTCACACACACACAGTCGCACACACACACACAGTCGCACACACACACACACACACATGCACAGTCACACACACACACACACAGTCACACACACACAGTCAACACACACACAGTCACACACACAGTCGCACACACACACACACACACAGTCACACACACACACACACACACACAGACACACACACACACACAGTCACACACACACACACACACACACACAGTCACACACACACTCACACACACAGTCACACACACACACACACACACACACACAGTCACACACACACACACACAGAGTCACACACACACAGTCGCACACACACACAACAGTCACACACACACACACACACACACACACAGCACACACACACACACACAGAGAAGACAGGCATGGCAAGACTGAAGGCAAACTGACCTCTAACACCCTCCTTCCCCACCCATCTATGACACACCCACCACCCACACAGTAACTGGGAGGGGGGGGAGGGGCTGCAAGAGGCATGCCCCCAAGAACACACCCTACATCTAGTCATACACACATCACAAGAACACACCCTACATCTAGTCATACACAGGTCACTGGTATCTCTGGCTCTGTGGTGGCCTTCACAAACAGACTGAGACACTGACAAGAAAATGAGAGTGAGAGAGAGAATTCAACAGGCAGGAAAAGTGGCATACCAACAGGACAGACCCACAGAGAAAAAATAACAGACTTGGTGATCGCTGCCAATGTTCTGGAGTCAAGTTCCAGCATCAGGGTTTTGTTGCAGGAAGTTTTTCTTCCAACAGAGAATAATCTGAATCTCCAACAGCTTAAAACTGATGAACAGAAAGCCTGCAAGACAATGTACCTTCCTCTACATGGATCTGCTGGCACAAGTTTGCAAAACGTCATTTGGTTCTCTTCACCAATATTTCACACTCATGTTCCACCCCCAACCCCCTTTCCATCAACCCCCTCATTTATTTAACAAACAGCTGAACTTTTTTTAAAATTTGTTTTCAACAGTGTTCAAATGACTACAATGACCATTACAATAAGGAAATGCCTGAAACAGGATTGGCCGCTACGGAAAGCGTTACTGAGAAAACTCCAAGAGACAGTGTGAATTTAGCCTGCCACAGCATAAACTTAACAATTATGCCAAAATCAAGATAATCTCTTTTACATCGCACAAAATCTTTTTCATTTTCCACCCTGGATATTAATCCTGTTTTCTGTTGTTGTTTTCAGAAGAAAAAACAAACAAACAAAACAAAATAATAACATTATCATTCACTAAAAAAAAAGTATACAACATTGTAGCCTCCTCCGTCATTCTTGTTTTCTTATCAATTACAAACCAAAATAAACTGATCTTTCTGAAACAAAAACTTTAGATATCATTTAGTTCTATTTATTGCGTGGTCTCCGTCTTTTCCTGTCTACCAAAAAAATGTATGGATAAAGCAGTTCTGCTGATACATTTCAACCATTTTTGTACTCCCAGTTCTTAAAGAACAGGGAGTACTTTAGAACGGGAATGAAGAAATGCTGTCTGTGTGTCTGTGTGTGTGTGTGTCTGTCTGTGTGTCCGTGGTCAAAATGTGTTCCACTCACTCCAGACAAAACTACTCGGCCGATCTTTCTGAAAATTTGTTGGTATGTTCACTATGGGTTAAGGATGATGCCCGATGTTTTAGTTTACCGTTACAGCCGTTACTAACGGCTGTAACGGCCTGTAATGCTTTTTCTTCTCCATGGAATATCTCACAAAGTACCTGGCTGATCTTTGTGAAAATTAGCAGGTATGTTCATTATGGGTCATGGATGTTGCCCGATGTTTTAGTTTACCCTGTTACAGCCGTCACTAACTGCTGTAATAACCTGTAACGGTTTTTCTTCTTTATGGGATATCTCAAAAAGTACTTGGCCGATCTTTCTGAAAATTTGTAGGTATGTTCATTATGGGTCACGGATGATGCCGATTTTTTAGTTTACTGTTACAGCCATTACTAACGGCTGCAACGGTCTGTAACGCCTTTTCTTCTTTATGGAATATCTCAAAGTACTTGGCCGATCTTTGTGAAAATTAGCAGGTATGTTCATTATGGGTCACGAATGATGCCCGATGTTTTAGTTTACCCCATTATCGCCGTTACTAACGGCTGTAACAGCCTGTAACGGTTTTTCTTCTTTATAGAATATCTGAAAAAGTACTTGGCCGATCTTTCTGAAAATTTGTAGGTATGTTCACTATGGGTCACGGATGATGCCCGATGTTTTAGTTTACCATTACAGCCGTTACTAACGGCTGTAACAGCTTGTAACGATTTTTCTTCTTTGTAGAATATCTCAAAAAGTGCTTGGCCGATCTTTCTGAAAATTTGTAGGTATGTTCATTATGCGTCACAAATAATGCCTGATGTTTTAGTTTACCGTTATAGACGTTAGTAATGGCTGTAACAGCCTGTAACGCTTTTTCTTTTTTATAGATTATCTTAGAAAGCACGTGGCCGATCTTTCTGAAAATTTGTAGGTATTTTCATTATGGGTCACGGATGATGCCCGATGTTTTAGTTTACCGTTATATCTGTTACTAACGGCTGTAACGGCCTGTAACACTTTTTCTTCTCCATGGAATATCTCAGAAAGTACTTGGCTGATCTTTGTGAAAATTAGCAGGTATGTTCATTATGGGTCACGGATGATGTCCAATGTTTTAGTTTACCCCGTTATAGCCGTTACTAATGGCTGTAACAGCCTGTAATGGTTTTTCTTCTTTGAATATCTGAAAAAGTACTTGGCCGATCTTTCTGAAAATTTGTAGGTATGTTCACTATCAGTATGGGTCACGGATGATACCCGATGTTTTAGTTTACCGTTACAGCCGTTATTAACAGCCCATAATGGTTTGATTCTTTATGGAAAATCTCAGAAAGTTCTTGGCCGATCTTCCTGAAAATTTGTAAGTATGTTCATTTTAGGTCACAGACGATGGCCGATATTTACCAGAATAGCCATTACTAATGGTTACACCAGCCGAAGATGGTTTTTCCTCTTTATAGAATATCTCACGCGTATTCAGGATAAACTGGGAGTACGTTTATATGCTTTGCATCTTGGGTTTTTTTTTTTAGGATTGTTTTTTCACATTTGCAATCAATACATGAGCACTGAAGTTTGTTCTGTTTTTTTTTCTGGAAATGAATTTTTTTCTATGCCTGGAAGAAAAAAAAACCAAGCTAACCAGCCCCCCACCCCCCCATCCTCCCATCCATAACACCCCAGTCTTTTTTTCCCCTTCCTAGTGGGAGGTTCCCCCCCCCCCCCCCCCCCCCCCCCCCCCCCCCCCCCCCCCCCCCCCCCCTCTCTCTCTCTCTCTCCAGAATTACAAGATATAAGAGAAAAATTCATTCCACGCACAAGTCCTTGCCTGTTTAGTCTCGTCTTGTTAATGTCATCTAAGTATGAAAGCACTGTAAAACAGCTTGCAGTTTATTTATACAAAACTTTCAAAAGGTGAAGTGTTAATGCAACGTACTTATTATTTTGAATCTGGTGATGTGGCTTTATGATGTTTCATGTACATCCCCCTTCTGAGGGACCAAGACCTATAAGAATAAAACATCTGAATCTGAATCTCTCCAAACATACGCATACGTAACACACTCTCTCTCTCTCTCTCTCTCTCTCTCTCTCTCTCTCTCTCTCTCTCTGCCATTCTTTCTCCGTGAGAACTCAACCTCCCTCCATTCATTTATCAAACTAGATATACTAGATAACTTTTGAAATCCGCCTCCTGGATGTGACCAAACTTGTCTGCAAGTAGACAAAGTACAGCAGGTAATACAGCTAATCACATTCATTCTGAATATACATTTTAAAAAAAAAGAGAGAGAAAGAAATTTAACTTAGGTAATCAGAAGAACAGAAAACTTTTATACATTATAGAAGACAAAAAAAAAAAAAGCACAGGACCCAATTGATCTTTGTACAAGGAGCCAATAAGCTGCTTCCACAGATATAAACCGGACAGCTCCCATGAAAACAAAAACTCCACTGCCTGGCTGCCCCAGCAGATGTGTCAGTGAATTTAGATCTAAAGTTCCCAGCCATTCTCCGGACTATATCAACGTTGGAGTGCACAAAACGTGTTTTTACAGAAAACAAAAGAAACTGAATGAACGTTCTGTCAAAAGTCTTTCAAAGCTAACCGACATGCAAATCATTATTTACTGGCTTTATTTTGGGATCAGTCGCCTTTCATTTTCACATCAACTTGACCTGTTCAAAAAGCTGAGGCACTGTCCACACATACATCCATACCAATATTCCGACATACATTCCTATGCCAATATTCCGACATACATTCCTATGCCAATATTCCGATACATTCCTATGCCAATATTCCGATACATTCCTATGCCAATATTCTGATATACATTCCTATGCCAATATTCCGACATACATTCCTATGCCAATATTCCGACATACATTCCTATGCCAATATTCCGACATACATTCCTATGCCAATATTCCGACATACATTCCTATGCCAATATTCCGACATACATTCCAATGCCAATATTCCGACATACATTCCTATGCCAATATTCAGACATACATTCCTATGCCAATATTCAGACATACATTCCTATGCCAATATTCAGACATACATTCCTATGCCAATATTCAGACATGCTGAGACCATCTGGCAGCTAAAGAACTACTTCTGGTGTGTAATACCTCAATGCAGTTTCTCTCTCTTATCTTCATGTTCAATAAATAGGTGGTTGTGGTGGGTTCAATAACTGTGTACAAGGACACTCTCTCTCTCTCTGTCTCTCTCTCTCTCTCTGACTGTACAACAGAAAGGTCACACAGAGTGATTTGGGGTCATTCAGGTGACCCATGCACCACACAGCTCTACAGCCTTCAGGCAGGTGCTCTTCTCAGTGTTGCTGCTGCTTCAGGCTCCCTGAAGGAACACAGGGAAAATGTGACATCTTACAAGTCTGCCACTCCAGCTGTATCTCCATATTCCTGAATCAATTCAAGGTGATCCAATCGTCTCCCCTGAACCAATCCTAGTGTAACTCTTCTAACTGCCACCCAATGAACTGCAATGTCTGAGTGAGGACATTTTACATCACCAGTGGGGGGGGATGATGTCACAGCAACTAACCATAATCTAAAAGGAGAGTGGTGGATACACTATAATCATGTGCACCATTAGCACTGTACAGATGCCAAGAGCACCATACCTCATTCACTTTAGTTGACTTACCAAAAAACTTTGCCCAGCTTGCTCAGCAATCATGTGCCAATGTATCATGCTTTGTTTGCCTCCTTGTTAGCTCTATGGTCAAAATCAAAACAGCTCTAGACCCCCCCAAAACATTCAAATCAAGTTTGCTCAAGGTGCAGAAATTACTTTTGAGTTTTATTCTGGACAGTGTGATTTTATTCTGGACAGTGCCACAGTCCATGCATGACCAAGTGAGCGAAAAATCAGGACAGTCCATAATGGGTATACCGTTCCTGTACGCAACGTGGCTGCAACCTACATTCACAGGAGATGCACATTTTGTAAGCAGTCGACAGACTAAAACAATGTTGAGTTGGTGACATGCGATTTGCATTGCGGAGAACGGACTGTCGTTCACTTCCTGCATTTTCCTCCACAGAGATGTTGCGGTCATTTTGCTGCCAGGAAGTTACAGCACAAAAAAAAAATCACAAAGAAAGAACTGAATGCCGTACATGGTAATTTGTGTTTGATCTCAGCATGAGTAATGTGTGTGTGTGTGTGTGTGTGTGTGTGTGTGTGTGTGTGTGTGTGTGTGTGTGTGTGTGAGTGTGTGTGCGTGTGCATGCATGTGTGCATGTTTGAGTGAGTGAGCGAGTGTGTGTGTGTGTGTGTGTGTGTGTGTGTGTGTGTGTGTGTGTGTGTGTGTGTGTGTGTGTGTGTGTATCTGTGTGTGTGTGTGTGTGTGTGTGTGTGTGTGTGTGTGTGAGAGAGTGTGAGATGGTGGGGGGGTGGGGAGGGATTGACAAATGTCAATTACACACATAACCACACACATACATACCACAAAACCCACCACTTTCTTTTCAACGAAACAGGCCATGGAGTATAAATATGTAAATCCCCAAAACATTAAACACCAACATAGAAGGAAACAAGAAACCTACCTTGGGACGCTTCCAGACAACATTGCCAAACTTTCCCGGAGTCGAGGCAAGCGATTTATCATCTGGCGGGAACTCTGAATCAATAAACAGCGCTCCCTTGGTCTTTGCGTCCTTCTTCAGAGCATTGTAGTCCTGGTTTTTGAACTTCTTGGCTGATTCAAACAAGAAACTCATCTTGCTAGGATCTGTGTACGATCAGTCCAAATCTGCACAAAAGATAGGGAAAAATGGTTAAAACAACTGGTTGCAGTTTCAGTTCTGATACCTGAAGCAAATGCAATTTTTTAAAAACACAACACTGTGGAACCACTTGAAAACTATCTGCAGAATCATGAAAAAGAAAAACTGGTCTTTGAAGGGAGGATGTAATGAAACTTTGAAAACGAAAATGTAGTTTTATCAACAACGACAATAATCTTCCTGGGAAATGAAAGTCTCAAAAGGGGCAGTTGAAGGGAAGGGGGTAAAAATTGTTGGAGGGTCTTTACTGGCAAGCTGGCTTCATCCACACACAAAAATGTCAATGACCTTGACCCCTGCTTGCCCCTCAGTCACATTACTGCAAAGTATGGAAACTGTTAACACCACTGTGACTGGCACTGCCTTTGCTTTAAATCTCAGCAGGCCCAAGACTGCCGCCAAGAAACTGCATGAGAACCCGTTGTAAGCAAACCTGTCCAGCAAGCCTGAAGCCCAACCCCATCAAAGTCTCTATTTCACAACAATAGGATGCTGAGTTTAGTTGACCTACTTTAGCTGAGTGTGAATACTGTGATGCCATTCAGGTAAAGAGAAATAATTATGTTTTGGCTTATATACAGTATATATAAAGGGAAATAATCATGTTTTGGCATATACACAGTATACTGAACTCCTGTTTCTCCTTTCAACAGAAAATAAACCTCAATTCCTACAGTAAACAACCAAAGATGGCTAAACATTTAACAGCATGGAAAATCATACGGCATTAGCAGCTGAAGTTTTACCACAACTATGCACAAAACAGACATAATACACAAAAACTTCTACACTTACAGCATTTATTTTTTGTTGAAATTTTTATAGATCTAAACACACCGAAATATCCACATTAAAGCAACCTTTAGCATGCAATCGTTAAAAGAAAACTGACTCAACAGCTGTCATACATCTGTACACTGAAAGTATACTCTGAAGCAAACATGAGTGTACTACCCCACGCTACTTGAGTTTCCACATAGCTAGGCAGTGTGCCATGCTAACTACATGAGCTCGCATTGATGTCTTAAATGAAAACTGTTCAAGTAGGTAGAACTAGAACTCATTATCTCAAAACTACAAGTGTAGGGTTGGAAAAGAGTACATGAATTGAAGGCTGAATATCAAGTGTCTTTTCAAACAGAAAACATTCACTTCATTACAGTTGAATCTTCAAACAGCCTGCATACTGAAACTGAAACACAGTCCTTTTTTTCTTTTTTCAGGGTGGGGAGGAGGAGAAGAACAGGGGGAAGTGGTAGGTTAAGAGTGAATTTCTCATCTTCATGCCCCCTCTGTGGCATTTCTTTCATGACATCAATTTCTACCTCCCCAATACACAGCCACACCCAACTATGTCCCGTCATAGCCCCAGCACAATACAGCCCACAGGCAGCAGTCTACACCAAGCTTTGTCCCTCACAGCCCCAGCACAACACAGCCCACAGGCAGCAGTCTACACCAAGCTTTGTCCCTCACAGCCCCAGCACAATACAGCCCACAGTCAGCTGTCTACACCAAGCTTTGTCCCCTCACAGCCCCAGCACAATACAGCCCACAGTCTACACCAAGCTTTGTCCCTCACAGCCCCAGCACAATACAGCCCACAGTCAGCAGTCTACACCAAGCTTTGTCCCTCACAGCCCCAGCACAATACAGCCCACAGTCAGTAGTCTACACCAAGCTTTGTCCCCTCACAGCCCCAGCACAATACAGCCCACAGTCTACACCAAGCTTTGTCCCCTCACAGCCCCAGCACAACACAGCCCACAGTCTACACCAAGCTTTGTCCCTCACAGCCCCAGCACAATACAGCCCACAGTCTACACCAAGCTTTGTCCCCTCACAGCCCCAGCACAACACAGCCCACAGTCTACACCAAGCTTTGTCCCTCACAGCCCCAGCACAACACAGCCCACAGTCTACACCAAGCTTTGTCCCCTCACAGCCCCAGCACAACACAGCCCACAGTCAGCTGTCTACACCAAGCTTTGTCCCGTCACAGCCCCAGCACAACACAGCCCACAGTCAGCTGTCTACACCAAGCTTTGTCCCCTCACAGCCCCAGCACAACACAGCCCACAGTCTACACCAAGCTTTGTCCCTCACAGCCCCAGCACAATACAGCCCACAGTCTACACCAAGCTTTGTCCCCTCACAGCCCCAGCACAACACAGCCCACAGTCAGCAGTCTACACCAAGCTTTGTCCCGTCACAGCCCCACCACAATACAGCCCACAGTCTACACCAAGCTTTGTCCCGTCACAGCCCCAGCACAACACAGCCCACAGTGTACACCAAGCTTTGTCCCGTCACAGCCCCAGCACAACACAGCCCACAGTCAGCAGTCTACAGTCTACACCAAGCTTTGTCCCGTCACAGCCCCAGCACAATACAGCCCACAGTCTACATCAAGCTTTGTCCCGTCACAGCCCCAGCACAATACAGCCCACAGTCAACACCAAGCTTTGTCCCGTCACAGCCCCAGCACAACACAGCCCACAGTCAGCAGTCTACACCAAGCTTTGTCCCGTCACAGCGCCAGCACAATACAGCCCACAGTCAGCTGTCTACATCAAGCTTTGTCCCCTCACAGCCCCAGCACAATACAGCCCACAGTCAACACCAAGCTTTGTCCCGTCACAGCCCCAGCACAACACAGCCCACAGTCAGCAGTCTACACCAAGCTTTGTCCCCTCACAGCCCCAGCACAATACAGCCCACAGTCAGCTGTCTACATCAAGCTTTGTCCCCTCACAGCCCCAGCACAACACAGCCCACAGTCAGCAGTCTACAGCAAGCTTTGTCCCCTCACAGCCCCAGCACAACACAGCCCACAGTCAGCAGTCTACAGTCTACACCAAGCTTTGTCCCTCACAGCCCCAGCACAATACAGCCCACAGTCTACACCAAGCTTTGTCCCCTCACAGCCCCACCACAATACAGCCCACAGGCAGCTGTCAACATCAAGCCGCCATCAGGCAACCCATCGGAGGAGACACTGCACTGCTGCCCAGTCACTTCTGGTGCTGCTTGGAAAAAAAACAGCTGATGAGTGAACCTTTTACCTTCGGAACACATGCGCAGGCCTACTATGGTGCTAGTATTTGTGCGGCTGCCCCTTCATGTCATGTTCTTAGTTCATAGCCATGCATAATGTAGAAAATTTCAAAAAGGAAAGAAAATGGAAAGTCTCCACATCAGTATATAGGGTCCACTTCCGTATTTGACAGGTCAGGGAAGTACACAAATTATGATTACAGAGCATTAACCAAGGCAATGCTTTGATCAGCACAATGCTGTTCAATCAATTAAAAAAAGATTATGATCAGATGATTTTTGATGCTGTTTTTGCTCTTTTTTATCTAGTTTTTTTTTCCTTCGAACTTTTGTTCAGAAACAGTTGCTTTATTACAAATGTTAAAAATTGCACTGTACCACACAACAGGGAACACACTGTGCAGCACTTTAATCATGTGTGCTTTGAAAGCGTGTACAGTGTATAGTCCAAGGTCCTTTTTTTCCCTGTTGTTTTCATAACTTTTCCAACACTTTATCACTCTTGACTGTGCCCTATTATATTCCACTATACAGTGTTTGTGCACTGTCATCTACTACGCTGTCCTCAGCTGAAATCAATCAAAATTCTAAACTGACTTTCAAAGCAAACGGATCTGATCTGATCTGTCTTGTCCTCTCTTCTCCTCCTCTGTCAGCTCCATACTAATTTGCTATATGGTAAAAGTTTGATTTAACTGAAATGAACTGAACTGTTCTGAATTGTTTTGTCCTGACCTATCCTGTACTGTCCATTGCATATTGTACTGTCACTCTGACTGAAGAAAACTGACCCAATCTCCACATGATAGTAATCAATATTGTAACCAAGAATCTGTTCCGGAAGGGGGAGTACAACACACATTTTTGCGCCCTCCAGATACGCACGCAAATTCCATCCTCGCCCTTGTCATCAAATGCAAAAACAAACAAAACTGGCAGTCTGGTCACAGCAGTCGAAGCCGAGTCAGTGTAACTTGTGTGCTTCAAATGCAACATTGCACTTTCCTCTGTCAACATCCTTTCAAACAAGATCTATGTCAGTACACAGCACCAGTGGCCTAGATCTTTGTCAGTGCTTTGTCATTTGAACTGTCAAATACCACTAAATTTGTGAAGTGTTGTGTGTGTGTGTGTGTGTGTGTGTGTGTGTGTGTGTGTGTGTGTGTGTGTGTGTGGTGTGTGTCTGTGTGTGTGTGTGTGTGTGTGGTGTGTGCGCATGTGTGTGTGTGGTGTGTGCGCATGTGTGTGTGTGGTGTGTGCGCATGTGTGTGTGTGTGTGTGTGTGTGTGTGTGTGTGTGTGTGTGTGTGTGTGTGTGTGGTGTGCGTGCATGCATGCGTGTGTGCGTGTGTATGTGTGTGTGCATGCATGTGTGAGTGCATGCAAGCATGCGTGCCTGTGTGCGTGCGCAAATGCATGTGTGTATGTATACATCTGTGTGTCTGTCTACATGTGTCCGTGAGTGTGAATGTGTCTGTACACAGATCTAGTTACCCTGCTAAAATGATCCTGCAGCCCTGACAGAATCATTGATTGCCACAAAAGGCTAAAACATGCAAATATGGGGACATGAAAAGCAATAAGTAGAGTCATGTCAGTTTAGAAAACACACAGGCTGACAGATGTCACTACCAGCTGCACTGTAACATGTACACGCACACACACGCATGTGCGCGCACGCACACACATGCACGCATGTACGCTGTGAGACAGACATGGAGGGAGGGAGGGGAGGAAGGGAGAGAAGAGGGGGAAGGGAGGGAGACAGACAGACAAAGACAGAGAGACGGACAGACACTCTGAGAGAGACAGAGTGAGGGAGTAAGTGAAGGTAGGAGGAAGGAGGGGGGGGGGGGAGAGAGGGAGGAGAGGAGAAAGAGACAGAGAGAGAAAGAGATTGAGTGACAGAGAGTGTACTGTGAGTAAGTGAGAGAGAGGAGAGGGGGGGGGGGAATAAAATGTAATGCACAGCTGGTATTATTTGCAAAACTGGAGGTCACCTAGGCTCAGTTCATATAGCATCATCACAAAGGCAACTGAAAATGTGAATGTGTAGTGTGTGTGGCCAAGATCACCAATGAACAGGCCTCAAGTCAGCTGGCCCAGTGGGTAAGAAATGAGGCTTTTGTTCTGAGGCTTACTTCTCAGACAGCATGTTTGGAAGAAATTTTGTTTCTTTCACCAATTACTTTACTAGATACATGCAAATATATCCTTCAAAGGCCTGTACATAAATGCCGCACAAGATACCTTGCATGCATATTAAACTGAACTTTCCCTTTTTGACAAGATATTGAGAAGCTCTTGTGTGCCTAGAGAGATGGAGTAAAAGAAAAACCGTTCCACACTAGCGTCATGTTTAAATGTTTTCCCCAAAGGTGGAATATGACGACCTTGATGCCCGGTTTATAAACTGCCTCGGACATGAAAAACCTCACTACTGATGAACCTGAAGGACAGACAGGGAAATCATGTCCAAATGACATAAACTGAGGTTACTTACTTAGGCCCATAGCTCAAGGGTGAGCATACGCCATCGACAACAGCACAAATGAAATAGTATCAGTATCCATACTTCTATGAAAATAAGAGTCAATATATACAGGAAAACAAAGGGTTGGCCTGATCACTGCCAAACATTTTGCCTCACACCAGCTTTCCAGGCCCTCATAAGGCTGAACAAATCAATCTAAAGGCACACACAGAAAAAAAAATTTTTGTTAAATCTCTTTCCTGAAATTATGTAGACTGGTTTCAACACACACTGAATTTACAAGGGCTCCGACGATATAAAACAAAATTTTCAATTTAAAGAAGTCTGACAGATATAGAATTACAACAAAAAGTCTGCCTACCTAGATTTATTTCACACAGTATCTGAACACAGAATCATAATCATGTTTGCATTGAATGGTCCCTTGTTTTAAATTTTAACATGCAAATCTTACGACTGAAGCCAGTGTAAATGTAGTCAATCCCTTACGACTGAAGCCATGTAAATGTAGTCAGATCCCTTACGACTGAAGCCATGTAAATGTAGTCAGATCCCTACGACTGAAGCCAGTGTAAATGTAGTCAGATCCCTTACGACTGAGCCAGTGTAAATGTAGTCAGATCCCTTACGACTGAAGCCAGTGTAAAAGTAGTCAGATCCCTTACGACTGAAGCCAGTGTAAATGTAGTCAGATCCCTTACGACTGAAGCCAGTGTAATGTAGTCAGATCCTTACGGTGCACGTGTACATCAGTCAGTCCAATCTTCCACTGAAACCAGTCTATGCAGTGACTAAGTGAGACTCCTTCAAAAGTCCTCATAAATTCAAAATTCACTAAGTGTACATCCCTTTGTCTACCTTTCTTGAAAACAATGCAATACATAAGACCACTTGCTTTTATTACAGGGGTTTATATAAACTTATAATCATACCCTCCTTCTGTACACATACTGTTCACACTCCATATTTTTCCTCTACTTGACATCTGATTTTATTTGTGTAATAGCCCCATTTACGTATGATGTGAAGCCCTGCTTTAAGAAACGTGAGATGGTCGCGTCATCCCTTGTACACCTGATCTGAGAACAGAGAGAAAGGTCCTACCGATATGTATCTCATTGCATCCAAGAGCATTCTGGGGCAGCTCCGTCAAAGAATAACGAAAAAAGGTTTTAAGGAGTATAGCAACTTGAGGGAGCAACATCACATGGGCTTAAGACTACCTAAATAATGACAACACTAACTCACAAGAGATTGCAGTGAGCACGAGATTAATGTTGCTTATAGCCAGCCGACCGCTGGGCTATAAGCAACATTATCTCGTGCTCACTGCAATCTCTTGTGAGGTCTTTAAAAGGTAACTTATGAGAGCAAATCTATCTCATCACATAAAATTTACATTCTTGTAAGAAAGATGAATTATCAAAAGGATAATCCAGAAACTGAAACCTTGCTCGTGTGTGTGTGTGTGTGTGTGTGTGTGTGTGTGTGTGTTTGTGTGTGTGTGTGTGTGTGTATACATGTGTGTGTGTGTGTGTGTGTGTGTGTGTGTGCGTTGGTGTGTGTGTGTGTGTGTGTGTGTGTGCGTGCGCGTGTGTGTGCGTATGTGTGTGCGCGCGCGACTATGTGTGTGTATGTGTGTGTGTGTCTTATCTGTGGTGTGTGTGTGTGTGTGTGTGTGTGTGTGTGTGTGTGTGTGGTGTGTGTGTGTGAGAGAGAGAGAGAGAGAGAGAGAGAGAGAGAGAGAGAGAGTAGTACATTAATCACAAGGTGAAGTTACAGAGTAGGTTTAATACTAAATACCATCCATCAAAAACCTGGAGATGAGATCATTTGTCACATTAATAAACCCTCCTTTTCATAAACTCACGACACTGTTTTTACATTGCAATTTTCATTGATGACCTATTTTTCAAAGAACATTTTCCAAATAATTCATCAATAATAGGTAATTAATCTAGGAAATTAAAAAAAAAAAAAAAAACTCACAACCTGATTTTTCCTTAACTGAATTTTTAGGAAGTCTGAGAGAAGAACAATTTGTCATTGAGTATTCTAGTTTCTCTTAAATAAAGTTTGTTTGTTTTTTTTTAAATGGTCATACACTTTGCATTCTTTCTTATATTTTACATGATGTTCTTAAAAATATACGTGTACATTCAATAAACCCAGTTTGGGGGGTAAATGTAGTGTGTGTATATATATGTGTGTATGTGTTTGTGTGTGCATGTGTGAGCATGCATGCTTGCATACCTGTGCACGGCATGTTTCTGTTTTTGTGTGTATGCAGGCATTTCTGTTATCACATTAATATCACTTTATAGCAACTGTGAAAATGTTGTTGTTGTTGTTGTTGTCATTGTTGTTCAGAGGACGTGTGTGTATATGTGTGTGTGTGTGTGTGTGTGTGTGTGTGTGTGTGTGTGTGTGTACAGGTGGATATACATCATTACATATCTTATTGTCTGTGTATGCCAAATTTTGTTCTCAAACTGAAATTGAAGAGTTACAAAATTCAAGTGTAAAGAAAAATTTATCTAGCCCATCATCATCTGTATAAAGGCAACAAAGTAAATGTTAATCAGGACTTCAATCAGTCCTTGAACCATTTAAAACAATTGTGATGATTTTAAATTTTGTCTGCTGGCTCTTATCATTAGCCTAACGTAAAGATGGACTGTGCAAAATTTAGACCTGAATCATTTCGCTGCTTTTTTTCTGTTTTAAAGAAACGGTTGGACTTAGGCCTACATCATAATGCAGTTACCGAACAATTTTTTTTTTTTTTGCTATCGCAACTTAACGCGTCACTAAGTTTTGTCGATTGTTCATATTGATTGGATCGTCCCACACTATCACATCATTACCAATGAATTGTACAAGTGTGGCATCATAATGATGACAACGGATCTATGCGGGAAAAAAGTATATTCTAACACTGGTTGGATAAAGAAAAGAGATACCAGGAAACGTGACTACTAAACTTTGAGTACTGAATCCGGGGCAGAACTGGCTGTAACAAAAATGTGGCTCGACATCATCTCGATCTGGCCTTGACCCAAACTTTAGGTTGCAGCACTGACGTTAGGCTTAGCACTTTACTAATGTCATCGTGACCTGTGAAACAAATTTCTCAGCCAACAAATTTGGACACACCCGTCTCGCGAAGCACGCATGCTTGGTTCAACTTCATCGGCCGCTTTCTGCCTCGCCTTAGAAACTTGACTTGCCAGTTTCGTGGTTCCATCTTGATCTTAGAACCGGGCGGGCAAGTAAAAGAGAAAAAAAAAATGACTGCAAGAAAGAAGAGAATGCAAAAGCACTCACCTTTAAACAAATGCTCGTGTCCTGTGTCACTCACACTGCAAGCACCATACTATGCACAAGGCTAATTTCGAATTTTAAAAAGAAAGCCTAATCGGAACTCTAGCAGACGGGCACGACAGCAGAGCAGTGCTCACGTTCACGAACTTTATCGATGATTACCGAAAATAACTTAAGGGAAATAACAGAGTGTAGACAAAAACAGCGTCTTTTTACTGAATACGTACCTATAAATCTTGCAACAGTGACAGGAGACTGTCATTTGCAATCGTTACAACAAATTTTGACCTCTTCGGCCTTGATTCAGACTAATAACTCTTTTTTTCAGTGCATGAATCAAGGTCTAAACTCACTGCCGATTTAGTTTTATACTGAGTTGACTGCAGGCGGAAACTAAAAGAATTCAGAATCCATCCCAGAGCCAACATTTAAAGTTGGGAGTGCCAGCCTTGAGGGCATCGACATTGAAACTGGGGAAGTCAAGAAGTTTCTGAAAACACTAGACACATCAAAATCAGCTGGACCTCATGGAATACATCCCAGAATTCTGAAAGAATTATCTAACGAACTGGCTGAGCCTTCAGCACTGGTTTTTAAAGCATCGCTTAGAGAGGGTGTTTTTACCGGAGCAGTGGAAATCTGCTGATCCCTTCTTCTTCTTCTTCTTCCTCAGAGACTGGTTCACTCAAAAACGAGTAGGTCACCAGCGCGCATGTTTAAAAAGTAAAATAAAATAAAACAAAGTGCGACTCAGCCTGTTGGCCCCTGGAGCAAATTTTGGCAACTGGGGGTCGCACACGATATTCAAAAAGTAAAAGCAATGGCCAGATTCAGGCCCAAGTAACCATAAAATATCTGGGGAAGTCAATATGCAGATCTCAAAACTGTTGTATCAATTTGATTTTTAAATGAGACTGCACCTGTGACAATCTTGATGGCACCCGGCAGTGAGTTCCACAGCCGTACAGAACTAGGATAAAATGAATGTAAGTGGCTGTCAATATTTGATGCAGGTATGGTATAACATTGACCGCCACTCCTGGTGCTACTTTTATTCAATACTAGTTGTTCCATTGGGATATCAATTAGTTTAGCTCTGCCTTTGAAGAAGATATTAAGTTTGATAAAAGCTCTTCTCTCTTCTAAGGGTTTCCATTCTAATTTCCTCATGTTCTTCCTAGTATCCCCTTCTCTCTGATACGGTTCCCTGTTACGAACCGTGCTGCTGTCTTCTGAATCTTTTCGAGGTTATCAATGTCCTTTAGATGGTAAGGATCCCAGACTGAGCAACCATATTCCAGTACTGGTCTAACCAGTGTTTTGTAGCAGTCGTCTTTAACCTTTTTGGGGCAGTCGTTGATATTCCTGTATAAGAAAGCTAAGATGTTATTTACTTTCTTACATACTAAATTGCACTGTTCTTTCCATTTGAGACGACTATCTATAATCACGCCTAAATATTTTGCAGCATTGGTTTCTTTAAGAATAGTATTATGAATAGAATATTCTGATCTCGTTGGTGAGCGTTTGTTACATATACGCAACACTTGGCACTTTAGGGGATGAAATTCCATTTTCCAAGTTCTTTCCCCACTCTTGTAAAGCGTTTAGATCTTCTTGTAGAATGCGTGTATCATTCTTGCTTCTGATTGTTCTATATAGGCCTACTAAGCTGTCATCTGCAAAAAGCCTTATAGTAGTTCCAGGAGAGAGATTTCTACTTATGTCATTTATATAAATTAAGAAAAACAAGGGCCCCAGAACAGTTCCCTGTGGTACACCTGACAAGACTGGTTTACAATGGGATGACGACCCTTCCACAACAACTTTCTGCGTTCTCCCAACGAGGGAGGTTACACCCCTCTTTAAAAAAGGGGACAAAACCCAACCAGGAAACTACAGACCAGTAAGCCTGACAAGCATTCCATGCAAGATAATGGAGAAGATAATTAGAGGAGCTACATCCGACTTTCTAGAAAATAATCAAGCCTTGTCAGAATGCCAACACGGTTTTGTATCTAAACGTTTGTGCGTCACAAATCTCATTGAAGTATTAGATTCATGGACTAGTAACCTAGATCAAAGTCATGGACTAGTAACCTAGATCAGGTCAAAGGCTTTCGACTCAGTTCTGCACCTACGTCTGTTAAAAAAAAAAAAAAACTCGAGTCATATGGCATAAAAGTAAAGGTACTTGCCCGGCTAAAGGATTTCCTAATTGGCAGAAAGCAAAGAGTAAACGTCAATGGAGCAATGTCTTCTTGGGCAGATGTAACAAGTGGAGTACCACAAGGCAGTGTCTTAGGGCCTGTCCTCTTCGTTTTGTATGTGAACGACTTGCAAGATGTGGTGAAAAACCTGTGCAGTATGTATGCTGATGATACGAAGATCTTTGGACCTGCTTGGGATCATTGTAAACTTCAAGAAGATCTTGATAAGTTACTTGAATGGGCCGACACGTGGCAATTAAAATTCAATGCAACTAAATGCAGTGTTCTTCACATGGGCAATGGGAATGATCATCATCAGTATACAATGAAAACTCATGGCAATCAGGAAAGAGTTCCTCTGGCTGAAGCAGATGCAGAAAGAGATTTAGGGTCCTGATAGACTCAGGTCTGCAGTTTTCTAAACATGTTGAAATGCAAGTAAATAAGGCCAACAGAATCCTGGGATTGATCCGCAGATCCTACGTTTTCCTGAACCCTGGGTCAATGCGACTTCTTTTCACTGCTCTAGTTAGACCACATCTGGAATATGCAAACTGTGTTTGGAGACAGCATCTAGAAAAAGATAAAAAGTTAATTAAAGGAGTGCTCTGTAGAGCCACAAAGTGTGTCCCTGGTTTGGGTTATCATGAGTATGAGGACAGACTGAAGGCTATGAAATCACCCAGTATGAGTTACAGGAGAATCAGAGGAGACTTAATAAAGGTATATAAATATACACATGGACTCTACAATTCTGCCTCCCCCTTCATACTAAACACCCAAGGACCATGTAGAGACCTTCAACGCCCATCAATGATCTGGACATGGAGACCATCAATGCGCATCACTGGTCTGAACATAGAGAGCATCAACGCCCATCAATGATCTGGACATAGAGGCCATCAACACCCATCAATGCACTGGACATAGAGACCATCAACCCCCATCAATGGTCTGGACATAGAGACCATCAACCCCCATCAATGCCTGGACATAGAGACCATCAACGCCTATCAATGATCTGGACATAGAGACCATCAATGCCCATCAATGATCTGGACATAGAGACCATCAATGCCCATCAATGATCTGAACATAGAGACCATCAGCGCCCATCAATGGATGACTGCGGTATTCCTCTATGGAAGAACAGTTCCTTGCCACAGCAGAGCCTTTCTCCCTGCTCCGGGAGTTAGAGATCATTGCCACCAGCAAAGTCCTCCACAGGCCAACTGTGGTGAAAGACAACCATTGCCGGATGGCGCAGAAGTGTGGAGACAGTACAAACCAAACAAACACCCGTCCCATTTTGTTATTGTTGGCCTGGACGTTGGTCATGTTGACAGCTTTCCCGCCTCAAGGGAGAGAACAGTCCACGAGAACAGAAGACACTGAGACCCCGATTGCAGAGTTATCTTCCATTCACTCTGCACTTAACAGATTAGAGAAATCGTTCGTGGTTTATCCTCCCTTTTCCTAAAGTTACCAGTGAAGAGGCCACGGATCGGTTGAACAGACTAATCAGAAATACTGACCTCATCGCCATACAAGGCCGCTCTGGGTGTTTAAGAAGGAAAGAAAGAAAGGAGGGAAGGAAGGAAGGAAGGAAGGAAGGAAGGAAGGAAGTCAGAAAGAAAGACAGACAGACAGACAGACAGACAGACAGACAGACAGACAGAACGAATGAATGAAAATCAGAAAGTATTCTCCAAGAAACAGTCAGGAAAACAAAGAAGCAAGGCCAAAATCGAACAGGAGAGAGAGAGAAGAGAGAGAGAGGAGAGAGAGAGAGAGAGAGAGAGAGAGAGAGAGAGAGAGAGAGAGAGAGAGAGAGACGGACAGACAGACAGACAGAGAGAAACGGGGGGGGGGGGGGGGGGGAGATTGCAGTCAGCTGGGGAACATGGTGACGAGGAGGAAAACTGGCCCTGTATCATCTGCCTACAGTCGCACAAGACCACAAGACATTAGGGTTGAATGCCATAGCTGCCATCACTGGATCCATGAAGAATGTATTGAAGCACTCCCTACATATATGATACATGTAATCTCCCTAAACTACGAACCAGACAACTGAACGATCGTCAGGACCCAGCAACTGCGCATGAACTTGTGCATGATTCTTTCAGTTATTCAGTAGAGAGAAATTTTTCAAAACCTTTTTTTTATTTTTTTATTTTTTTTATTTTCTTTTCTTTTTTTTTCTTCGCTTTTTTTCTTCTTCTTTTTCTTCTTTTTATTCGTAGTGGTGGGGGGCAACGCTCACGTGGGGCAAAAGCCTACAGTAGATGATTCGCCCCACAATGTCAGGTGTTTTAAACCCCGTGAGTGTGACAAGAGGGCAAAAAAAAAAAAAGATAAATATATATGTATACTTACAGGACAAACAATACGGCAGACAATTCGCCCCAAAGTGGAGGCGTTTCGCCTCTTGCATGGGACAAGAAGGCAAAAAAAACAAACAAACAAAAAATTAAGAAAAGAAGGAAAGAAAGAAAATGAAAACGAAAAGAAAAAAAAAAGAAAGAAAAAATAGTTTGTCTTTTTGTTTCTTTTTAAACCTATCTTTCGTTGTGTTTGTATCCGTAAGTGTTTATGACAACTTAACAGCTCGGGCAGATCTCAACAGTTTCTACCTGCTTTGAGCTTCCTATTCCGTCATGTTTCTTGCTCAAGGGGAGCGTATTACCCCATGCTACACTATGAACTGATTTTGAGCGAGCACATGCATTTGTGTTTGTCTGTGTGCCAGTGTGCCACAGAGAGAGAGAGAGAGAGAGAGAGAAGCACACGGTGAAGCACACGGTGAAGCACACGGTGAAATTTAATGTGGGGCCATCGGTCCATACACATCATCCGGTGACATCTATGAGCAGCAATTACGCAAAATGCAACATCAAGGAACAAAGTGGAGAGTTTAACGGAAGAAAAACGAAAAGTTAATTCATAAAATTTGTCATCGCTTCTTGGTCCCCCCTTACTGCAAAATTGTAATATCCTATAAACAATATCCTATAAACAATGCCTTATTTCCCTTCTTTTTTCTTCCCCCTTTTTTCGTTATAATTATGTTAACAAACTCAATGTGGGCCTACAATGCAAATTGAGCCTTCATATCTATGGAGCCGTGTATTTAATGATATGTCATGGGAGAACAAAATTCAAATCTAGAGCAACCAACATAAGTCGACAATGAACATCAGCTAACAACCTACGACAATTGACTTGATTCACGATGGACTAGCAACAAGGGCCGTGTCACACAGCAACATAGGCAGACAAACAGGCAATGACCAAAATCTCATAATGTGTCGCGGATGGCGTACGCCATTGGCCACCATCAGGAGTGGTCAGTCCATGCTGCAGCAACAAAGCTGGCCACAGAAACATCTTCAACAATTAACCCCTAGCCATATGGACTCGTCCAATGCTGATGAGCACAGCCCACGAAAGAAGTTGCAAGGCAAACCAACAACAGATTCCACATGTACCTAAAAAGCATCATCACACATAGCACATTCTGTATACAATTTACTGCATGCATACATGGAACATCATTGTACACAGTGTGTTCTGCATACCGTACGGTATTTATTATATAGTATAATGGTTCAGATACTAAGTTACATGAGCTGGTTACGTCTATTCATCGCATGATGGATAAAGATACCGGTGTCTCTTATCACCTCCTCCTTAGTTGATTTTAGTAACGTTAAAAAGGCTGAGTGATGATCTCGTTTAATATGCTTCAAGATATACTTTTGCCTTAGCTCATTGTAGGTTGGACATTTCATTAAGAAATGGCGTTCCGTCTCTTCTTCTTCGCAAAAAGGACACTTCGTATTTGGGTTCATTTCTGTATAGTTTCTATTACAGTTAAGATTGTTAGCGCCTAGGCGGAGTCTTGCGGTTGCCTGACGGAATTTCGTAATTGTAATTTCCTGCAGATATTTTTCGCATTGAAATGTGTTTTTGAAAGTAAAATAGGTCTGGCAACGGTAACTCATTTCACATTTCTCATGCCATTGTTGTATGTAAATATCTCTCATCCTTAGTTTGAGCTGCCTTAAAAATGCATTTACAGACGGGGTTCCTTGGTTGATCCAGACTTCTGAGAAGCCGTTTTCATCTAGTATTCTTTTTATTTGCATCGCCCAGCTACCTCTTTTCGTGTGTTCTGTTTTTTCGCGTTCATACGCTTGTCTGGGTATTCTATCGTCGTCCATGTTTAATATTTTGAACCAGTATTTAACAGCTCTCATGGCACTATCTATGTATAGAGGAAACCTACCCAGTTCTCCATATATTAGACAGTTTGGTGTTTTTTTCTTTACTCCTAGAAATTTTTTACAAGCCATCATATGAACTCCTTCAATGACATTATAAGGGTTTGTACCCCATATTTCAGCTCCATACATGAGAGTAGGAGTTACCTGCGCTTCTATTAATTTGAAATATATATCGAGGTCTAATTGTCCAAGCGCGTACATGGTTTTCTGTATTTGAAAGATTTTTCTCTTAGCCTTCCCCACATATTCCGCTAGGGCTATATCCACTGATAATTTAGTAGTTAGTGTGTAGCCTAGGTATTTATAGTTGTTGACGACTTCAACTTTCTCACCTTTATAGTACCATTTTTTCTCTTCTTCCCAGAGAGAGAGAGAGAGAGAGAGAGAGAGAGAGAGAGAGAGAGAGAGAGAGAGAGAGAGAGAGAGAGAGAGATTCAGCAGGTGATAAAAGGTAGGGGGGTAAATACAGCAAATAGAGACGTGTTATTTGCAAACATCTAAACAAATATGTCACCTGAGATCTTAGACACTTGAGAATCTCTGTCGAGTTTGCTGTATGCAAGCGTTTGATTGAGAGGCACATTGGTCTGACGCATGATATACATGCGTACGTCGCGTGTGGTGTGTATGTGTGTGTGTGGGTGTGGGGGGGGGGGGGGGGGGGGGGGATGGGATGGTGTGTGTGTGTGGTGTAGAAAGAACGGTACTGATAGGGGTGTGCCATGTGTATGTGTATGGAATAGTGGATGGATGGGGTTCACGTAGGCGAGGGAGAGGGGGCTGTTTGTACCCCCTCCCCCCCCCCCCCCCCCCCCCCCCCCCCCCCCCCACCCCCGGGCACTTCTCTGCTGTGAGGGATGTGAGGTATCCTAGATCGGACTGCACTGGCTGCACACCAAAAATTAATGCGCCAAGGCCTTGCTTCAGGAGTCGAGTATTTATAGACTGGCTGAATTAGATTGTGTTAAGAATTCTTGATGTGTGCCTGAAACTTGATTCTCCCTCGATTTCTTTCATATGTCAAACCAGATGGTTCCAAACAGACAGATTAAAAATCAAAGGAATGGGACTATTAGGCCCGTTCAAGCTGGCGCAAAATAACAGGAATCACGAGCGGTGAGTGCAAAGGCCTGAGATGTGACGTCAACTTAGGGGAAGGTCATGTATTTGAAGGTTGTTTGTGATTTTCATCGGTGAAAATACCCCGAAAACAAGGGTGGGGAGTTGTTCTTTTGATCAGCTATCAGTTTAATATTAAATGCTGGCTCAGACTAATGGCAGACCTCAAAACAGTCACATGGATCGTTATAGTGGCTTAGTGAAAAATCCCAGTTGTGGTGTGTGGCCACTCATCAATTCCTGGACCACACTCGCTGAATGCTTGCACACAAACGTTGTGAGCGAGTGACTGTGTGGAACATCTGTGTCAGTGCGTAAAGGATCTTGTGCAGGTGTGGAGACTTTGCTTTATAATGCATTTGGGGGTGGGATCCATTTTATCAATGCACATTAACTACATTATGACTGACATAAATTACCATCCCGTGAATTAACATTCCAAATATATGTGCATGGTATCTATTTCCCGAACGCATGCAATGCAAGTATAACATACATGTACACATGCCCATACATGCCCAAGTAAACATATTTATATATACGTGCACAACTGCATGCACACACTCGCGCGTCTGCTCACGCGCACTGCGCGCGCGCGCGCACACACACACACACACACATACACACACACACACATACACATGAGCAGATTCAGGCTCGGTAGCTTGGGCCCCCCCCCCCCCCCCCCCCCCACTCCCCCATCTCTTCCGATCCCTTTGACTTCCCCCTCCCTCCCCCACCGTCACCCCCCCCCCCCCCCCCCCCCCCCCCCCCCCCCCCCCCCCCCCCCCCCCCATACATCCTTTTACTTCCTTTGTCACGGGTCATCGATTATTCATTTGTTTGTTTGTTCATTTGTTTATTTATTCATTCATTTCTGTCACCAGTACATTTCTGTCACCAGTACATTTCTGTCACCAGTACATTTCTGTCACCAGTACATTTCCGTCGCGCACAGGAGAAAAATGGCACCCTGAGCAGGTACGAACTGGTCCTCTTCTGCATCCATTCCTACATCTATGCAGATTTGATGTTTAATCTGTTCTCTTCATAGTGAAGTCTCTGACTGGTAACTATCCATGATTTAAACGTAATTATGACGCAAATGCGTTCACCACCATTAATACACATAAGAGAGAGAGAGAGAGAGAGAGAGAGAGAGAGAGAGAGTTCAACAACCAAAACCATATATACCAAATCTGTAACGTCCTAGTCTGCGGGAGAGAGGTCTACAAAAAAGGATATCATGATCCTCTGTGTGTGTGTGTGTGTTGTGTGTGTGTGTGTGTGTGTGTGTGTGTGTGTGTGTGCGTGGATGGGGTGTGTGTGTGTGTGTGTGTGTGTGTGTGTGTGTGTGTGTGTGTGTGTGTGTGTGTGTGTGTGTGTGTGTGTGTGTGCGTCGCGCGTGTGTGTGCGTGTGTGTGCGTGCGTATGTTGTGTGTGTGTGTGTGTGTGTGTGTGTGTGTGTGTGTGTGTGTGTGTGTGTGTGGGGTGTGTGTGTGTTTCACGCTTCTCCAAATCTAGAATAAGATTAACTAAATCCTAAATGCAAGCACATTGGAGGAATTTCATATCAATAGGCACTAGGTAGCTGACGAGCAATGCCAACGACATCTCATATGAGCAGGCCAGTTTTGTTTTTTCTTTCTTTTTTTCTCCGATTTCAACAACAAAAAAATTCTTCTTCTTCTTATCCTTCTTCTGTCTTCTTCTTCTTCTTGTTCTTCTTCGTCTTCTCCTTCGTCTTCTTCTTTTTGTTTGTCTTCTTCTTACCCTTCTTTTTCATCTTCTTCTTCTATTTACCCTTCTTCTTCTCCTTTTCTCTCCCTTCTTTCTTCTTCTTCTTCTTCTCCTTCTGCTTCTTCTTTTCTTCCGTCACAAAGAAAACCAGTACGCAAACGATTAGTGTGAGCCCACCGTTTCTGCAAAACTACTTTACAAAATCAAACAACGCTTTGTTCCAGAACGTCCGAAGTTATCAGACGCATGTGCGAAGTAATCTTCATCATGTCCAGAGAACTGTAATATGCCCTTCTGGCTCACCCGCTCTCAACCGGCCTTGGCCGGTCTCGGGCGGCGACTCCAAAAGCGCATATTACGTTCTCTACTAAGCATGACTTCAATAACCAAAAAATAACGACCCTAAAAAACATGCATACTGTGTTGGGTTATCCGTTTTCAATACTAATTTACAAAACTTTTTAGATTTTCAGTTTTTGTTTAATCTTATGTTTTTCCTGATCGTTTTCAATAACATCATTTTCACGCAAACATTCATCAAATGCTTTCCTCTTTTCATGTGAATAAAACTACAGTCTTTAACTGTTCTCAAAAGTCTTTTAAAACTGAGTTATATTTTTGACATAAAATCCACACACTTATCCCCCGCATGGGCTTCCACTGAAAGCTAGTTTCGACAAAGTGTTTCTCTTTTTAACTAGGTCTCTTTCTGCTGAACAGTCATCTATAATAAATAGTGTCGCGTTCCTTTCCAAACAATTATTAAAGTGTTCTAAACACTCACTCAGTTTTTTGCTAGGATCAACTAAATATACGTCATCGTCTGTCCATATAAACCTTCTATCAGGAAAATGCTTTGTTCCATTTAAGTGTTGGACAGAAAATCACAATGTGATCAAAATTTTAAAGATAAACTGTTTGTAATAGGTCGAGGACAAATATTGTTTTCCCACAACCAGTTTGTCCACAAAAATTTTAAAGAACAAGAGGGGTTTTGTCATAAAGTTTAACTGCTCCATAGTTTTATAACAGAATTTTTAAACTAATCCAGTTATTATTTTTATCATAACTCTCCGTCAAAACTTTTCAGTTTAAAAAAACCCTACAAGGCCTAAATGTGTAAGATTAATCCAATTCAGTTCTGTAAGATTGTTTCTATTTAAGTCAACATTGATTTTGTTGCTTGTTGTTTTAACCTTAATATCCCCCACCATTGTGAAGAACGACAATGGTAACGTTAAGATGTTTAACGTCTAAGTTTTGCCAGCTAATATTAATTCCTTTTATAAGGTCGTCACTAACGCCCACAACCCCGTCCCTCTCTACATCTTTAAAGACAGAAATTTCAAATATCTTGTGAACGGGGTTTTCCAATTTTCTGCTTGGAAAAAACTGTAATTTTGTAGAAGCTTTTTTAAAACCGTTTCTTTTCTGTGGGGATGTAATGTTTTTCCATTCGGGTTATTTCAATTCTTTCCCACTATTTTCGTCCGGGGCCCTTTA
>CM031613.1:78346724-78352421 GCA_018398815.1 Conus ventricosus | reverse complement strand
ATTCTTAACCTTTCCCTCGGGCGAGAATGTCAGGTGGTCTTCTGTAAGGTAAGCCTTGGACCAACGTCGTACAGTTTCAGCTTGGCGGTGTCATCTTTGCATGAAAACACCAGCTTGTCTCTGATCATTGTGTCACAGTTGTCAAATTTACAAGCTGCTGCCTTGTCTTTGACTAACCTGAGCCAACAATCAAACGACTGGGAAGGCTCCCTGTGCAGATGGAACCAAAAACTGTTCGCGCAACATCAACTGCGGGTCTCTACGTTGAAAAAAAGCATCATACTTCCCCAGAACATGTTGTAATGGTCTTGCTTTCTGCTGGCAGGGGCTGGTCGGCATTGTCCTGGGTTGGGTCGTTCCCCCAAAAACACAAAATTGGAGAAGATCTCGAGTCCTTCATCACCAATATGGTTTAATAAAAGTCCAACCTTCACCGCGTCCGCTTGGCACTGGCACCCCGTTGCTTGAAGAAAAATGTCGAAACGAAGTTTCCACTTCTCCCCATGCCGCCGCTGGATTTGCACTAACCACAAATGAGTCGGGAGTCCTCACATAAAATTGACTCAGCCATCACGTACGTCTATTCCAGTTCACAATACGTAGGTCTGTTTCAAGTTCACAATTCTGACACCATGTGAAGTAATAACAAAAAAAAGGGCAGCCAAAAAACCAGCATCCATCTACTTTCAGTTTCTGACGTCAAACCGAAAAGCGCGTCACACAAAAGCGCGTCCATACATAAGCTGTACCGGTTGGAAAGTGAAAGTGAAACTATTTTAACTTACACTAAAAAAAACTGTTGTATCAGTTTGATTTTTAAATGAGACTGCACCTGTGGCAATCTTGATGGCACCCGGCAGTGAGTTCCACAGCCGTACAGAACTAGGATAAAATGAATATAAGTGGCTGGCAATATTTGATGCAGGTATGGCATAACAATGACCGCCACTCCTGGTGCTACTTTTATTCAGTACTAGTTGTTCCATTGGGATATCAATTAGTTTAGCTCTGCCTTTGAAGAAGAATATTAAGTTTGATAAAAGCTTTTCTCTCTTCTAAGGGTTTCCATTCTAATTTCCTCATGTTCTTCCTAGTATTCCCCTTTTCTCTGATGTGGTTCCCTGTTACAAACCGTGCTGCTCTCTTCTGAATCTTTTCGAGGTTATCAATGTCCTTTAGATGGTAAGGATCCCAAACTGAGCAACCATATTCCAGAACTGGTCTAACCATGTTTTGTAGCAGTCGTCTTTAACCTTTTTGGGCAGTCGTTGATATTCCTGTACAAGAAAGCTAAGATGTTATTTGCTTTCCTTATATACTAAATTGTAATATTCTTTCCATTTGAGATGACTATCTATAATCTCGCCTAAATAATTTTGCAGCATTGGTTTCTTCAACAACAGTATTATGAATAGAATATTCTGATTCTAGTTGGTGAGTGTTTATTACATATACTCAACACTTGGCATTCTGAGGATGAAATTCCATTTTCCAAGTTCTTTCCCCACTCTTGTAAACCGTTTATATCTTCTTGTAGAATGCGTGTATCATTTTTGCTTCTGATTGTTCAATATACTAAGCTATCATCTGCAAAAAAGCCTTATAGTAGTTCCAAGAGAGAGATTTCTACTTATGTCATTTATATAAATTATGAAAATCAAGGGCCCCAGAACAGTTTCCCTGTAGTACACCTGACAAGACTGGTTTACAATGGGATGACGACCCTTCCACAACAAACTTTCCCGCGTTCTCCCAACGAGGGAGGTTACACCCCTCTTTAAAAAAGAGGGACAAAACCCAACCAGGAAACTACAGACCAGTAAGCCTGACAAGTATTACATGCAAGATAATGGAGAAGATAATTAGAGGAGCTACATCCGACTTTCTAGAAAATAATCAAGCTTTGTCAGAATGCCAACACGGTTTTGTGTCTAAACGTTCGTGCGTCACAAATCTCATTGAAGTATTAGATTCATGGACTAGAAACCTAGATCAAGGTCATGGGCTAGTAACCCAGATCAAGGTATTATCGATGCTATATACCTTGACTTCTCAAAGGCTTTCGACTCAGTTCTGCACCTACGTCTGTTGAAAAAAAAAAAAAAAAAACTCGAGTCATATGGCATAAAAGGAAAGGTACTTGCCCAGCTAAAGGATTTCCTAATCGGCAGAAAGCAAAGAGTAAAAGTCAATGGAGCAAATGTCTTTTTGGGCAGATGTAACAAGTGGAGTACCACAAGGCAGTGTCTTAGGGCCTGTCCTCTTCGTTTTGTATGTGAACGACTTGCCAGATGTGGTGAAAAGCCTGTGCAGTATGTATGCTGATGATACGAAGATCTTTGGACCTGCTTGGGATCATTGTAAACTTCAAGAAGATCTTGATAAGTTATTTGAATGGGCCGACACGTGGCAATTAAAATTCAGTTCAACTAAATGCAGTGTTCTTCACATGGGCAATGAGAATGATCATCAACAGTATACAATGAAAACTCATGGCAATCAGGAAAGAGTTCCTCTGGCTGAAGCAGATGCAGAAAAAGATTTAGGGGTCCTGATAGACTCAGGTCTGCAGTTTTCTAAACATGTTGAAATGCAAATAAATAAGGCCAACAGAATCCTGGGATTGATCCGCAGATCCTACGTTTTCCTGAACCCTGAGTCAATGCGACTTCTTTTCACTGCTCTGGTTAGACCACATCTGGAATATGCAAACTGTGTTTGGAGACAGCATCTAGAAAAAGATAAAAAGTTAATTGAAGGAGTGCTCCGTAGAGCCACAAATGTGTGTCCCTGGTTTGGGTCATCTTGAGTATGAGGACAGACTGAAGGCTATGAAATTACCCAGTATGAGTTACAGGAGAATCAGAGAAGACTTATTAGAGGTATATGAATATACACATGGACTCTACAATTCTGCCTCCCCCTTCATACTCAACACCCAAGGACCACGTAGAGACCTTCAACGCCCATCAATGATCTGGACATGGAGACCATCAATGCGCATCACTGGTCTGAACATAGAGAGCATCAACGCCCATCAATGCAACTGGACATAGAGGCCATCAACACCCATCAATGCTCTGAACTTGGAGACCATCAACGCCCATCAATGATCTGGACATAGAGGCCATCAACGCCCTCAATGCTCTGAACATAGAGGCCATCAACGCCCATCAATGATCTGGACTAGAGACCATCAACCCCTATCAATGCTCTGGACATAGAGACCATCAATGCCCATCAATGATCTGGACATAGAGACCATCAACCCCCATCAATGCTCTGGACATAGAGACCATCAACCCCATCAATGATCTGGACATAGAGACCATCAACGCCCATCAATGCTCTGACATAGAGACCATCAACGTCCATCAATGATCTGGACATAGAGACCATCAATGCCCATCAATGATCTGAACATAGAGACCATCAACCCCCATCAATGATCTGAACTTGGAGACCATCAACGCCCATCAATGATCTGGACATAGAGACCATCAACGCCCATCAATGATCTGAACATAGAGACCATCAACGCCCATCAATGCTCTGAACATAGAGACCATCAACGCCCATCAATGATCTGGACATAGAGACCATCAATGCCCATCAATGATCTGGACATAGAGACCATCAATGCCCATCAATGATCTGGACATAGAGACCATCAACCCCCATCAATGCTCTGGACATAGAGACCATCAATGCCCATCAATGCTCTGGACATAGAGGCCATCAATGCCCATCAATGATCTGGACATAGAGACCATCAATGCCCATCAATGGATGACTGCAGTATTCCTCTATGGAAGAACAGTTCCTTGCCACAGCAGAGCCTTTCTCCCTGCTCCGGGAGTTAGAGATCATTGCCACCAGCAAAGTCCTCCACAGGCCAACTGTGGTGAAAGACAACCATTGCCGGATGGTGCAGAAGTGTGGAGACACTACAAACCAAACAAACACCCGTCCATTTTGTTATTGTTGGCCTGGACGTTGGTCATGTTGACAGCTTTCCGCCTCAAGGGAGAGAACAGTCCACGAGAACAGAAGACACTGAGACCCCGATTGCAGAGTTATCTTCCATTCACTCTGCACTTCAACAGATTAGAGAAATCGTTCGTGGTTTATCCTCCTTTTCCCAAAAGTTACCAGTGAAGAGGCCAGGGATCGGTTGAACAGACTATGCAGAAATACTGACCTCATCGCCATACAAGGTCGCTCTGGGTGTTTAAGAAGGAAAGAAAGAAAGGAGGGAAGGAAGGAAGGAAGGAAGTCAGAAAGAAAGACAGACAGACAGACAGACAGAAAGAACGAATGAATGAAAATCAGAAAGTATTCTCCAAGAAACAGTCAGGAAAACAAAGAAGCAAGGCCAAGATCGAACAGGGAGAGAGAGAGGAGAGAGAGAGAGAGAGAGAGAGAGAGAGAGAGAGACAGACAGACAGACAGACAGACAGAGAGAAAGGGGGGGGGGGGGGGGGGATTGCAATCAGCTGGGGAACATGGTGACGAGGAGGAAGACTGGCCCTGTATCATCTGCCATGAACTCTACAGTCGCACAAGACCACAAGACATCAGGCTTGAATGCCATAGCTGCCGTCACTGGATCCATGAAGAATGTACTGAAGTACTCCCTACATATATAATACATGTATCTCCCCAAACTACGAACCAGACAACTGAACGATCGTCAGGACCCAGCAACTGCGCATGAACTTGTGCATGATTCTTTCAGTTATTCAATAGAGAGAAATTTTTCAAAACCTTTTTTTTCGATTTTTGTTCTTTTTTTTTTCTTTTTTTTTCTTTTTTTTTTTCTTCGCTTTTTCTTTTTTTCTTCTTTTTATTCGTGTAATGGTGGGGGGTAACGCTCACGTGGGGCAAAAGCCTACAGTAGATGATTCGCCCCACAATGTCGGGTGTTTTAACCCCGTGAGTGTGACAAGAGGGCCAAAAAAAAAAAGATAAATATATATGTATACTTATAGGACAAACAATACGGCAGGCAATTCGTCCCAAAGTTGGAGGCGTTTCGCCTCTTGCATGGGACAAAAAACAAAAAACACAACAACAACAACAACAACAAACAAACAAAAAAGACAAAAGAAAATTAAGAAAAAAGGAAAGAAAGAAAAAGACAACGAAAAGAAAGAAAAAATAGTTTGTCTTTTTATTTTTTTTTCTTTATAAACCTTTCTTTCGTTATTTGCATCTGTAAGTGTTTGCGACAATTTACAGCTCGGGCAGACCTCAACAGTTTCTACCTGCTTTGAGCTTCCTATATATTCTGTCATGTTTCTTGCTCAAGGGGAGCGTATTACCCCATGCTACGCTATGAACTGATTTTGAGCGAGCACATGCATTTGTGTTTGTCTGTGTGCCAGTGTGGCCAGAGAGAGAGAGAGAGAGAGAGGAGAGAGAGAGAGAGAGAGAGAGAGAGAGAGAAGAGAGAGAGGAGATTCAGCAGGTGATAAAAGGTAGGGTGGTAAATACAGCAAATAGAGACGTGTTATTTGCAAACATCTAAACAAATATGTCACCTGAGATCTTAGACACTTGAGAATCTCTGTCGAGTTTTGCTGTATGCAAGCATTTGATTGAGCTGCACAGTGGTCTGACGCATGATATACATGCGTACGTCGCGTGTGTGTGTATGTGTGTGTGTGTGTGGGGGGGGGGGGCGGGGGGGGGGTG
>CM031613.1:78271724-78341724 GCA_018398815.1 Conus ventricosus | reverse complement strand
GAGAGAGAGAGAGAGAGAGAGAGAGAGAGAGATATTCGGCAATTGAATTAAGTATTAATTATTCGATAATTTTTCTATCAAATTCCTTATAAGAGCTCTTTTAAATGTTCCTTTCGAATGACATGATTTTAAAAAGAGGGCAAATTGTTCCATATCGTACCTCCAGAATATGTAAAACTTGATTCGTAGAGATTGTTGCCGGGTCTGGGGAAAGAAAGCTCGTGTGAGTGTCTGTTTCATTGATTACAAAGTTCTGGATTATTTTCTTTGGAGCTATTCTATTCACTACATTGTACATACATAAACATTTGTTGAAGAAGTCTTTAAACGATAGAATATTTAATGTTTATTATATATTATATATATAATATATATTGTGTTGTGTGTGTGTGTGTGTGTGTAAGGTAAGATAATGTTGCTTATAGCCCAGCCGACCGCAAGGGCCACATCAGGGCTAGTGTGTGTGTGGTGTGTGTGTGTGTGCGTTTTGTGTGCGTGCCTGTTGTGTTTGTGTTGTGTTGTGTGTGTGTGTGTGTGTGTGTGTGTGTGGTGTGTGTGTGTGCGTGCGTGCGTGCGCGTGTGTGTGTGTGTGTTTCAGTCTTTGAATTTGTGGAAACAAGTAAGAATGTTTAAGGTGCTGCTTTCATGTTTTTCAACTGTTTGAATCACCATGTCTAACTTCACTCGGGCCTGTGTCTGGCAAAAAATATTCATGGGTGGCCCATCTTACATCTGTTTGTTGTCGCTCATTTCTGAAACATTTGTGATACAGAGTAGGCTTACTTTAGCTCTCTGTATGTCTATGCCCCCACCCCGTTTGTCCACGTTCTCTGGGCGGTTCGCTAACATTTATTTAAGATTTATATATTTGTCCTTGACCAATTTATGACCCTGACAACTTAACAGAAGATGAAGTTTATCTTGAATATACGTTCAAAAAAGACATGGTGTATCGAGAGAATTGTTTTCAGTATAGCACTTGTCTATCTTCAAAGTGAGAGAAGAAGAAGAAGAAGAAGAAGAGAGAGGAGAGAGAGAGAGAGAGGAGAGAGAGAGAGAGAGAGAGAGAGAGACGAGAGAGAGAGAGAGGGGAGAGAGAGAGGCGAGAGAAAGAGAGAGGGTTTGCTGTACAAGTAAGTGAAATATTTATATACTGACTTCCATAAAAAACGCGAAAGCAAAACAAGCTGAAGGTTAGGGGCGAATTTTATTGGTCACAATTGTACAGAGTGGAAGCGAGAATTCAACGTGATTTGATTCATTACACCGGTAATGTGTGAAAATGTCATCAGCAATATGTTTTTGTGTGGAAAATCCAAGGTCACGTGACAAACCAGCTTGAAGTCCTAATACCGTGTGTGGCCACCATTTGCATGGACAACTGCTTGACACCTGCGGCTCATCGAGTGGACCAGGTGGTTGATGCGTCCCCTTGGCACACCAGCCCACACATGGACAATGGCCTGGTGAAGTTGAGCCGCTGTTGCTGGTCGTGGACGCAGGAGGTCCAACCGTCTGCCAAGTTCATCCCAAAAATGTTCTATTGGGTTTTAAATCGGGTACTGAGGGCTGGCCAGGGCAGCACATTGACGTTGTTATGCTGAAGAAAATTGCTGGGTGGCCCTGGCTGTGTGTGGTCTTGCATTGTCCTGTTGGAATGTCCAGTTTGGGTGTTGCGCAAAAAAAGGAACGACATGGGGTCTGAGCACCTGGTTGATGTAGCGCTGTGCATTGACACCCTGTCCGCGACCAGGACCAATGTTCTGAAAGATGACTGGTCCTATGGCGTGGTTAATGCCAATTGCACCCCTAATCATAACGTTCGGGCCTCCCCAGGGGTTCCGCTCTACCACACAGGAGTCAGCATAGCGTTCACCAGGTCGACGCCATATTCTGACACGACCGTCAGCCATGTCAATACAAAAACGGCTCTCATCTGAGAACAGCATGCGTCCCCACTGCTGCCTGCGCCAGTTGATTCGGGCTTGTGCCCACTGCAGCCTGTCCTGCTGGTGTCTTGGTGTCAGTACCGGACCTCTGTGAGGACGCCTACATGCCAGCCCGTTCTCCTGAAGACGCCGCCGCACAGTGTTGAGGCTGATTCGTTGCTGGAGATTCCCAGGCACCTGTCGAGCAGTGTTAGCGGCTGTTTGCCGCCTGTCCCGCAGATGGGTTCGAACAAAAATGGCGATCCTCTCTTTGTGTGGTGACTCGAGGACGGCCTGGCCGGGGACGATCATCAGTGGTACCAGTGACTCGCATGCGGTGCTGCAGACGATAGATGGTTGAGATGTGGACGTTAAGATGTTGGCGACCTGCCTGGCATCCACACCAGCCTCCAGATGGCCTAGGGCACGATTGCGTTCCTCTGCTCGTAGTCTTGGCATCTCTGTAGCGCTCAGACAGCAAGTCGTTATCTGAACCTTGTAGCGCGGCTTTATAAAGGCTGCATGCCTGCGTACTTGTCGCTGGTTAACTTTGCTCTGCATGGTGTTCACGTGCCTCACATGCAGCAACCAGTTTGCCATTTTTGTTTGACCCTCCAATGCCGGAAATGATGTGTTGCTCACACAATTTTTTCACTGCACGTGAGTCTTGGACCCAAACAACTTGCCACAATGGTTCAATATTGTATAATCACCCTTTTCACCCGAAAAATAGCCTTTCAATTTTTCGCTGTTTTTTATGGAAGTCAGTATAGAATAACTGACAGGCTGCACACCTGACTAGTCAAGCGCAGCCAAACGCTTCGCAAAGTGGCTACTTCAGCGAGCCACTTCAGCGAGTTCGGGGCTCTTTCTCTGCATGCCTCTCACTCCTTCTTGTGTGTGTGTGTGTGTGTGTGTGTGTGTGTGTTGTGTGTGTGTGTGCAGCGTGCTTGGGCTGCACACAGAGAAATTCGTGCCACAATTATCCATCTATTTTTCAGCTTTTAGTCAGCTTGAATCAGAATGCAACCGAGCGGTGAGGCACCATGTGAGGCACGGATAGAAGATTTGATGATAGAGTGATGACGATTTGTTTACATGATGTTTTGTTTCCATACATCCCTTCATATACCACACTTACACATCTTTCCATGAGGCCCAACACCCACTAACACCCAAGATCAGATCGATGTCTTCATACCCATACAAGAGATGTGCTCAGATGACTGATCTGTGGTATCTGCGTTCAGCTTTTCAACATCAGTAGCCAGAAAGAGCCCCTTTTGCGGGTCACTTATTTGGCCATGTTTTCCAGAGGACGGATTATTGTCAGGTCACCCTCTTTGATAGACATTGCCACAGCATGGGAGATACTCCAAACTCATGTTCGGAATTGGCTTGTTTACTTACACATTTGTTCCTTTTGGTTTAAAAGACGTTTTTCGGGTCGAAGTTCGTGTGTCAACAGGAAATAACGTCTATAACAACATTGTCAGTTGAACTCTCCATCCATGACTACCGCGAAAGAAAAACTTGTCTCTAAATGCTTTTGCTATGAGGACGTAAAACTCAACCATCTCTTAACTCTCCCCCATTAAAGTGAGAATACTGTTAAACTGAACCTAGTTTATGTGCTTCTGGGATTGAATGTTGCACATGGATTTTGTTGCCGAAACCCGGCAAGTAAAAAAAAAAAAAACATCTTTTAAACCAAAACGAACAAATGTGTAAGTAAACATAAACCAATGAATCTCTTCATGTTTGAATCAATCTGTATAGATTGTGTTCAATCTGCCATACATGCATGTTCAAATTTGAATTCCTACATGTGCCGTTATGTTTCTCACCCACACATACATGTGCGATATTAAACATGTGCGATATTAGATGTTGGTCTAGTCAGTGACAAGACGATGTTAACTGTATTGTTCAAATAGCCGTTTGTAGAAAAGCACTTACCTGAACTGTCAAACAATACTTTAATTGTATTGTTCAAATAAACCTTTGTAGAAAAGCACTTACCTGAACTGTCAAACAATACTTGTTCAGTGAATCATTTTGAAATCTTTACTGCTGACAATCAGTTTCTTTCCACTTTTGCAAACATATTTTCTTCCAAGTCCCACTGGAAAATTCCTGTATTTTTGCTAAGAAAATTTCATAGTGGAAAGTTTGAGATAAAGGTGAGACGGTCAAGATATTTAGGATTTGTGTTTCGAACTGATCATAATTCTACTATAAGCAGGTATCTTCAAACCATTTTCAGATCCATTTGAAATACCTTTTCATACAAAAATACACACTCACACCTCTCCCACCCACAGATCAACTGATATAACACCACACGCTTTACAGCCTCACCAAACCAAAAGAAACACACACACACCTCTCCCACCCACAGATCAACTGATATAACACCACACGCTTTACAGCCTCACCAAACCAACACACACACAACACACCTCTCCCACCCACAGATCAACTGATATAACACCACACGCTTTACAGCCTCACCAAACCAACACACACACACACCTCTCCCACCCACAGATCAACTGATATAACACCACACGCTTTACAGCCTCACCAAACCAACATACACACACACCTCTCCCACCCACAGATCAACTGATATAACACCACACGCTTTACAGCCTCACCAAACCAACACACACACACACCTCTCCCACCCACAGATCAACTGATATAACACCACACGCTTTACAGCCTCACCAAACCAACACACACACACACCTCTCCCACCCACAGATCAACTGATATAACACCACACGCTTTACAGCCTCACCAAACCAAAAGAAACACACACACACCTCTCCCACCCACAGATCAACTGATATAACACCACACGCTTTACAGCCTCACCAAACCAAAAGAAACACACACACACACACATGTCAGTAAAATCACAATCTTTATGAAGCATGCAAAAGTATTAATTCACTTAATCTTCCCGTTACAACATGTCAGCAGAACCAGTGAACCTAGTGGTTAAATAACAGTCGGTGAAGAAGGTAACGTACATACCGCGCACAACTTTGCGGCAATCTGCCAGCAATCTGAATCACACATGTTTCACAACCCTCTCCTCCAAGGTGTGGATGAAAAATGATGTCCAATACTCACAACATTTTCACTACAGTCGTGACTTCTGAAGGGATCAAATGATGTCCAATACTCACAACATTTTCACTACAGTCGTGACTTCTGAAGGGATCAAATGATGTCCTATGCTCACAACATTTTCACTACAGTCGTGACTTCTGAAGGATCAAATGATGTCCTATGCTCAAAACATTTTCACTACAGTTGTGACTTCTGAAGGGATCCAATGCTGTCCAAATGCGAGGGGAAGACTCCTTCAACGATGTTCTTGGCTTAGGATTTTTGTCAAAAATGATTTTTTTTAAAAATCCACTCTCACAATATCCAAATCTGCTTTTAAAAATAAAAATAAGATATCAAGATACAATAAAAAAAAAACAAAAAACAAAAACGTTCAGAAATATTTGAATCGCTTACATTCCACACAACCAAATTCACAAAATTTCGACAATGTTCTTGTTAGACAGAAAAAAAAAATATTGATGGGAACACACAACACTAAAGACTCGCATCTTCTGACAAAGTAAGATGAAAACAAACATAATCTTCAGATTAAAACAATAATACGAAAACAAACCTAACCTTCAAGTGAAAACAACAAGAATTGAATCGACAAAAAAGAAAAAAGAAAGGAGGCAAACGTCAATCTCAGAAGTCTGTCATTAATGTAGGAACACGCGACCAATCAGGAAGGTCCCATATCAAATCACAAAGAAGCGGACTGGAAGAACGCTACAAGCAAGCCAACTATTCATCAAAACTGGTATACACTAATGGTTTCACATTAAAAGAAAAAGACACAAACACACATACCCACAGAGAAATTCATTACATCCACACCCTCACACATAGCTATGTGTACACACACACACACACAAACTGCAGACCACCACCAAAGCAAAACGACTTGGAAGCCACGGTCAAAAACTGAAATATTCCATTCAAAACATAATAAATCTGGACGCAAGATGCCCCCACAAAACTTTATACCTACCTTAAAAGACTACATTTCTAATTCAATCTTTACAGGTGTGAAAAAAAACAACAACATGAAAATGAGAAGAACAACATTCACATTAAATTATAACATGGAATAACTCAGAATCATCACCACACACACACACACACACACACACACACACACACACACACACACACACACACTGTAAGCCAGTAAGCGACACATATATTTAAAGAAAATTCCCTTTCAAATAACATTTGACAATCAAGCGGTATCTCTCAGACTTAATAAGGTGCAATATGACAAGAATAGTACAGTCAAAAAAGCCTGTACAAACGAGATGTTAACAAAGGGTGCATACATAATTGGGGGGGGGGGGGGGGGGGGGGGGGGGGTCAAAAACACACACACGCTCTCTCAAAGCAAAAAGAACAAAAGCAATAAGACTGTCTATTCATCATTCTGCGTGCTCTCCCAGAACACATTCACATAGGCACTAGTCTGTGCCATACACAGGTGCATGTCATGCACGCAAAAATCACAGACACTGAAATCTTTGAGAGCCACAGACACACTTCACTGGAAGCAGAGCAGAAAACCTCCCAGAGAGATGTGACGAGTTAACAATACAGCAGCACTGATGTTTAATTGTCAATTAAAAAAAAAGTATCAGTAGGATCTTACCTGTGAAAATACTATGTACGCTATAGCACATTTAGGGTTGATTCTGGAGACAAGGTGTACACATAAATAGAAATTAACGTCAAAAGACCATACAAAATATAAATTCCATTGTCAGTGAGCAGCTTAACGGAATGGCTGTAAATCAAACTGTCAACAAGTTGTGTGTTTTTTCAAATACTTGCTATAATCAGCAGTTCAACAGTATGGCTACAGCAGGGACGTTTAGTTAGTGAAATATATCATCAAAAAAGAATTGCACTAAGCAATAGTTGCATACAGGATAATATCTATTCTACTCATAGCAGTTCCACACATGACCCAACACATTAATTTTTTTTGTTTCATGTTCTACTCAGAACAGCTATATAATTATGTGTCAATGTACCAGGTTTTCAATTTTACTCGCAATAGTTGCACACATACATCGAGCCAAGTTTATATGACACTACCCACAATAGTTGCACATATCAAAGTGTTAAAACGTTTCATTCTACTCAAAGTACAAAGTATGTAAAGTGAAAACTTAAACACTACTAGCTGATCGTTGTCTCTTTCTTCGTTTTATTTCATTTCATTTTTTGTATTAAAAGGTTTGAATCTGTCATCTTCTCTCTTCATTCACTCTCTCTCTCTCTTCATTTGCCAGTGCAACGTTTCTCCCAAAATAATTAACCAGTGTTCTTTTCAAATTTCTTGTTGGATGAATTTGTTTAAGTTAAAAGTATCACTGACCACACATTCAAGGCAACACACAATTCTGGAATTTCTTGATTGATGGGGACTTCAGATTTTTCTCTGACAGTATATCTCATCAAAGAAATTAATACTTTCCAGAAAATGATGATGAAATTTCTACACTTCTTTGCCTCTCAACAGTTTTTCCTACTTCAATGAAGGGTTATTCATTTCCATTCAAAACATCACTCAATGTTTAATTCATAACAATACAAATACTTTGCGGTGAATCAAAGCATGAAGATACTCAATGATGATCAACCCACGGAGTGTTGCCAAGCCCTGTTACATAGTCTGATTGGCAGATTTGTACTGACTCTGTGTGTGTGTGTGTGTGTGTGTGTGTGTGTGTGTGTGGGGTGTGTGTGTGTGTGTGTGGTGTGCGCGCGCGCGCGCGGTGTGTGTGCGTGCGTGTGTGTGAGACAGAGAGAGGACCATTTTAAGGGTTGGGAAGTGGAGTAGTCTCCACTGAGAGCGAGAGAGAAATTCTCTTGATGGGTGGGTCAGTCAGTTCATGAGCTGAAACAACTCACTTTCCCAGCCTTTTCTTTTGAAATCTTCTTCAACGGTTTCATTTTTGATGGTCGTATTTACCTCAGATACAATCACACTTGTTCTAGTCAATTCGATTATATACATAACTCTTCCAAGTCTATTACACTTTGATGTGTGAGTAACCTTGCACTATTATCAGAATTTGTAGTTCTTCAGAAACAGCCACAATTCTTCAGTTTCTAGGCTGTAACTTGCAAAATGACTGGGGGCTATAAGACATTTGTAGTTTCAACCGCAAACGGCTGAAAAACGAAAACACAAGCATTTTTCAGTGCAACACACATCAACATCATGCACATGCATATTTAGCAAGCACATGCGCAGCATCCTTTACATGCAAATGTGTTAATTAATGTTCAACAGTTTCTTGTCATCAGTCATCCTTTCCCTCACACACCCCCTACATCAACACAACCGTCAGACCTTTCTGAAAACAAGCACCTGCACAGGCCAAGCACTGGGCAGTATATACAAGCAGGCATGCACACACAGAAACAGCAGTAAGTGACAGAGACAGGAATCTGACATGTCTCCCTGCTTCAGCTTAAAGCACAAGTCTGTATTTTCCTAGGGGCAAAAAACGAGCACTTGTCTGTATAGATTCTTCCACACACATTGAACACAATCCTTCTCTTCTTCTCCCCTTCCTTTTACTGGTCCAATCAACTTCCAACAAAATGGTCCATGAACACACATTTTCGAGCCTGTTGATCACCTGAATGGCCATGAAGGTCAGGTAGAAATGATTCAACCTATGCCAGTGACTGTATCGAAGTCATCTGAATTAGCATTATGCAGTTGTCATGTAAGACTGCGTGATGGGCAGATATGTACAGAGCGTGTGTGCATGCGTGTGTGCATGCGGGTGTGCATGCAGGTGAGAGAGAGAGAGAGAGAGAGAATAAGGGTTTGTTAAAATGAAAATGCTGGTGCTTCTCTTTGCACAAAATGCTCCATTCATCCAAAGGCATGTGGACTTTTTCCCATCAAGACGGGAAATTTTTTGCCCCCCACACATTCTCCGATTCTCATTTCTGATGAACGCCTTATTCCCTCGTCTCTCACCATCCTGTAGTATGGCTTTCAACAACAAAGTAACTGCTGAGCACAGAGTAGAATAATTCATTGTAATCAAACACTCATTTTGTTCTTCTTTGCAAAAGGACATGGGACTTCTGGGTAAGGAGAGTTGTGATGACACAGGTATGGGCTTTTCATTACACAGTGGCAATACCCATGAGAAAATGCTGAACAGGACAAACATGCCCCCATCCCAAGCACTTTGATGGAATGACTTTGGTGAGAGAGAACAGACGAATGGAAACAGGGAGGGAAAGTCTCTATGTTTCAGGCACAGGTATCTTTAAGCTCTGTCCATGCAACGCGGAATAAGTGATAGCAAGAAAGAAAAGTCTACTCTCAGCTTGCTAACACTTTGCTGTCTCCAGTCTTACTTTGAAGAGTTTGAAAACAGAGTCAAGAAGACAGACAGAAGAAAGAAACAGGGAGAAAAAAAAGCGAAGGTTTTAAGGCAACTGAGGCAAGTTGCTGACACATTTCCCGCATTGAAGAAACACGAGCAGACACCCACACAAACACAAGTTTCCGACACATTTCCCGCACTGGAGAAACACGAGCAGACACCCACACAAACACAAGTTTCCGACACATTTCCCGCACTGGAGAAACACGAGCAGACACCCACACAAACACAAGTTTCCGACACATTTCCCGCACTGGAGAAACACGAGCAGACACCCACACAAACACAAGTTGCTGACACATTTCCCGCACTGGAGAAACACGAGCAGACACCCACACAAACACAAGTTTCTGAAACAGACTCATGTCCTGACATGCTCCGCAGCAAAAATGTCACCAAGACTGGGGGCTGAGGAAGAGACCATTTGCATACTTCTTCTGCGTACACAGGCTGTTACTCCTGCGGACACTCCCTGTATAGACAGGCAGGTATTAATCCCATCTGCTCAACAAAGGGAGTGGACTTTTGTGTGTATGACCACGGTTTTTTTTATCCTGCTATTAAGGCAGCCATACTCCATCTTCGGGGAAGACCATTTGCATACAAACAGGTATGAATAGAGCCGTCTGAGTCTGAACTACACATGCACATCATGATTAAATCTTGTGCTTAACTCAGCCATCCCTGCCTGGCAGTCTTAATGTCCCATAAAGCACATGTGATCTCATGTATGTTGTTGATCGTTAAAGCAAGATACAGAACTGCCTCCATAACGTGCTGTCCTTTGTCGGTATGACATGGTTTCAGCCTCCTCTCCAGAGCCTTCTCTGTACAAAGAAAATCGAAACAAAGAAGTGTACAGTTCTTTTGCCCACAAAATCAAGCCATTTGCTTTGTACCATGCTGTTTTGGGATGTTGGCAAAAGTCATAGTCAACATCTTAGTTCATCGCTGGCACCTCTTTGATCATATCCAAATCTTCTTTCAAGGTCTGTGGAAATATAAATGTGGTTTCTTTTCAATTGTCTGACCACTGACAGTCTTGTTCAGACGTAGACCTACTGACAGTCTTGTTTAGACGTAGACCTACTGACAGTCTAGTTTAGATGTAGACCTACTGACAGTCTTGTTCAGACGTAGACCTACTGACAGTCTTGTTCAGACGTAGACCTACTGACAGTCTAGATGTAGACCTACTGACAGTCTAGTTCAGACGTAGACCCACCGACAGTCTTGTTTAAAACAGGTGCCCCAATCCTCCCCTCTGAGGTATTTTTTTCCCCTTTATTTTGTTTCATTTATTTCAAAGACAGTACAATATCATTCAGGGTTAATTTTACATTTTTAACGCCGTTTAGTGGCAGTTGATGCTCTCCCAAATCCCCAAGCATACACACATATTCTCTCTCTCTTTCCGGCCTCCTTCGTCTCACTCATCTTTCCTATAATCCACCCTGGTTCTCTGAATCACAAGCTGCCTTTCCTGAATCCTTCTGGGAATTGAAAAATGTCATTTTCCGCGGCAAAGTCCACATACTGACAGTTTGAGACACTTTGAAGAGGTATCAAAAGCAGACATATATCCCTCAATCCTATGGACATGACGACCAACACTCACAGAGCCAGATTTGCATGAAGTGGTGCAAGTTTCAGGTCATTCCTCTGTGTGACAGAAATGATGAACATTTCGCATGACCAATTTTTTTCAAAGAAGGCTGAAAATTTGCTGTGAAGAAGGTGCCTTCGGTAAAAAAAAAAAACAACCAAAAAACAAAACAAAACAAAACAAAATCACAAAACAAAAAAGAAATTTTTCTCGTAACAACTAATGACACAATTTCTGCATTTCAAGTTAAAAAAAATAGCTTGAGTAAGACAAGTGAACATAACTATGTACAACTGAACTGTTTAACTGTTACGCAACAGTCACACCACATCAGGTGAATAACCTCACAGACAGATGCATTATATCCAAACATTCAAAGCCTGTTTAATCTTTGTTCCTGTTTCTAAGAATTACAACACTTTGCATAGAGTACAATGTCTCTGAATGTGATTTTACTTTCTCCACTCTTCATACCTCTATGGGGAAAAAAACCAACATACACAACCATACCTTGTACAGTACATGATGAATCCTGATAATTATTGTAAACAGAATCTTTAACAACTGAAAATGTACATGTTAGATGATAAATCCCAATCATTTTTTGTAATGTGAATCTTGTCATGATTAAAAGTCAAAGTCCGATTTGCATAGTCACACTGTCAGTGCTTTCTTATTCTTCCAGAATCAATTGATTTCTAAAGCTGAACACAACTTTTATTCTGCGGCCAACCCCAGAAGAACTAACTGATGTGATGAGTGGGTAAGATGTGAAAGGGGAACACATGTAACACAAATTAAAAACAAGTGAGGTGATTCAAAATTCATTAGGGAAAAAAAACACACAAAAAAAAACACCAGCTGTTGTTCATGTCAGCAAGCATAACATCACATTGCTGAAATACAAGCATTCTGAAGACGAGCAAGTCGCCATGTCAACTTCCATGACAACCAGAATTGAATTTAACCTTGAACCACCCTCCATTCTCTCGTTGTGGATCCAGATGAACACACATAATACACAAGGCAATTTACACCTTCGTCATCACTAACATCATCACTTCATCTGCAGCAGTGGCACTTGTAGGACAGTTTTCATGACAGTTTTATCTGCACATATTACCAACAAAAAATAAGCAACACCCACACACAAAAAAAGGTGCATTCATGTATCAGCAGAGCAGAAAAATATATCTCATACTATAAATGTATATTCTTTTTTTTCAAAAAATGAAAACAAAATATCTATGTGATCTAGGCAATAAAGCTCTATATTTCGACTTCAAACCCCGCAATTAAGAAAAACAGCACTGCAGGCAGCTGTCACATTGTTCCATCAATCGACTCAAAAGTTTGTTGGGATGGAAACCCTCTTCCCATTCCTCCCAAATCATGGCTACGATTCTAGCATCAGCTATATATGTCAGCTACATATCAACTGGCCTATTTCACTCTCACTGATCAATGCATGTACTCTCAGACTGAAATACCAGGCCGATACTCCAATATCTGCCTCTTCCTTTGCCGCTTTTCCATAGTAAGACCGAAAGCTTTTTAATCAAACTTCATTTCAAAGAGAGGCTGAATGATTTACATCTGTTAAATGTGCAGAAATGTAACGCATTTGATGAACTTAACGTGGAAGCGGAACAAACAGATTGGCGGTTCCTGCCAAATCTGAGTCAGTGTAGATCCAATCTCACGGAATCATGGCGTACGTAGGGAAATGAATGTTGAATCAATTATCATTCCAACTACAGTTGCTCACCTCAATATTCATCATTCTGCCTGAACTCAGGGTAACATGGGACTCCTTACTTCTCTCAAGGGCTTGGTATCACCTGATTTTTATTTTTTTTTCTAACACTTTTAATTCCTGCCAGTAGTTATTTCATCAACACATTATATCTATGCCTCAACATGTTACATCACTACAGTCATTAACTCAACAGTACCTCTCATTCTTTACAATCAATGAAATCATGGCTTGAATTCCCAGCTGGAGGGAATGGGAGTAGGGAAAGACACTCAAACACAACAGTCACAACTCGCCTTCAATCATTTTCCATTCAAAATCCACAAGACAGTTGAAAAAGAACGCAAACATACCGGTCAAAACCAGTCTTTACCCAAGCTGTTCAGTAACACATGCTGTTCATCTGAACACCTCAAACTCACAACCAAAAAGAAGTCAAAACATGATTCAGGCAACATATGTGTGCAGACATACACACAACACATACAAACACACACATACAGACAGACACACACACATGCTCACACACACATACACACGCTCACACACACACACACACATGCTCACACACACACACGCGCACATACATATCATAGCAGACCTGGATTCTATCCAACACAAGGCTGCAGCGCGGAAGAACTGACAGAAATGGCAGTCTTTGGCTTGCTTCGACTTGGGGCGTCGACATTTTACACTGTGCTCACTGTACACGTCACAGGCGGCCATCTCACACAGCTACGTCTGTACAATCAGCTAGGAAGATCTTCCGTGGCAGCCAATTATTTTCACATGGAACACACTCTGCTGAATCCGTCATTTCCACCCCCACCTGGGAAAGCGTCACAATGCGTCAGTGTTTCCTCATGATTCCAGGCCCTGCACTCTTGTTGACTGCACAAACCCTTGCACAAAACACTTCACGCAGGCCAAGGGTCACTGATGTTCCAGGGCGGAGGCGAGGAAAGTCTCGCTGATTCTAATACAAAGACAGCATTCACAGCTGGACGAAGTGCATCGTTGAGTGAACCACAGTTTGTTCTTTGTTTACAAAAAAAGAAAAATTGAAAAATTCAACCTAGCCCAAGGACTGGGAAGCACTTTGGCAAATCATTGTTTGTGCAGAGGGAAAGAGAGAATACTCAGTCCACACGATTTCCTCCGTCTCCAACCCGCCAGGCCAATATCCTGTCTGCTGAATCCGACTGGTTGGTCATATGTACGCTGCTTGAAATCCAACTTTCAATGCACAATCGTTTAGTATGCAGGATAACCCTTCCCGTCATGACAGCTTTGACCTAGCTGAACAAGTCGGGTGCAGTTTGTGCTTCTGGTGTGTGTGTGCGTGCGTGCGTGCGCGTGTGTGTGCGCACGCGCATATGATTTATGTGTGTGAGCGTACATGCTAACAGGGAAAAGACGGCAACACTGTTGGTAATTTATATGCAACTAAACTTGATTAGATGACCAAAGACCTCAACTATAATGTACATGTTATTAAAATTGTTTAGACCACCACATGTCTAAAGTAAATGTGTGTGTTACTACGTTAACTTAATGATGATTAATGGCATGATTTGATATCCCCTAACCCACAAAATTCACCCCACTACTTTCGTTGTCCCCCCCCCCCCCCCCCCCCCCCCCCCCCCCCCCTCTTCTCTCCTGGTTCCTTTTCCTTTCTTTATTCGCCACCAGTAACATTTCTTTCTTTTCTTTTTCTAGTGGTGAAATTTTCTCATCCTGTTAAACAAAAAATGATCCCCACTTCAGCCCTAGCCTCCACAGAGCAAACCCCCCCCCCCCCCCCCCTTTCCCACCCCCCCTCCCTTCCCCTAAACAGCCCCCCTCCCCAAGCCTCAGGCTGATCACACAGGCAGCAGCTACTGACTCGAACACCCGTAGCTGGAAACAGCAGTCACAGTCACCGCCAGACCCATCCAACACTCCATCAGCTCTCCTGGCCTCTCCAGACGCTGGCAACGACTCCAGTCACCTGCGAGGCTGGAACCAGCATCACCAACTACACTCACAGAGCCACCTGTCCCCATGGGCTCAAAATCATCACCACAGACTCTCTCTCTCTCTCTCTCTCTCTCTGTCAGGATAGGCTGTCCCCCAATGGCTGGAATCGCTGTCATGCTCCGTTGCTTCAATGTTAGCTGTCCAGATGACTAGTCATGCGGCTGAAGAGGCGTGTGCGTCGCGCACTGCTGGTCCGCCGAGTTTGATCACCTCCATCCACCTGCGACAACGACATCATTTGACTGGGAGGCAGGTCAGGCTGCTTGACAACCGTTACAAAAAGCATGATGCAGAATAAAAATAGGTGTATCTTAACTCTCAACATTTTTTGAGATTTTTGCATTTTGCATGACGGACGTTCTTTGTTTCGTAACATTCTGCGCATTGTTTCTAAAACAATAATATGTTTGTGATGAATGTGTCTATTTCGGGTCTTTTAGGCGATACATTGCTACAGATAATAAAAATGTTGTTTAAATACCATAATACTGGGAAGAAAACCGTCGATCACCGGTGATCGAAATTCAAGGGAAAGAACTGAAGAGAGTTAATCAATTGAGTTAATTTGCATATTCTAAATGTTAGGATACTTAGGATAATTGTCCTGAGTATTGTTTGTCTTGCACTGAAAGACCTATGAGGTCGAAACACGTCGTGTTTTGTCTTGTGATTCGCTTGTGCAAGTTGTCGGCTGAGTCATTATAAAAACTTTTTAAACTCTGCTTAGATTTCCGCCTGCAGTTGCCTCCCTTTGCAACTCACTATAGTATCTTGTCAGACCGCAACATTCAAAGAAGACTCAATACCTTGGAACTCACTATAGGTATCTTGCCCAGACCGCAACATTCACAGAAGGCTCAATACTTGGAACTCACTATAGGTATCTTGTCAGACCGCAACATTCACAGAAGGCTCAATACCTTGGAACTCACTATAAGTATCTTGTCAGACCGCAATATTCAAAGAAGACTCAATCCCTTTGGGAACTCACTACAGGTATCTTGTCAGACCGCAACATTCACAGAAGACTCAATACCTTGGAACTCACTACAGGTATCTTGTCAGACCGCAACATTCAAAGAAGGCTCAATACCTTGGAACTCACTAAAAAGTATCTTGTCAGACCGCAACATTCAAAGAAGACTCAATACCTTGGAACTCACTACAGGTATCTTGTCAGACCGCAACATTCACAGAAGGCTCAATACCTTGGAACTCACTATAGGTATCTTGTCAGACCGCAACATTAAAAAAAGGCTCAATACCTTGGAACTCACTATAGGTATCTTGTCAGACCGCAACATTCAAAGAAGACCAATACCTTGGAACTCACTATAGGTATCTTGTCAGACCGCAACATTCACAGAAGGCTCAATACCTTGGAACTCACTATAGGAAATCTTGTCAGACCGCAACATTCACAGAAGGCTCAATACCTTGGAACTCACTATAAGTATCTTGTCAGACCGCAATATTCAAAGAAGACTCAATACCTTGGAACTCACTACAGGTATCTTGTCAGACCGCAACATTCACAGAAGACTCAATACCTTGGAACTCACTACGGGTATCTTGTCAGAAACCGCAACATTCAAAGAAGGCTCAATACCTTGGAACTCACTATAAGTATCTTGTCAGACCGCAACATTCAAAGAAGACTCAATACCTTGGAACTCACTACAGGTACTTGTCAGACCGCAACATTCACAAAAGGGCTGAATACCTTGGAACTCACTATAGGTATCTTGTCAGACCGCAACATTCAAAGAAGGCTCAATACCTTGGAACTCACTATAGGTATCTTGTCAGACCGCAACATTCAAAGAAGGCTCAATACCTTGGAACCCACTACAGGTATCTTGTCAGACCGCAACATTCAAAGAAGGCTCAATACCTTGGAACTCACTACAGGTATCTTGTCAGACCGCAACATTCACAGAAGGCTCAATACCTTGGAACTCACTACAGGTATCTGTCAGAACCGCAACATTCACAGAAGGCTCAATACTTGGAAACTCACTACAGGTATCCTTGTCAGACCGCAACATTCACAGAAGGCTCAATACCTTGGAACTCACTATAGGTATCATGTCAGACCGCAACATTCACAGAAGGCTCAATACCTTGAAACTCACTACAGGTATCTTGTCAGACCGCAACATTCACAGAAGACTCAATACCTGAACTCACTATAGGATCTTGTCAGACCGCACATTCAAAGAAGGCTCAATACTTGAACTCACTATAGTATCTTGTCAGACCGCAACATTCAAAGAAGACTCATACCTGAACCACTATAGTTCTTTCAGACCGCAACATTCAAGAAACTCAATACCTTGGACTCACTATAGGTATCTTGTCAGACCGCACATTCAAAGAAGACTCAATACCTTGAACTCACTAAAGTATCTTGTCAGACCGAACATCAAAGAGCTCATACTGGAACTCACTATAGGTATCTTGTCAGACCGCAACATTCAAAGAAGCTCAATCACCTTAACTCACTATAGGTATCTTGTCAACCGCAACATCAAAGAAGGCTCAATACCTGAACTCACTACAGGTATCTTGTCAGACCGCAACATTCAAAGAAGACTCATACCTTGAACTCACTACAGTATCTTGTCAGAGCCGCAACACTCAAAGAAAGCTCATACCTTGGAACTCACTATAGGTATCTTGTCAGACCGCAACATTCACAAAGCTCAATACCTGGAACTCACTATAGGTACTTCAGACCGCAACATTCAAGAAGACTCATAACCTTGGAACTCACATAAGGTATCTTGTCAGACCGCAACATTCAAAGAAGACTCAATACCTTGAACTCACTATATGTATCTTGTCAGACCGCAACATCAAGAAGACTCAATACCTTGAACTCACTATAGGTATCTTGTCAGACCGTCACATTCAAAGAAGACTCAATACCTTGAACTCATAAGGTATCTTGTCAGACCGCAACATTCACAGAAGCTCAATACCTTGGAACTCACTATAGTATCTGTCAGACCGCAACATTCAAGAAGTCAATACTCGGAACTCACTATAAGTATCTTGTCAACCGCAACATTCAAAGAAGACTCTACTTGAACTCACTAAAAGGTATCTGTCAGACCGCAACATCACAGAAGATCATACCTTGGAACTCCTACAGTATCTTGCAGACCGCAACATTCAAAGAAGGCTCAATACCTTGGAACTACTATAAGTATCTTGTCAGACCGCAACATTCAAAGAAGACTCAATACTTGAACTCACTTAGGTATCTTGTCAGACCGCAACTTCACAGAGCTCAATACTTGGAACTCACTATAGGTATCTTGTCAGACCGCAACATTCAAGAAGGCTCAATACCTTGGAACTCACTATAGGTATCTTGTCAGACCGCAACATTCAAAGAAACTCAATACCTTGGAACTCACTATAGGTATCTTGTCAGACCGCAACATTCACAGAAGGCTCAATACCTTGGAACTCACTATAGGTATCTTGTCAGACCGCAACATTCACAGAAGGCTCAATACCTTGGAACTCACTATAAGTATCTTGTCAGACCGCAATTTCAAAGAAGACTCAATACCTTGAACTCACTACAGGTATCTTGTCAGACCGCAACATTCACAGAAGACTCAATACCTTGGAACTCACTACAGGTATCTTGTCAGACCGCAACATTCAAAGAAGGCTCAATACCTTGGAACTCACTATAAGTATCTTGTCAGACCGCAACATTAAAAGAAGACTCAATACCTTGGAACTCACTACAGGTATCTTGTCAGACCGCAACATTCACAGAAGGCTCAATCCCTTTGGGAACTCACTATAGGTATCTTGTCAGACCGCAACATTCAAAAAAGGCTCAATACCTTGGAACTCACTATAGGTATCTTGTCAGACCGCAACATTCAAAGAAGACTCAATACCTTGGAACTCACTATAGGTATCTTGTCAGACCGCAACATTCACAGAAGGCTCAATACCTTGGAACTCACTATAGGTATCTTGTCAGACCGCAACATTCACAGAAGGCTCAATACCTTGGAACTCACTAAAAGGGTATCTTGTCAGACCGCAATATTCAAAGAAGACTCAATACCTTGGAACTCACTAAGGTATCTTGTCAGACCGCAACATTCACAGAAGACTCAATACCTTGGAACTCACTACAGGTATCTTGTCAGACCGCAACATTCAAAGAAGGCTCAATACCTTGGAACTCACTATAAGTATCTTGTCAGACCGCAACATTCAAAGAAGCTCAATACCTTGGAACTCACTACAGGTATCTTGTCAGACCGCAACATTCACAGAAGGCTCAATACCTTGGAACTCACTATAGATCTTGTCAGACCGCAACATAAGAAGCTCATACTTGGAACTCACTATAGTATCTGTCAGACCGCAACATTCAAAGAAGCTCAATACCTTGGAACCCACTACAGGTATCTTGTCAGACCGCAACATTCAAAGAAGCTTAATACCTTGGAACTCACTACAGGTATCTTGTCAGACCGCAACATTCACAGAAGGCTCAATACCTTGGAACTCACTACAGGTATCTTGTCAGACCGCAACATTCACAGAAGGCTCAATACCTTGGAACTCACTACAGGTATCTTGTCAGACCGCAACATTCACAGAAGGCTCAATACCTTGGAACTCACTAAGGTATCATGTCAGACCGCAACATTAAACAGAAGGCTCAATACCTTGGAACTCACTACAGGTATCTTGTCAGACCGCAACATTCACAGAAGACTCAATACCTTGGAACTCACTATAGGTATCTTGTCAGACCGCAACATTCAAAGAAGGCTCAATACCTTGGAACTCACTATAAGTATCTTGTCAGACCGCAACATTCAAAGAAGACTCAATACCTTGGAACTCACTAAGGTATCTTGTCAGACCGCAACATTCAAAGAAGACTCAATACCTTGGAACTCACTATAGGTATCTTGTCAGACCGCAACATTCAAAGAAGACTCAATACCTTGGAACTCACTAAAGTATCTGTCAGACCGCAACATTCAAAGAAGGCTCAATACCTTGGAACTCACTATAGGTATCTTGTCAGACCGCAACATTCAAAGAAGGCTCAATACCTTGGAACTCACTATAGGTATCTTGTCAGACCGCAACATTCAAAGAAGGCTCAATACCATGGAACTCACTACAGGTATCTTGTCAGACCGCAACATTCAAAGAAGACTCAATACCTTGGAACTCACTACAGGTATCTTGTCAGACCGCAACACTCAAAGAAGGCTCAATACCTTGGAACTCACTATAGGTATCTTGTCAGACCGCAACATTCACAGAAGGCTCAATACCTTGGAACTCACTATAGGTATCTTGTCAAAACCGCAACATTCAAAGAAGACTCAATACCTTGGAACTCACTATAGGTATCTTGTCAGACCGCAACATTCAAAGAAGGACTCAATACCTTGGAACTCACTATAGGTATCTTGTCAGACCGCAACATTCAAAGAAGACTCAATACCTTGGAACTCACTATAGGTATCTTGTCAGACCGCAACATTCAAAGAAGACTCAATACCTTGGAACTCACTAAGGTATCTTGTCAGACCGCAACATTCACAGAAGGCTCAATACCTTGGACTCACTATAGGTATCTTGTCAGACCGCAACATTCAAAGAAGGCTCAATACCTGGGAACTCACTATAGTATCTTGTCAGACCGCAACATTCAAAGAAGACTCAATACCTTGGAACTCACTACAGGTATCTTGTCAGACCGCAACATTAAACAGAAGACTCAATACCTTGGAACTCACTACAGGTATCTTGTCAGACCGCAACATTCAAAGAAGGCTCAATACCTTGGAACCTACTATAAGTATCTTGTCAGACCGCAACATTCAAAGAAGACTCAATACCTTGGAACTCACTATAGGTATCTTGTCAGACCGCAACATTCACAGAAGGCTCAATACCTTGGAACTCACTATAGGTATCTTGTCAGACCGCAACATTCAAAGAAGGCTCAATACCTTGGAACTCACTATAGTACCCTTTGTCAGACCGCAACATTCAAAGAAGGCTCAATACCTTGGAACTCACTATAGGTATCTTGTCAGACCGCAACATTCAAGAAGGCTCAATACCTTGGAACTCACTATAGGTATCTTGTCAGACCGCAACATTCAAAGAAGGCTCAATACCTTGGAACTCACTACAGTATCTTGTCAGACCGCAACATTCAAAGAAGACTCAATACCTTGGAACTCACTACAGGTATCTTGTCAGACCGCAACACTCAAAGAAGGCTAATACCTTGGAACTCACTACAGGTATCTTGTCAGACCGCAACATTCACAGAAGGCTCAATACCTTGGAACTCACTATAGGTATCTTGTCAGACCGCAACATTCAAAGAAGACTCAATACCTTGGAACTCACTATAGGTATCTTGTCAGACCGCAACATTCAAAGAAGACTCAATACCTTGGAACTCACTATAGGTATCTTGTCAGACCGCAACATTCAAAGAAGCTCAATACCTTGGAACTCACTAAGGTATCTTGTCAGACCGCAACATTCAAAGAAGACTCAATACCTTGGAACTCACTACAGGTATCTTGTCAGACCGCAACATCACAGAAGGCTCAATACCTTGGAACTCACTATAGGTATCTTGTCAGACCGCAACATTCAAAGAAGGCTCAATACCTTGGAACTCACTATAGTATCTTGTCAGACCGCAACATTCAAAGAAGACTCAATACCTTGGAACTCACTACAGGTATCTTGTCAGACCGCAACATTCACAGAAGACTCAATACCTTGGAACTCACTACAGGTATCTTGTCAGACCGCAACATTCAAAAAAGGGCTCAATACCTTGGAACCTACTATAAGTATCTTGTCAGACCGCAACATTCAAAGAAGACTCAATACCTTGGAACTCACTACAGGTATCTTGTCAGACCGCAACATTCACAGAAGGCTCAATACCTTGGAACTCACTATAGGTATCTTGTCAGACCGCAACATTCAAAGAAGGCTCAATACCTTGGAACTCACTATAGGTATCTTGTCAGACCGCAACATTCAAAGAAGGCTCAATACCTTGGAACTCACTACAGGTATCTTGTCAGACCGCAACATTCAAGAAGCTCAATACCTTGGAACTCACTACAGGATCTTGTCAGACCGCAACATTCACAGAAGGCTCAATACCTTGGAACTCACTACAGTATCTTGTCAGACCGCAACATTCACAGAAGACTCAATACCTTGGAACTCACTATAGGTATCTTGTCAGACCGCAACATTCACAGAAGGCTCAATACCTTGGAACTCACTACAGGTATCTTGTCAGACCGCAACATTCACAGAAGACTCAATACCTTGGATCTCACTATAGGTATCTTGTCAGACCGCAACATTCAAAGAAGGCTCAATACCTTGGAACTCACTATAAGTATCTTGTCAGACCGCAACATTCAAAGAAGACTCAATACCTTGGAACTCACTATAGGTATCTTGTCAGACCGCAACATTCACAAAAGACTCAATACCTTGGAACTCACTATAGGTATCTTGTCAGACCGCAACATTCAAAGAAACTCAATACCTTGGAACTCACTATAAGTATCTTGTCAGACCGCAACATTCAAAGAAGGCTCAATACCTTGGAACTCACTATAGGTATCTTGTCAGACCGCAACATTCAAAGAAGCTCAATACCTTGGAACTCACTATAGGTATCTTGTCAGACCGCAACATTCAAAGAAGGCTCAATACCTTGGAACTCACTACAGGTATCTTGTCAGACCGCAACATTCAAAGAAGACTCAATACCTTGGAACTCACTACAGGTATCTTGTCAGACCGCAACATTCAAAGAAGGCTCAATACCTTGGAACTCACTACAGGTATCTTGTCAGACCGCAACATTCAAAAGAAGGCTCAATACCTTGGAACTCACTAACAGGTATCTTGTCAGACCGCAACATTCACACAAGGCTCAATACCTTGGAACTCACTATAGTATCTTGTCAGACCGCAACATTCACAGAAGGCTCAATACCTTGGAACCACTACAGGTATCTTGTCAGACCGCAACATTCACAGAAGACTCAATACCTTGGAACGCACTACAGGTATCTTGTCAGACCGCAACATTCAAAGAAGGCTCAATACCTTGGAACTCACTATAAGTATCTTGTCAGACCGCAACATTCAAAGAAGACTCAATACCTTGGAACTCACTAAGGTATCTTGTCAGACCGCAACATTCAAAGAAGACTCAATACCTTGGAACTCACTATAGGTATCTTGTCAGACCGCAACATTCAAAGAAGACTCAATACCTTGGAACTCACTATAGGTATCTTGTCAGACCGCAACATTCAAGAAGACTCAATGCCTTGGAACTCACTAAGGTATCCTGTCAGACCGCAACATTCAAGAAGACTCAATACCTTGGAACTCACTATAGGTATCTTGTGAGACCGCAACATTCACAGAAGGCTCAATACCTTGGAACTCACTATAGGTATCTTGTCAGACCGCAACATTCAAAGAAGGCTCAATACCTTGGAACTCACTATAAGTATCTTGTCAGACCGCAACATTCAAAGAAGACTCAATACCTTGGAACTCACTACGGGTATCTTGTCAGACCGCAACATTCACAGAAGACTCAATACCTTGGAACTCACTATAGGTATCTTGTCAGACCGCAACATTCAAAGAAGGCTCAATACCTTGGAACTCACTATAAGTATCTTGTCAGACCGCAACATTCAAAGAAGACTCAATACCTTGGAACTCACTAAGGTATCTTGTCAGACCGCAACATTCACAGAAGGCTCAATACCTTGGAACTCACTATAGGTATCGTATGTCAGACCGCAACATTCAAAGAAGGCTCAATACCTTGGAACTCACTATAGGTATCTTGTCAGACCGCAACATTTAAAGAAGGCTCAATACCTTGGAACTCACTACAGGTATCTTGTCAGACCGCAACATTCAAAGAAGGCTCAATACCTTGGAACTCACTACAGGTATCTTGTCAGACCGCAACATTCACAGAAGGCTCAATACCTTGGAACTCACTACAGGTATCTTGTCAGACCGCAACATTCACAGAAGGCTCAATACCTTGGAACTCACTACAGGTATCTTGTCAGACCGCAACATTCACAGAAGACTCAATACCTTGGAACTCACTATAGGTATCTTGTCAGACCGCAACATTCACAGAAGGCTCAATACCTTGGAACTCACTACAGGTATCTTGTCAGACCGCAACATTCACAGAAGACTCAATACCTTGGAACTCACTATAGGTATCTTGTCAGACCGCAACATTCAAAGAAGGCTCAATACCTTGGAACTCACTACAGGTATCTTGTCAGACCGCAACATTCAAAGAAGACTCAATACCTTGGAACTCACTATAGGTATCTTGTCAGACCGCAACATTCAAAAAAGACTCAATACCTTGGAACTCACTATAGTATCTTGTCAGACCGCAACATTCAAAGAAGACTCAATACCTTGGAACTCACTATAAGCATCTTGTCAGACCGCAACATTCAAAGAAGGCTCAATACCTTGGAACTCACTATAGGTATCTTGTCAGACCGCAACATTCAAAGAAGGCTCAATACCTTGGAACTCACTATAGGTATCTTGTCAGACCGCAACATTCAAAGAAGGCTCAATACCTTGGAACTCACTACAGGTATCTTGTCAGACCGCAACATTCAAAGAAGACTCAATACCTTGGAACTCACTACAGGTATCTTGTCAGACCGCAACATTCAAAGAAGGCTCAATACCTTGGAACTCACTACAGGTATCTTGTCAGACCGCAACATTCAAAGAAGGCTCAATACCTTGGAACTCACTACAGGTATCTTGTCAGACCGCAACATTCACAGAAGGCTCAATACCTTGGAACTCACTGTCAGACCGCAACATTCACAGAAGGCTCAATACCTTGGAACTCACTATAGGTATCTTGTCAGACCGCAACATTCACAGAAGGCTCAATACCTTGGAACTCACTACAGGTATCTTGTCAGACCGCAACATTCACAAAGACTCAATACCTTGGAACTCACTATAGGTATCTTGTCAGACCGCAACATTCAAAGAAGGCTCAATACCTTGGAACTCACTATAAGTATCTTGTCAGACCGCAACATTCAAAGAAGACTCAATACCTTGGAACTCACTATAGGTATCTTGTCAGACCGCAACATTCAAAGAAGACTCAATACCTTGGAACTCACTATAGGTATCTTGTCAGACCGCAACATTCAAAGAAGACTCAATACCTTGGAACTCACTATAGGTATCTTGTCAGACCGCAACATTCAAAGAAGGCTCAATACCTTGGAACTCACTATAGGTATCTTGTCAGACCGCAACATTCAAAGAAGGCTCAATACCTTGGAACTCACTATAGTATCTTGTCAGACCGCAACATTCAAAGAAGGCTCAATACCTTGGAACTCACTACAGGTATCTTGTCAGACCGCAACATTCAAAGAAGACTCAATACCTTGGAACTCACTATAGGTATCTTGTCAGACCGCAACATTCAAAGAAGGCTCAATACCTTGGAACTCACTATAGGTATCTTGTCAGACCGCAACATTCAAAGAAGACTCAATACCTTGGAACTCACTATAGGTATCTTGTCAGACCGCAACATTCAAAGAAGACTCAATACTTGGAACTCACTATAGGTATCTTGTCAGACCGCAACATTCAAAGAAGACTCAATACCTTGGAACTCACTATAGGTATCTTGTCAGACCGCAACATTCAAAGAAGGCTCAATACCTTGGAACTCACTATAGGTATCTTGTCAGACCGCAACATTCAAAGAAGACTCAATACCTTGGAACTCACTATAGGTATCTTGTCAGACCGCAACATTCAAAGAAGGCTCAATACCTTGGAACTCACTATAGGTATCTTGTCAGACCGCAACATTCAAAGAAGGCTCAATACCTTGGAACTCACTATAGGTATCTTGTCAGACCGCAACATTCAAAGAAGACTCAATACCTTGGAACTCACTACAGGTATCTTGTCAGACCGCAACATTCAAAGAAGGCTCAATACCTTGGAACTCACTATAGGTATCTTGTCAGACCGCAACATTCAAAGAAGGCTCAATACCTTGGAACTCACTATAGGTATCTTGTCAGACCGCAACATTCAAAAAAGGCTCAATACCTTGGAACTCACTATAGGTATCTTGTCAGACCGCAACATTCAAAGAAGGCTCAATACCTTGGAACTCACTATAGGTATCTTGTCAGAAAGCAACATTCAAAGAAGACTCAATACCTTGGAACTGGAATTCTGAACAGTAAAAGTGCAGTGAACCATTGTATAGAGATCCCCTCTGTGCACACACCTCATGAAATCCTTCAACACTGGGTCTGAAAATAGGAAAAATCTTAACTGGGATTTATGTTTGGTAATGACAAGGAGAAAAATGTTCCAAAGAAGACCTTTAACAGGAAGCGTTTTTAAAACACATGAATGGAAGAAACAAAGCATGATTACAAATAAAAAAAACAGCAACACCCCCCCCCCCCCCCCTCCCACAAAAGGCATTCCTGATATGAATGCCCAGACATGATTATCCCAGGAGCTATTTTAAGAAAATCTTCCCATAGCATTTTCATACGATTATAAGATTTGAATTCTCCAATCAAATTATTTTCGAAACCATTATCGCCCCAACTGTATCTTCATGACCACCTTCAAATCCAATGACTTTTGTTTGGCTATGCAGTGAGAATTCAAATACCTCGAGTTTTAATTCCCTTTTTCTGTTAAAAAAAAAAGTCCACTTCTTGCCTATGTTCTTTCTCACTCTTCCTTTTGCACAAACTTAATTTGTACATTTTAGTAGGTTTCAAAAGAAATTCCTTCTCGGCTGATGTATCAAAATTTCCAAATAAGCAGAGCTGCCAACCTGCCATAAGCAATATTAGTAGCAGCTACAGCTAATTCTAGACCTTTCTGCACAATGTCAGTGGATCCATGTGTACACACACACTCACACACACAGGCACACACACACACACACACTCTCTCTCTCTCTCTCTCTCACACACACACACACACACATCTCAAAATGTTCCTTGTGGAGAGAGCCTTCACACTGAGTCATATTGCTAAGTCCATCACGTTTCATGTCAAACTCCTACAGGCAAACTTTACACCGCTAGTACAACTTGCCTATCTTCAACGCTGTGATACATGGATACTTCATTGAGCATTCAGTCTGAAACTGCTCACCCGACACCTTTGAAAGGAGTACTCTCCCTTAGCACCGCTTCTCTTCTTTTTTTATTATTTATTTTTTTGGTCATAAAATGATGGGAAATCTCTCTTTTTACTTGATGACTGCCGGACAAAATTACCGAGCAACGTTCATTTCTAGGTCAGTGAAACAGGTATTCAAAATGAAACAATGTGGGCGGTTTCAAGTTGTTCAGAAAGAGTGCAGTGAAAACTTTACTAAAAAAAAACTACATTTTTATGGTTGTTTGAAAAATGCATACTTCTATAGTTTGCAATAAATTCAGTGGTAAAATACAATCTGTAACAGTTGGCAGCTCTGCCAAAGCCTGTTCAAAATTCACAGATCTGATAAAAGCCCCATTGGTTTTTTTCCCCTACCCTTTTCCCAACTGTAGAAATCCTGTTAAATTAGACACTTCGTTACACAACCACTGACCGAGAATAAGTGTATTCACTCTCCGCCCGAAGAAGTAGACGTGGTTTTTAAACTGCAGTTTGAATACGTGATCTTTGCTGATGCCGTCCTCTGGATCTGGCTGGTTGATGGCGTAACCTAGCAATGGGAGACTGGCCAAAGGGAAATCATCCTGCAAGAAAGGTAAAACTTTTTATAGCTGCTGAAAGTGAATGTGGTGATAACTTTATGATCATGTGGTGGCATTTAATGGATCACCAACGCTGATCAATTTGTTTCAGACGAAAACACACACACACACACACACACACACACACACACACACACACCACACCACTCACACTCACCACACACACACACACACACACACACACACACACACACATACACACACACACACACACACACACACACACACACACATATAATAAAAAAGAGGGGGTGGGGCGAATTTTCGAAATGTTCTCCATGAATCTCGATTATCAGCACTCATAAATCTTTGCCTGCAGTAAATACTCCATGAATACATCTTTCAAACTCCTGACAAACACAGACAGAAACTCCAAGGTCACATGGGAGACTGTGTTATCTGCTGCGGTCAAACAGGTTTCAGATCTACCCTTACATCCAGACCTGAACCAAGTTTAAAGGGTTCATCTGTGGACCACGTTCCATTTTTCCACCACGTTTCACTAATATTTGTCCATCAGTTCTTGCTTAATTTGCAGAATGGATGCTGAATTCCCCCTTAGACTTCAATCTGCACCAAAAATGGAACAGCTTTACCCTTAGGTCACATTCCTTCTTCTAACCAAATTTTGTTAGAAATCAGTTCAGTTGTTTGTGCATAATCTTGTTGACATCCTAACAAACCCAGCCAGCCAACCGACTGATCTGGGCACAAACATACCCTCCTTGACAAAGATAAAAACCGAAAGCCACCGACACGCTCTACCTGCTGGAAAACAACCTGAATTTCACAAGAAGGAAACCCCTGTCCTGGCAATGCTATACAAAGAATAATGCATTGCTATCAAAATGACTTCCATTCTTCATACATACATTCATAGCCATAGCATATGCTCATACACTTACTCGCATACATTCGCACAAATAACGCATGCATCGATATGAAAACATATCCCATAAATGTGAAGCACATACAAAATGCATCCACTCACATAAACACACCCCATGACAAATGGTCCCATCCAAACATGCACAAGCCCTGCACACCTGCACACCCACCTGGTAAGTTTTGTAGAAGAAGAGGCAGAAGTTGGTGAAGACCACCCACAGTTTCTGCCACCCGTTACTGGTTTTGAACTTTCTCAGCAGGTAACCACTGAGCTGATTCTGTCGACAGAGTTCAGTACACTGCTCAGTTCAGTTATCTCAATGGATACCTGAGAAGAAAGCTTAGAGAAGATAAACAACACAACACACAACCACACACACACAACACACAACCACACACACAACACACAACCACACACACACACACAACCACACACACACACACACAACACACAACCACACACACAACCACACACACACGCACACACGCACACACACAACACACACACACACACAACACACACACACACACACACACACACAACACACACACACACACACACACACACACACAAATCCAAACAAAAAGGAGAGGGGCAAGAAACAGATAAACAAATTCCAAAAGAGGGATCTACGACCCATAAGGCAAATGGCTCACTAACCTTTGAACTATAATTCCGCCTGTCTGCCACAACTAGTTAATTAGTTAATTATCTTTCTGTACCATTCTAACTGTCAAGAGTGACTCCCCATCTAATTCCTTCAAAGATTATTTGGGAAGCTTGAAGCGTTAAGACACTTGGTTGAAGGCAACTACTGCTGCAATAGTGGCTGCCAGTTGAAAAGCTCTTTAAGTCAAAACAAAACAATGGGCTCAAGTCCACAATGTAACAAGTGTAAGTGAGTGGCAGTGACTGTTCATTTCCCACACCTGTGCCAGTCCACTATGTAACAAGTGTAAGTGAGTGGCAGTGACTGTTCATTTCCCACACCTGTGCCAGTCCACTATGTAACAAGTGTAAGCGAGTGGCAGTGACTGTTCATTTCCCACACCTGTGCCAGTCCACTATGTAACAAGTGTAAGCGAGTGGCAGTGACTGTTCATTTCCCACACCTGTGCCAGTCCACTATGTAACAAGTGTAAGTGAGTGGCAGTGACTGTTCATTTCCCACACCTGTGCCAGTCCACTATGTAACAAGTGTAAGTGAGTGGCAGTGACTGTTCATTTCCCACACCTGTGCCAGTCCACTATGTAACAAGTGTAAGTGAGTGGCAGTGACTGTTCATTTCCCACACCTGTGCCAGTCCACTATGTAACAAGTGTAAGTGAGTGGCAGTGACTGTTCATTTCCCACACCTGTGCCAGTCCACTATGTAACAAGTGTAAGTGAGTGGCAGTGACTGTTCATTTCCCACACCTGTGCCAGTCCACTATGTAACAAGTGTAAGTGAGTGGCAGTGACTGTTCATTTCCCACACCTGTGCCCAATTCAACGACCCAAGTGGCCTGCACATCTATGAACCCATTTTACCAGTACAACTAAGAGCTAATGACAATAAACTGGTTATCACTTAATCAGCTTGCTATTTATCAATACCTGTACTTGTGTATTTTGTATAATGAAAAGGCATACATAGTTATTGTATGGAGTGTGTCGTAGACAAGGTATACGCCATTCTCCATTCCATCTAAAAACAACAGAAACAAAACCAAAGCGCCCTCAATCAAAAATCTGAATGATCAAACCCAGTCACCATCCAATTCCAGACCACACATGCTCCACCACCTCCTCACCTTGAGGGCACGTTGGTGGGCATAGGCCGACACGCTGGTGTTGCGGTGCCAGCACACGTGCATGGTGGTGTTGGCGCGATGCTGGATGGGTTTCTCCGTCAGCCTCTCCTCCGGTCCGCTGCCGGCGCCCTCCATGTTTTCGTTGGAACCTGACCATGCAGTATGACTAGTCAACTGAGTATTGTCGAGGGTTGGGACATGTGAGTGAAGATGGCATTGGTTCAGATGGTTTTGCAGAAGGGGTATAAACTTTAAGGGGTTAAAGTTTGTTGAGAACTCTGTGTGTGTATGAATGCATTAAAGAGAGAGAGACTGTGTGTGTGTGTGTGTGTGTTGTGAGACAAAGAGAAAGAATGCTTGTGTGTGTGTGTGTGTGTGTGTGTGTGTGTGTGTGTGTATGTGTGTGCGTGTGTGTGTGTGTGTGTGTTGCGTGAATATGCCTGTGTGTGCACTTGCATGCATGTGTGTGTGTGCTATCGTGTGTGTGTGTGTGTGTGTGTGTGTGTGTGTGTGTGTGTGTGTGTGGTGTGTGTGCGTGCTGCATGCGTGCGTGCGTGCGTGCATGCGTTTGTGTGTGAGTGTGCGCCTGCCTCTGTGTGTGTGTGTGTGCTTGCATGCATGTGTGTGTATGTGAGTGTGTCTATGCATGTGCATGTGAGTGTGCATTTGTGAGCGTCAGTGTGTTCGCAACTGTCACAAAGTTCACTGCTCTGACCAGCCGCCGTGGCGAAGTGGTTAGCGTCGCGGAATCCCGGCTGGGAGGTTGTGGGTTCGAATCCCATCAGAGTCATGTGGGTTTTTCTGCCCCGACCGGCTCCTACCCAGAGTTGAGTTTGCTGCGGACTCAGTTGGGAAGACTGGGACCACACAGTCGAGTTTCATCCACTTAATGGATGCGTTTCTGAGAGTGTTGCTCAAATTTCCTGACCAACACTGCAGGTGCCTGTATCTCTCGGGCCTGGTTGACGCCGGGATATATTATGAAAGGAAACGTAGAGTACAGCCCTGTCATGTAGTCTCAGACCAAAATGGAAATCTGTAGCATCATCTTAATCATCCTCATCCTCATCGATCAGCATAAAAAAAAAGTCTCAAATTCTGCGGCCCTTCATGCCCTGCTCTCATGGTGACCTCAATTTCGATGTCCTCTCCACGTCTGTGGTCTTGGTTTGGTTCCGTCGGGGTCACCGGTATCGGCGAGTCCATGGGGGCAGTCGTTGGACGGACGTGGTGGCGCCCTCCGGAGGGAGAGCTCACTCACACCGGCTCCGCGACTAAAGCAATTACTGTCGTCAGTAGGGGGCTTAGTAGGTGGTGTCCTGCGTATGTTAGATCAGAAAAGGTGCCACTGAACACCACCGAAGTGACTCGGCAGCAGTGCAGTGTCTCCTCCGGTGGGATGCCTCTTGATGACTTGATATTGACTGCTCCCTGTGGATTGCCATTGCCGGGGCTGCGGCGGGGCCGACCGGCTGTGGCTGTGGACGGGGTGTCGGGATGAGCGGCGTGGGTGCGCTGCCTCTGAGGTGACGTAGAGGTTGGGACAGCAAAAAAAAAAAAGTTCACTGCTCTGATTATTGTTTTCTTCACACCATACCACTATCACTTTTCAACACAAACAGTAATGACGACCACTGCAGCTAGCAAAGAACCACAGTGACTGACATCATCCCCTTCCCTTCTCTTCTCTCTCCTGCCCTCCACAACAGCAGAACATTCCACGCTCAACCTCAACGTTGTGGGGCATCAACAACAGAACACTCCACACTCAACCTCAACGGTGTGGGGCATCAACAACAGCAGAACGCTCCACACTCAACCTCAACATGTGGGGCATCAAGAGCAGAACACTCCACGCTCAACCTCAACGGTGTGGGGCATCAACAACAACAGAAACCTCCACACTCAACCTCAACGGTGTGGGGCATCAACAACAACAGAACACTCCACACTCAACCTCAACGGTGTGGGGCATCAACAACAGAACGCTCCACGCTCAACATCAACAGTGTGGGGCATCAAGAGCAGAACACTCCACGCTCAACCTCAACGGTGTGGGGCATCAACAACAACAGAACACTCCACACTCAACCTCAACGGTGTGGGGCATCAACAACAACAGAACACTCCACACTCAACCTCAACGGTGTGGGGCATCAACAACAGAACGCTCCACGCTCAACATCAACAGTGTGGGGCATCAACAGCAGAACACTCCACATCAACGGTGTGGGGCATCAACAACAACAGAACACTCCACACTCAACCTCAACAGTGTGGGGCATCAAGAGCAGAACACTCCACGCTCAACATCAACAGTGTGGGGCATCAACAGCAGAACACTCCACGCTCAACCTCAACGGTGTGGGGCATCAACAACAACAGAACGCTCCATGCTCAACATCAACAGTGTGGGGCATCAACAGCAGAACACTCCACGCTCAACCTCAACTGTGTGGGGCATCAACAACAGAACACTCCACGCTCAACCTCAACAGTGTGGGGCATCAACAGCAGAATGCTCATCCTGACATTACCTCACCCCGTCAACACAGTCTTCACTATCACTCTTCACCTCCCTCCTCCTCTATCTCTCTGCCCCTTCCTTCTCTCCTCCACTGAGAGTTTCTTCCCCTGGATCATGTTCCCTGTTCCAGTCTACCAATCAACAAGCCTCTCTCCATGACATTTGACGACACAGTGCACAGTATTTTCACTTTGAACTATGCCCATGTCAACAGAAAACCATGGGCAGAAAATGATTCTGCCTATACACACCGGCCGGCAGTTTGGTTTGAGACTGGTGCAGTACACAGCGAACTGCATATAAATATCAACCAGAGTGCAGCTGCACTTGAGGCGTAGGTGCTTGTGTACACAACTTAACTATCTACAGGACAGAGTGCTGTTGCACTTGAGGAGGCTAAGAGCACTGTGTACACAGCCTGACTATCAACAGGACAGAGTGCAGTAGCAGAGAGAGGCACAGAGCACTGTGTACTCCACACGATTCAAGAACAGAGTGCTGTTGCACTTCAAGGAAGCACAGCGCACTGTATTAACAACATAATTATCAACAGGACAGAGTGCAGTAGCACTTGAGGAAGGCACAGTGCACTGTGTACACTAAATCACTATCTACAGGACAGAGTGCAGTAGCACTTGAAAAAGGCACAGTGCACTGTGTACATTACATCACTATCTACAGGACAGAGTGCAGTAGCACTTGAAAAAGGCACAGTGCACTGTGTACATTACATCACTATCTACAGGACAGAGTGCAGTAGCACTTGAGGAAGGCACTGCACACTGAATACACAACATCACTATCTCCAGAACAGAGTGCAGCTGCACTTCAGGGAGACCCGGCGCACTGCGCACACAAGGTAAGTACGCTCAGGACCGACCCGTGTTGGACTTGAGGGAGGTGTAGTTGGGGGTCTCCAGGTCAGGGAGGTTGCCCACCACCTGCACGGCCTGCAGGATGTCCTCCATCCACTTGTTCTTCTCCTCCTGGGAACTGAAAGACACACACACACTAATGTAGACACACCTGTAGAATGTCCTCCATCCACCTGTTCTTCTCCTCCTGGGAACTGAAAGACACACACACACACACACACTAATGTAGAAACACCTGTAGAATGTCCTCCATCCACCTGTTCTTCTCCTCCTGGGAACTGAAAGACACACACACACTAATGTAGACACACCTGTAGAATGTCCTCCATCCACCTGTTCTTCTCCTCCTGGGAACTGAAAGACACACACACACACACACCACACTAATGTAGACACACCTGTAGAATGTCCTCCATCCACCTGTTCTTCTCCTCCTGAGAACTGACAGACACACACACACACACGTTTGTCAGCATACCTGCAGGGGCACATACAGATACATATAATCAAATCACAAATACATGTAGAACATGTACACACATGCATGTGCATAAGCATACAGTGTATGCAGCAGGCCCATGCACCTACTCAAACGTACATACTCATGCATGTACATACACAGAGAATACAAAAACCCAAACACTTATCAGCAATCAAAACATTATATCCACACAAACACGTTCACAGAGACACAGTATACTTTTACAGTCTGCTGTCTGCAAGTTACAGTATATGTTGGTACACCATAGTAAAGTACAATAATCTGACAGTGCAGCAGAGCACAGTATGTCACAGTACAGTCCAAATGCACTGACATTTCATCCCATTTTCCTAAAGAACACAACTCTACAACTCAGGCTGAACATTTCTCACCTCTGTAACAATGTCATCCAGTGACAAGCAAATCAACCTTTACAGGGACCTATTTTGTTTAAAGATCCTTGTTCTGTTGTTGGTTTACACTGTAAAGATTTTGTTGTTATAATGCTTTTTTATTCTGACACCAATATTTTTACTGACACCATTTGCATCTTCAGGGTTCCCAGGTGGTGGGCATGAAGCCAAAAAAGGACCTTTAAAGGACTTTATAAGGACCTCAAATCAGTTTAAAAGGACCTTTGCCAACATGACTTTACAGTACACCCCAAACCTTTTGACATGCAGAACAGCAGACACTTACCTCTCATAAACAGAGGAACAGCTAATCCCATTTGAATGTTAATTCAGTCTTTGCAATTCACGTCACTGTAGGTTTCTTTGGCTGAATGTTATTGTCACAAAGTTGTATTTCACAAATATGTAGATTACTGAGTTTTCACTGTGAGTCACAAACTATTATAGACACAATGATGAATCACTTTCATTCCTTTGTTTTTACTGTCAGACCCACTACACTACTATTACACATTCTACTGTCACGTCCACTACACTACTATTACACATTCTACTGTCACGTCCACTACACTACTATTACACATTCTACTGTCACGTCCACTACACTACTATTACACATTCTACTGTCACGTCCACTACACTACTATTACACATTCTACTGTCACGTCCACTACACTACTATTACACATTCTACTGTCACGTCCACTACACTACTATTACACATTCTACTGTCACGTCCACTACACTACTATTTACACATTTTTCTTCACACACAACTGTAGTGGCAGTCCACAACTTTCATTGCCCACAACACTTCAGCCTTCAATCGACTGCTGTCAAGATCAAAACTAGATCTAGGCCTAGTACTAGTAGTAGATTTCTGTGGTTGGACTTGTACTGACGCACTTTCATTGCTGGCAGTGGCATGACTAGTACTGCTAGTTGAACTGGAAGCGACTGTGCTTGACACACTGCTGTTTGTTGAAAAGAAATCAGTCATGTTACATCTGGTGTCTGCCTTGAATTTTCGTTCATTTTTCACATGTCTGTCGGTCTTGGCATGCTGCTTAAGGACACTCTCTCCCATTGAAGCAAGTTTCAACGAAACCCCACAAAAAAGGCACCGAGCAGAATGCTTGTCCACAGCATCCCTTCTCACCCACTCGCAATAAACTTTATCAGATAACCATCTATCCTGAAAGGAACATTTCCCGGTTAAATCCTATTTTAGCGGCGCAAAACATTTTACGGTTAGGGTTTGTTGATACCGATAGGGTTAGGGTTAGGGTTTGTTGATACTGATAGGGTTAGGGTTAGGGTTTGTTGATACCGGATACTTTTGGTTACTTTGGGTTTGCGTTTGGCACGCAAGTTTATCGCGCATCGGGGCTCAAATGTTTTGCGCCGCTAAAATAGGATTTAACCCATTTCCCTGGCATTTTGAACGTTTAGCTTGCAAACAAAACTTTTTTAAAACTTTCCAAACTAGGCCTCCATCAGAATTAGCTAGCGCAGGGAAAAAGGAGGAAGGAGGAGAAGAGACGGGAGAAGGCATCTATCTTGTACATGCTGCTCAAGAACGCAGCATATAGCTGTTCTCCAAGGCAGTTTGTTATGTTCGCATGTTCGCAAACCGTGATGTTATGTACCTACATTTATTTGGGTAATATGTTTTCATCTTTATTGCCTCACTCTTTTAATTAATTTCTATACAGGGAACCTTTTAACATAGATCGTTTGACCGAAAATATTGAGTCAGCTATATGCCGCAAACATTAGCACCGCGTCTGCTCTTTGGAACCCATGACGTCAAAGCTAAGCAAAGCAGCAGGCGTGACTCATAGCCACTGCGCGCGGCTTCACGTCGTCTGCCACTGAGCAGAAAGCGCACTAATGTTATAGGCCTAGTAGTACTATCCTTGTACAGTACTGAGTTTCAGACGATATCGCGTCGGCATCTTTCAACTCTTTGCAACTTGCAAAAGTACGGTTTTGGTTGTCGAAGGTGTTTCAGTTTCGTTCTCAAGTCTCTTTCTCTTGATAAAACAGGACTTAACAGTACCTTTCAAAACTTAAAAGGACCTCCTGATGAGTTAAAAGGACCAACTTGCTGAATCAAAGCACTTAAAAGGCCTTTTAACCAAAATCCAATTCATAAGGACTTAAAAGGACTTGAAAGGACCCTACGAACCCTGATCTTTTCATAACACTTTTTTTGATGATCTGAGTGAATAAATGAAAAACAATAAGCGCACTCAGAAGACTGTACACCTGTGCTACACAAAACCATTTTCCAGGGGAGGTAAATGGATCTGGGTGGAAAGAATAACTGCCAGTACAGGAACATTCCTATTCCTGAACGATCCAGTGTCTGCTGTTCGATCACGTTCCTCACCAAGCACCTGTCTGAAAAATTAATTAATGCTGAACAACTGAGTTGTGGGGGGAAAACAAGTGCAGGTAAACAATTCTTCCATCATCACAGTCATGACCTGGCAAAGAGTTGAAATGTCCATTCTTCAGTTGACCACCTTCCATTTTTCAATCACGTTTTGATAAATTCAGCACTTCTTTCATAACCTTGTTCTACACAGGTAAAGCAAATACACAAACAGACAACAGACTCAGGCAAAAACATAAGCTCTCTGACAGAGGTGACAAAGCGCTTGTTTACCAAAAATATACTGGGAATCCAAACTGGCACACACGCACATGCTCGCACACAAATACAAGCTATAAAAGCAAGCTATAAAAGCAGTACCCATGAAAGATCTTCATTATGTCCAGTTTCAACACAACTCACCTGGCTGCCACTAAAATGCAGCGTCCCCCTGCGTACACAGCAAATGTGTTTGGCACCGCAACTTTGGACTGTTCAGTCTCCTCAATCTGAAACACACCACCATCTGTCTCCTCAATCTGAAACACACCACCATCTGTCTCCTCAATCTGAAACGCACCACCATCTGTCTCCTCAACCTGAAACACACCACAATCTCAAAATTCCTGACTGGGACAAAACACATGTCTGTCGTGGAAAATCAGATCTACGTTTAATCTTTCAGTGCCAGCCTGCCTGTATCCACCGTTTTCTCTTAAATACCAATCAGCTCATAACAGGAGACTGCATGCTCTGTTCCATACCATTTTATTTGGGACGGACTGTGTGTTAAGATGTAGTGTTCAGAGCTGGTGGCTTTAGGTCTCGCAGGTTCACAATGATTGTCATGCAAAAAGAAAAAAAAAGAAAAAACACAAAACAACAAAAAAACAAAACATATCCTTTCGACTGGCTGCAAAACCGTGTTGAAGGCATGAGAAGGGCGTCACAATATCTCATGGACTGGCAGACCAACTGCAGTGCTTACCGACATTCCCTTCAGCGGCAGCTGGCCGTGGACCTTGAACTGTAGGAGGGAGGAGGAGGCACGGCTGGTGTAGACTAGCATGTCGGAGAACTGAAACATGGGACACACACCACTGCTACAGTCAGCAAAGCCATGCAGCTGGCAGGATATGTACTAATCCGTGCGTAGGAAGTGATCAGACCGTTCAATTTTTTTTTTTTAAAACAGCATGCGTGCACGCGCATGCCCACACGCACATACAAACACATGCATCAAGCACACACTGCACACACCAACACAACACAAATACACACGCACTTTCTTCCCATGAGTAAGCTCATACGATGCATTCTCATTCACTTAAAAACACGGTCACATTGCACACTCTGTCTTTGGTTATCAGCAGAAGTCTAATGACAAAAAAGTTCCATTTGTTCCAGACTAGTATACACACACCAGAAGTGAACTGAAGGTGGACAGGGGAAAAACACTGACAGGCAGCCCCAGAGAGAGAGAGAGAGAGAGAGAGAGAGAGAGAGAGAGAGAGAGAGAGAGAGAGTGTGTGTGTGTGTGTGTGTGTGTGTGTGTGTGGGGTGTGTGTTTTGTGTGTGTGTGTGTGTGTGTGTGTGTGTTTGTGTGTGTGTGTGTGTGTGTGTGTGTGTGTGTGTGTGTGTGTGTGTGTGTGTGTGTGTGTGTGTTTGTGTGTGTGTGTGTGTGTGTGTGTGTGTGTGTGTGTGTGTGTGTGCAGTAAGGGGGGAGACCGAGTAAGAAATGGGAGGAGAGTTGGAGAAAGAGAAAGAAAGGAACAAGGGGGAGAGAGAGAGAGAGAGAGAGAGAGAGAGAGACAGACAGACAGAGAAAGACCACTTAAGAAAGGAGAGAAAAGAGAAGAAAAAAAAGACTGTAAAAACTGCCACAAAGAACAGTTTAAATATAAAGAGACAAGAGATCTTGGGAGAGACAGCAAACATCCAAACACTGCTTCACAGTTCTGTTTCTTTCTTCGCTGATAAAGTGAGATACATATACAACAGAGACTCCTCCCAGTACACACACTATTTGTATGCATGCACATCACTCTCACAAGCCTGCACACACACACCTCTCCACTCCTCCCTCCCCTCACCCAGCTTACCAGGAAGAACATACGCTGCTGGTAGCCTTTCCGGGAGTACTTCTGTAGGCAGCCTTCCCTCAAAAACTCCTGCACAGAACAACACAACTCCATGGATGCACTCTCGTGAACGGCTCAGAACTTTTCAGCGAAGAAATCAAGGACAATAAGTAACGACTCCAAGTGATAAACATAACTGGAATCAGCTAAAGCCAAGTGCCTGATGGAAAAAAAAAAAAAGAAAAAAAAAAGGAGAAGGAAAATCAAACAAACAGAAGTGTAAACAAGATGTATTATGACTAAGAGCTTCCAAAATCGGTAAAGGCCCATAACCTTGTGGACTTGGGCTGCCTTTGACTGGTACAAGTGAGGATGGAAGTGATCCTGAACCTGCCCATTTTTGACCACGCATCTTTTCACATATGTCACAGACAAAAATCACCCCGCTGAAAAATAACATGTCAGACACTGAGAATGCCACAGAGACAATTTCAAAGACGAAATCATGGGGGACAACAACAAATCCCTTCCTTTCAGTTCCAGGGACACTGTAGATGAGTGTTACACTTACACTTGGAATGCTGCTCTTAAAAATGTCACAAGGCTACACTTTGGGTTTTGAGGCCTTGACAGGTGTGCATGTGTCTCCCTATGTGTCTCCCTCACCCCTACCTATCCTGTCCTGGAAAGCCAACACACAAAACCACTGACACTAACTAGATGTTCCAACCCCACCAAAGCCGACTCAAAAGCACCACCAAAGAACACAGACTGACTCACCCTGTCAACACTAACTAGATGTTCCAACCCCACCAAAGCCGACTTAAAACCACCACCAAAGAACACAGACTGACTCACCCTGTCAACACTAACTAGATGTTCCAACCCCACCAAAGCCGACTTAAAACCACCATCAAAGAACACAGATTGACTCACCCTGTCAACACTAACTAGATGTTTCAACCCCACCAAAGCCACCTTAAAACCACCATCAAAGAACACAGACTGACTCACCCTGTCAACACTAACTAGATGTTCCAACCCCACCAAAGCCGACTTAAAACACCACCAAAGAACACAGACTGACTCACCCTGTCAACACTAACTAGATGTTTCAACCCCACCAAAGCCGACTTAAAACCACCACCAAAGAACACAGACTGACTCACCCTGTCAACACTAACTAGATGTTCCAACCCCACCAAAGAACACAGACTGACTCACCCTGTCAACACTAACTAGATGTTCCAACCCCACCAAAAGCACAGACTGACTCACCCTGTCAACACTAACTAGATGTTCCAACCCCACCAGATCTCTCTGCAGTTCCATCAGTTTCTGTAAGTTTTCCTGAAAACAGCACAAAATCAAATGTCAATAGAAACAGACATAAATATAACAATAGAACTATTTATAGAAAAAAAACACAAGACACAAACGAACAACAGATTCTAAATTAAAAAAAAAAAGTAGAAAGCATACACAGGTCCAACTGAACAAAGTCACACATCAAAGAATGAAAATATAGCAAAACAACATTCACTAAATATGCAAATGTGGCAAAGTATTGTTCTGATTTATTTACATGTTATAACGAGACAAGTATTAGGTAGAGGTATATCACAAGACATGTGCGTCTGTCAAAGTGCATGGTATATCACTACACATATGCGTATGCCACAGTACTGTTCTATTCATATTCTGTGAGAGACTGCATTAGAAAGACTGAAAAAAAAAAAGAAAACTGACATAATATTTTACTGATTTCATCCATTCATTTTTCAAATGTTTCACTGTCTTATTGATTATCATCTATCATACATAAACAGTCGCATCTTTTCTTCTGGGTGAAAAGAAAAGGTTAACGCTAAATTAATCAATAAATTCATTTAAAAGAACTGGATTATGGTTTTTGCTCATGGAGGTAAAAATATTACTAGACTGTAGACGGGTATGTCTGTGTTACATACCATGGGATGACTCCCCCCCCCCCCCCCCACCCCACCTCCCCCTTTGCCAAGCCTAGGCTTTGAAAAGTTTCAACCAGATGGCTTCAGTCAACAACATCCAGGCACAAGGCAGAATTCAATTGATCACAAATGCTGGCAGAGAAGGGTTTAACTTTTTCGTCACCAACAGACACTATAGCGTTTTCCGATGACATTAAGCTTCCGTATGAACAAACGCTATCAACATTTCCGCCTTGACAGACTTTCCATGCGGTGATAGTGTGATCAGTAGACCACAACAAGCTATAAATAGTATCATCAGCATTCCTTTGTTCGCCTGCCCAGTGGTTTCGCATGGCCCCATCACCCACTTTGCGTCAGTTGCCGATTGACTACAACAACCCACATGACTTACTAATCTGCATAGAGTGTGAAACATGGCGCCTCAATCAAGTTCTTCTGCGAATGTGTCGGAGCAAAGTCGAGCCCGTCGGCAACGTTTTAGCATTCCTGAAGTTACTGAAATGCTACAAACGGACGGTTCATATCATCTCTTGTTTTGTATTTTTGGTGATTTTTTTTTTCACTAACCATAACAAATGGCCCGTCCACAGGGAAAAAAACCAAGGGACAGAACTGTCCGTCTTGAGTGAGTTAACATGCAAACTTCAAAGAATTCTTCATTCCAGCCAGTCAGCGCCTACAGCCAGGCTGACAGTGCCTACAGCCAGCCAGTCAGCGCCTACAGCCAGGCTGACAGTGCCAAGGTAATCTGAAAACTGGAGACATCTTGCCTCACAGACACTGCACGGCGCACAAACGGAGTTCTCCAATCTTTGCTCAACCGTTTTCATATCAAATCTTTGCTCAACCATTCGTGTATCAAATCTTTGCTCAACCATTTGCATATCAAATCTTTGCTCAACCATTTGCATATCAAATCTTTGCTCAACCATTCGCGTATCAAATCTTTGCTCAACCATTTGCATATCAAATCTTTGCTCAACCATTTGCATATCAAATCTTTGCTCAACCGTTTTCATATCAAATCTTTGCTCAGCCACTTTCATATCAAATCTTTGCTCAGCCACCCTCATCAAGATGGAAAAATTGTTTATCTGCCCATGTTCTCCTCCACTACTTCCTTTTCCAATAAACTCATCACGATTTATACTTCAGGTGTTCAGTTCACACCTCCACATCAACTGGTGGGCTGCCTCTCCACAAGCTACACTTCACCGATGACATCCACCTGCTGAGAGGCAGCCAAGCGAACTCCATGACCTCACCACTGCTCAGGAAAAAGCTTCAAGTACACACATCTGGAATGAAACACAGCCACGGTAGAAACAAACTCTTGTTCAATGTTTCCCCGACAGCCTTCAGCAGCCAACATCACACTGAACTGCAGACACTATAGGAATGGACTGCTTTCAGCATCTATCCTTATGAAGACTACAGTTCAATACAGGTCAAAATCAGGCTGATATGCCGGAAAACCTGATCCCTGCAATTCTGCAAGCCTCTGGTAAGAAGCATCCTTCTATAAAGAAACCGGCACTGGACAATGGCAGACATTTTTTCTTATCCTTCGTCACACCTTCTGAGCCTCTTCTCCGTTCCGTTTATAACGCTAACACTCCTCATTCCGGCTCCCCTTCATACAGCCACAGCTGGAACATTCCTGTCACAGTGATGTGACTGGGGTGTGGGGGGAGTAGAGGTTATAAGAGTGAGACTCATTATTCAGAGTGAAGGGGTCGGAACACTCACCAGTTGATACAGCTTGTCCCTGTAGGTCTGTGTCATCTCCCGTACTTTGGCCAAAGCAGCTGTGTAACACAGGACACAGCATTACTATTAAACCTTACCTTTGCAATGATTATTACTGTTATCACTGCCATCTATGTAAGTCATAAGCATTTGTACAGAACGCGGGAGGAAATATGCAGGATGAAGGGTCAGGCATGAAAGTGACCAGCAGTAAAAAAGGCTGAAAAATCGGCGAGGGTCTGGGGGCCACCGTAGGCCCCCAGTGGGGCCCAGGGCAACGCCCTGGCGGGGGTCAGGGGGCAGAGCCCCCTGAAGCTGAAGCTTTTTTATGAAATAAAAGACCTAAAACTGCAAATAAACCCCTATTTCAGCGCTGTTAAGAAGGGCAAACAAGCCACATTTTCATGTTTTCAGTAATGAAAATAATACTTCAAAAGATCATATAATAATATACTTTTATATGTGCATACTGACTCATTCACTCGCATTATTTTGTGTTATTTTATTTTTACTTTTTAACATGCGCGCTGGTGACCTACTCGTTTTTGAGTGAACCAGTATTTTAGGAAGAAGAAGAAGAAAACAATGAGGCAGCCTTCATCACAACATTGATTCAGTCGGTCAATCTTTCCACATGGAACACAAAATGCAGCGCCTTTTTCGTCTAATTTGCGAAACACATCGCCAACTCGAACATCATCCACTTCCTGGTCTAGCCAGTCCCACCTCCAATCGTTTCTCATCCCTTTTTTTTTGGCGTGAAATAGCGACGCGCTTGACAAACTTCGGCAATTTAACGATGTCCGACGTTCGACAGGCGCGAAAAGACCGGATGTTGATTGACGGCGGAAGTGACCGGTTGACTCTTTTGAGAATAACAAATTGTCCAAATGGGAATAGCATCGAACGAAAGTTTATTTCAGGATTTTTCTTTTCTTTCTTTTTCTTTTTTTTTTTGGGCGGCACATTTTTTGGGGGGGCGGCACAGATGAAAAAAATGGGCGGAAAATCCGCCTTAGGCGGACGAATTTCATGCCTGAGGGTGCATGGAAATACAAAAAATGTAGGTCAGAGAGTGCTATGTAGGAAGAAGGGAGAAGTCATGTCAAATGCAGGTTACAGGGAGACACTTAGAATATAGGTCACAGACAGGAAAAACTCAGAATGTAGGTTACAGGGACACTTAGAATATAGGTCACAGACAGGAAAAACTCAGAATGTAGGTTACACTTACAGGGAGACACTTAGAATATAGGTCACAGACAGGAAAAACTCAGAATGCAGGTTACAGGGAGACACTTAGAATATAGGTCACAGACAGGAAAAACTCAGAATGCAGGTTACAGGGAGACACTAGAATATAGTCCAGACAGAAAATCAGAATCAGGTTACGGAGACATTAGATATAGGGACAGACAGAAAAACTCAGAATGCAGGTTACAGGGAGACACTTAGAATATAGGTCACAGACAGGAAAAACTCAGAATGCAGGTTACAGGGAGACACTTAGAATATAGGTCACAGACAGGAAAAACTCAGAATGCAGGTTACAGGGAGACACTTAGAATATAGGTCACAGACAGAAAAAACTCAGAATGCAGGTTACAGGGAGACACTTAGAATATAGGTCACAGACAGGAAAAACTCAGAATGCAGGTTACAGGGAGACACTTAGAATATAGGTCACAGACAGGAAAAACTCAGAATGCAGGTTACAGGGAGACACTTAGAATATAGGTCATAGACAGGAAAAACTCAGAATGCAGGTTACAGGGAGACACTTAGAATATAGGTCATAGACAGGAAAAACTCAGAATGCAGGTTACAGGGAGACACTTAGAATATAGGTCACAGACAGGAAAAACTCAGAATGTAGGTTACAGGGAGACACTTAGAATATAGGTCACAGACAGGAAAAACTCAGAATGCAGGTTACAAGGAGACATTAGAATATAGGTCATAGACAGGAAAAACTCAGAATGCAGGTTACAGTCTAAAATTTAAAAATATAAAATAATAAAATAAAATAAAGGAGGTCACACGGAGAAGATCTATCAAATTAGGCCACATGGAGGAAGTACTTGAATCTAGGTCACAGTAAGACTGTAGAATACAGGTCAGAATGAATCTGTAGAATACAGGTCACAGGAGGGAGACGTGTACAAGTCAGAAGATCTGTAGAATACAGGTCAAAGGAAGGGACATGTACAAGTCAGAAAATCTGACGAATACAGGTCATAGGAAGGAGACATGTACAAGTCAGAAGATCTGACGAATACAGGTCAAAGGAAGGGGACATGTACAAGTCAGAAGATCTGTAGAATACAGGTCACAGGAAGGGGACATGTACAAGTCAGAAGATCTGTAGAATACAGGTCACAGGAAGGGACATGTACAAGTCAGAAGATCTGTAGAATACAGGTCACATGAAGGGGACATGTACAAGTCAGAAGATCTGTAGAATACAGGTCACAGGAAGGGGACATGTACAAGTCAGAAGATCTGTAGAATACAGGTCAAAGGAAGGAGACGTGTACAAGTCAGAAGATCTGTAGAATACAGGTCACAGGAAGGGGACATGTACAAGTCAGAAGATCTGTAGAATACAGGTCACAGGAAGGGGACATGTACAAGTCAGAAGATCTGTAGAATACAGGTCACAGGAAGGAGACATGTACAAGTCAGAAGATCTGTAGAATACAGGTCACAGGAAGGGGACATGTACAAGTCAGAAGATCTGTAGAATACAGGTCACAGGAAGGAGACATGTACAAATCAGAAGATCTGTAGAATACAGGTCACAGGAAGGGACATGTACAAGTCAGAAGATTTGTAGAATACAGGTCACATGAAGGGGACATGTACAAGTCAGAAGATCTGTAGAATACAGGTCACAGGAAGGGGACATGTACAAGTCAGAAGATCTGTAGAATACAGGTCACAGAAAGGGGACATGTACAAGTCAGAAGATCTGTAGAATATAGGTCACAGGAAGGAGACATGTACAAGTCAGAAAACCTGTAGAATATAGCTCACAAGGAGGAGGTATGCTGAATGTAGGTTTCAAAGAGACATGCAGAACGCAGGTCACAAGGACGTAGAGTAGATGTCATAGGGAGGCAACATGTAGAACGTTGGTGGTAGAGAGATGACATAGAATACAGGTCACAGGAGAGGGCCTGTACAATGATGGTCATAAAGAGGAGACACGCAGAATGTAGGTCACAAGGAGACACGCAGAATGTAGGTCACAAGGAGACAAAGTAGAATGCAGATCACAAGAAAACATGCAGAATGTGTGTCAAGAATGTAGGTCATATAGAGGAGACATGTAGAATGTAGGTCATAAAGAGGAGACATGTAGAATGTAGGTCATATAGAGGAGACACGCAGAATGTATGTCACAAGAAAACATGCAGAATGTGTATCAAGAATGTAGGTCATATAGAGGAGACATGTAGAATGTAGGTCACACAAAGAGGAGACAAAGTAGAATGCAGGTCACAAGAAAAATGTGAATGTGTATCAAGAATGTAGGTCATATAGAGGAGACATGTAGAATGTAGGTCATAAAGAGGAGACATGTAGAATGTAGGTCATATCAGGCATGGGAATTGACTGAAAGGGAAAACTCTGAAATCTAGGGGGGTCCGGGGGCATGCCCCCCCCCCGGAAAATTTTTTTTTTCAAGATCAAAATCTGTGCAATCTGGGCTATCCTGACTTCAGTTTTATGGATTTAAGAACGTAAAAAAAATGAAGTAAATTAGCATTAAAACAACAAACAAAAACAATTTTCACACAAAATGTTTTTATTCAGTTCTATGAGTTTATCTCCAGCTGACTACAAAGATCACACAGGCTCAAAAAACAAACAAAACAACAACAAAACAAAACAACAATCAACCAACGTCTTTGTTGCAGACAATACACCGTGCAGCTCCACTGGTATTTATCTTGCGAAAGCGCGTCCCAAGGCGCTCCTTCTTTACTACATCTCCGATTTCCACCTCCACAACTACAAATATCCACTCCCATTTCCATTTATTTGGGCACTTGTCTTCGAACGGATCGCCGAAGTTTACCACACGACCAAGGCACGCCATGTTGAAAACTCGCCTGTTCAAAGTTTGCGCATGCGCAGAAAGTCACGACATTCACAAATTTGGGCTGCCCGCGAGAGTTAATAGCTGCTGTTGCTGGCGATTGGGGTAACTGAGGCAGGCGTTCGCAGCACGCAAACACAGTACGCTCGCGTTCCGCAATAGTCTCGATCGTCCATACCCAAACTTCCGCGAGAACGAGAACAGAGAACGAGATAACGCTCGCGTTAGTATAACTTGGTCTAGGCCAGCCGAGACTAGTTCAGCAACAGCTAAAACCGGTGCTTTATATTTTTTGTACCCCAGATTTTTTTTTTTCGCGGACGCAATTTCGTTTTCGCGGAAAGCAAAATTTACTGCCGCGGAAATCAGCGTTCTCGCTGACAATTCCCATGCCTGCATATAGAGGAGACATGTAGAATGTAGGTCATATAGAGGAGACATGTAGAATATAGGTCATATAGAGGAGACATGTAGAATGTAGGCCATAAAGAGGAGACACGCAGAATGTAGGTCACAAGGAGACAAAGTAGAATGCAGATCACAAGAAAACATGCAGAACGTGTGTCAAGAATGTAGGTCATATAGAGGAGACATGGAGAATGTAGGTCATAAAGAGGAGAATGTAGAATGTAGTTCATAAAGAGACATGGAGAATGTAGGTCATAAAGAGACATGGAGAATGTAGGTCATAAAGAGACATGGAGAATGTAGGTCATAAAGAGACATGGAGAATGTAGGTCATAAAGAGACATGGAGAATGTAGGTCATAAAGAGACATGGAGAATGTAGGTCATAAAGAGGAGACACGGAGAATGTAGGTCATAAAGAGGAGACATGTAGAATGTAGGTCATAGAGACATGGAGAATGTAGGTCATAAAGAGACATGGAGAATGTAGGTCATAAAGAGGAGACATGGAGAAATGTAGGTCATAAAGAGGAGACATGGAGAATGTAGGTCATAAAGAGGAGACACGGAGAATGTAGGTCATAAAGAGGAGACATGTAGAATGTAGGTCATAAAGAGACATGGAGAATGTAGGTCATAAAGAGGAGACAAGGAGAATGTAGGTCATAAAGAGACATGGAGAATGTAGGTCATAAAGAGACATGGAGAATGTAGGTCATAAAGAGACATGGAGAATGTAGGTCACAAAGAGGAGACACGGAGAATGTAGGTCATAAAGAGACATGGAGAATGTAGGTCATAAAGAGGAGACATGGAGAATGTAGGCCATAAAGAGACATGGAAAATGTAGGTCATAAAGAGGAGACACGGAGAATGTAGGTCATAAAGAGGAGACAGTAGAATGTAGGTCATAAAGAGACATGTAGAATGTAGGTCATAAAGAGGAGACATGTAGAATGTAGGTCATAAAGAGACATGGAGAATGTAGGTCATAAAGAGGAGACATGGAGAATGTAGGTCACTGAATGGAGACATACAGAACGTAGGCCACAAGTAGACATGCAGAATATGTATCACAGAGTGGAGGCAAGTAGAATTTAGACCACAGCGAGCTGACAGACAGAATGTAAAACTATTTGTAGGAGACAAGCAGAATATCGGTAGTAAAGAGGGGAAATGTAAAATATAGGTCACATGGAGAATGTGGTCAAGATGAAACATACTGAACATAATTCACAAGAAGAAGAAACGTTGAATGTGGGTCACAGGTAGAAGACATGTTGAATGTAGGTCACATGCAGAATATAGATCACACATGGAGGACAAACAGAATGTAGGTCACAGGGTGACAAGCATACTGAAAGTCTGAGGGAGAAGACACAATGCATGAAACTCAAAGAGCGGATGCCTGTAGAATGTAGGTCACTGGGAGAACACAGAACGTAGGTCGCACAGAGGATGCCTGTAGAATGTAGGTCACTGGGAGAACACAGAACGTAGGTCGCACAGAGGATGCCTGTAGAATGTAGGTCACTGGGAGAACACAGAACGTAGGTCGCACAGAGGATGCCTGTAGAATGTAGGTCACTGGGAGAACACAGAACGTAGGTCGCACAGAGGATGCCTGTAGAATGTAGGTCACTGGGAGAACACAGAACGTAGGTCGCACAGAGGATGCCTGTAGAATGTAGGTCACTGGGAGAACACAGAACGTAGGTCGCACAGAGGATGCCTGTAGAATGTAGGTCACTGGGAGAACACAGAACGTAGGTCGCACAGCGGATGCCTGTAGAATGTAGGTCACTGGGAGAACACAGAACGTAGGTCGCACAGGGATGCCTGTAGAATGTAGGTCACTGGGAGAACACAGAACGTAGGTCGCACAGAGGATGCCTAGAATGTAGGTCACTGGGAGAACACAGAACGTAGGTCGCACAGAGGATGCCTGTAGAATGTAGATCACTGGGAGAACACAGAACGTAGGTCGCACAGCGGATGCCTAGAATGTAGGTCACTGGGAGAACACAGAACGTAGGTCGCACAGAGGATGCCTGTAGAATGTAGGTCACTGGAGAACACAGAACGTAGGTCGCACAGCGGATGCCTAGAATGTAGGTCACTGGGAGAACACAGAACGTAGGTCGCACAGAGGATGCCTGTAGAATGTAGGTCACTGGGAGAACACAGAACGTAGGTCGCACAGGATGCCTGTAGAATGTAGGTCACTGGGAGAACACAGAACGTAGGTCGCACAGCGGATGCCTGTAGAATGTAGGTCACTGGGAGAACACAGAACGTAGGTCGCACAGAGGATGCCTAGAATGTAGGTCACTGGGAGAACACAGAACGTAGGTCGCACAGAGGATGCCTGTAGAATGTAGGTCACTGGGAGAACACAGAACGTAGGTCGCACAGCGGATGCCTAGAATGTAGGTCACGGGAGAACACAGAACGTAGGTCGCACAGAGGATGCCTGTAGAATGTAGGTCACTGGGAGAACACAGAACGTAGGTCGCACAGCGGATGCCTAGAATGTAGGTCACTGGGAGAACACAGAACGTAGGTCGCACAGAGGATGCCTAGAATGTAGGTCACTGGGAGAACACAGAACGTAGGTCGCACAGAGGATGCCTGTAGAATGTAGGTCACTGGGAGAACACAGAACGTAGGTCGCACAGAGGATGCCTGTAGAATGTAGGTCACTGGGAGAACACAGAACGTAGGTCGCACAGAGGATGCCTAGAATGCAGGTCACTGGGAGAACACAGAACGTAGGTCGCACAGCCGATGCCTAGAATGTAGGTCACTGGGAGAACACAGAACGTAGGTCGCACAGAGGATGCCTGTAGAATGTAGGTCACTGGGAGAACACAGAACGTAGGTCGCACAGAGGATGCCTGTAGAATGTAGGTCACTGGGAGAACACAGAACGTAGGTCGCACAGAGGATGCCTGTAGAATGTAGGTCACTGGGGGAACACAGAACGTAGGTCGCACAGAGGATGCCTAGAATGCAGGTCACTAGAAGGCAGAGAATGTAGGTCACAGAAACATGCAGTGTAGGTTGCAGGAAGAGGATTTGTAGAATGTAGGTCACAGAAACATGCAGAGTGTAGGTTGCAGGAAGAGGATATGTAGAATGTAGGTCACAGAAACATGCAGAGTGTAGGTTGCAGAAAGAGGATATGTAGAATGTAGGTCACAGAAACATGCGGAGTGTAGGTTGCAGGAAGGATATGTAGAATGTAGGTCACAGAAACATGCAGAGTGTAGGTTGCAGGAAGAGGATATGTAGAATGTAGGTCACAGAAACATGCAGAGTGTAGGTTGCAGGAAGAGGATATGTAGAATGTAGGTCACAGAAACATGCAGAGTGTAGGTTGCAGAAGAGGATATGTAGAATGTAGGTCACAGAAACATGCAGAGTGTAGGTCGCAGGAGAGGATATGTAGAATGTAGGTCACAAGGAAACATGCAGAGTGTAGGTTGCAGGAAGAGATATGTAGAATGTAGGTCACAGAAACATGCAGAGTGTAGGTTGCAGGAAGAGGATATGTAGAATGTAGGTCACAGAAACATGCAGAGTGAAGGTCGCAGGAAGAGATATGTAGAATGTAGGTCACAGTAACATGCGGAGTGTAGGTTGCAGAAGGATATGTAGAAGTAGTCACAGAAGCATGCAGAGTGTAGGTCGCAGGAAGGATATGTAGAATGTAGGTCACAGAAACATGCAGAAACAAGGTCACAGCACAAGGAAGGGACATGCGGAAATACAGGTCAACGGAGAGAAACATGTAGAACTTAGATCTTATGAGGAGACATGCAGAATATTCCTGACAGAGAGAAATATGTAGAAAGCAGGTCACAAAGAGAATGATGTTAAAGGCAGGTCACTTGTAAGAGGCATGTAGGAATATAGGTCGCAAGGAGACATGTACTGGGTAGGTTGCAGGAAGAAATGTACAATATAGGTTAGTGTGGGAGGCTTGCAGAATATAGGTCATAGGAAGCAGACATGTAGGTCAAGGACAGGAATGCAGAATGTAGGTCGCAGGAAGTCAAAGAGAATGTAGGTCAGCAAGAGACATGTACAGGTAGGTTACAAGGAGAATGCAGGTTAGTGTGAGGAGGCTTGTAGAATATAGGTCATAGGAAGCAGACATGTAGGTCAAGGACAGGAATGCAGAATGTAGGTCGCAGGAAGTCAAAGAGAATGTAGGCCGCAAGGAGACATGTACAGGGTAGGTTACAGGAAGAAATGTACAATGTAGGTTAGTGTGAGGCTTGTAGAATATAGGTCATAGGAAGCAGACATGTAGGTCAAGGACAGGAATGCAGAATGTAGGTCATAGACGCAAAGAATGTAGGTCAGAGAGAGGAGACATGCCATATGCGGGTCACCATGAGGAGACACCAAGGATGTCGGTCATCACCAAGAGGCATGCAGAACACAGATATTGTAACAGAGCCAAGACAGATAGAAGACAGGTCACAACGATGAAAAATGCAGGAAATCAGTCTCACAAAGAACAGTTGCCATGGAAACAAACAGACCAGACTCACCTTGACAGTCGCGGCATCAGGATGACTGGGGGATAGTATTTGACTAGACCTGGACACACCGACACCCATCCTGATTAGGATACACATTTTCATGAACTGACTCATCAATTCATGTTTCACACAGTACGGACAAAAGCATAAATTCATTCTGAAATGCGTGTTTTAGGATAAACAGCTTCTTGTTCTTTAAACACTTAACACCCATATATCCCTTCCCTCTTTTCCAGCCCTGATGTGGCCCTTGCGGTCGGCTGGGCTATAAGCAACATTATCTTATCTTCCCCCTTTTCAACCTATCAGACCCCATGTGAAAGGTGACCATATTAATGAAGTTGTGAAGCATAAAAACAGACGAATATGTTCTTGCCCATACTTTGGGAGAAAACTCACCACTTCATCCTTTTAACTACCATTCTGCCTTGTTCGGCCATACTCTATTTACCTCCCAATCCACCCTCTTTCACCCACTGAAGGTGACCTTAAATTTCCTTCCTTTATGGAATATTTCGGAAGTTTTGAGAGTTAAAATGGGCCATTTGAGAACAGCATGTAGTTAGCTGAAGTGGCCGTCATTCTGAAACTGCTTTGACTCAACTTTGAAACAAATTTTCTTCTTTCTTTTTTTACCAGTCTTATTCAGAGCAACCGTGAGTGACAGAAGTAGGTGGCTACCTGTTCAACATGACTGTGAATAGTTCAGTTGCCCAAACATTGCTGAATTGATCATGATGGCTCAGAAAGCTGTGCAGGCTGTAAAAGTGCATTTGCACTTGCTTCCTTCTTCAGGGACAGACTGGACGAGAACCAGTATTTTAAAAAAAAGCTGAATTACTTTCATGTATTTATGTGTATTTTGCCTATTTTATCGCAGGTAAATCTAGTTGCAAAGTGAGACGACTGCAGGCGGTTTTCTAAACAAAACTTAAATAAATGTTAGTGAACCGCAAAACAAAACATGGACAAACAAATCACAAGACAAAACATGACGCTTTTCGACCTCCTAGGTCTTCTTCAGGCAAGATACAAAACAATAAGGACAACGAAAACGAACAAGCAACAACTTATCTTCAATCACTTCAGACTGCTCGTTCATTTTCGTTGTTCTTACGTTTTGTATCTTGCCTGAAGAAGACCTAAGAGGTCGAAACGCGTCACATTTTGTCTCGTGATTCGTCTGTCCAGGGTTGGTTTTTTTTTTTTTTTTTGCGCTTTGCTAACATTTATTTAAGGTTTATTTTCTCACAGCTGGCTTTCAATAAAACCTGCAACTTGCTGTCCTCCCCATCGAGGCCTAAAATGAGAGTACTTGTCAAAATCTTAAGGATAACCTTAGCTCAAAGTTTAAAGAAACTTCAGCCAGCATGGATCAACAACAACAACAACAAACCCCTATGATGCTCTAAAGTCTGAATGGGATTCTCCTGTACATCTGGTAGGAAGACAAACTCAGTGTGGCGTTACTTGTTGAAGCATTCTACAGATCTGTTAACTCTTAATTCTAAAGTCAGTAAACGACGCCTACAGTGTTTTCATAGCAAGAAGCTGATGAGCACATTCAGAGTTTTCACTGCAGTCTGCTAAGTGGCACCTTAAACCACTAGAAGCTTAAAGGGAAAGAGTGTGAACAGGGTATGCCTTTATCCAGAGGCGTCACATACATACGTGTGGAGAAGGGTGATAAATTTTTCACAAATCCTTCCTACATATCGGTTTCAAAATATACTTCATGCAACCAGGAAGCACAGAAAATTACTGCAAACACAGGAAAGAAGCAAACAGAAGAGACACGCACGTTCCAGAATTAATTTGTAATGCAGGATGCGCTGGCCAGGTTTCAGGAAGAAGGTGTTGAGAGGGAGGTAGCAGATCTTCTGGGATTCGAACTCTCGGTACGCGTCCTCCAACACCTTGTTGGCCTTTACCCGCTGATCCAGTTCTAGCACCATGCTTTCTTGGACGGCAAACAGCTTCTGGTACAGCTGAGGACACCGGTCATTTGTGAATATGTTAGCAGCACAGAAAAATCATGCTAAAAAGCAACATTTTCATCATTTTTCAAATTTTAAAAACGTCAGCATTTCTAAATTAGCTGAATTTCTGTATGAAATGGAACCAGTTTACCTTTTTTTTTTTCTTTCTGTCTGTCTTTTATTTTGGCTGTTTCGTTTTGACATGTTAACAAAGTTTTCTCATGGAAAGCTGCCCGAATTTAACACAGAGACTTTGTTGTGATGAAGTTTACAATACTGTACCTTGCCGCGCATTGAAATGTAATGCAACATGATAAAATACAGTACAATGTAATACAATGGAATGCAATACAAAATAAACTGCAAGTAAAAAACAAATTTTGCATCAATTTTTTTCCAACGGACGCCACAAAACTACTTCTCTCCCTTACCGATGAGCAATTTCTTCTTTCCATTTTAATCCACCTGATAGAAACGTAAACAGCCTACTATAACATCAACGGAGAAGATAAAACATGAGCTTCGCTCTCAGTACACTTAAATATGTGTTCGCTAAAACCAAAACCCTGCTGTGATTTAGAAACACTTGTTCCAAGCTCTTTGCATCAAAAATAACATCTCTACAAAAAAAAACCAAAAATGCATGAAAATACCACTCCGCTATAAGAAAAAAGGAAAACTTTTTCTGTTACCAAACCAACTCTAAGTCTGAAACTGACTGCATCCATTAATGGCAGAAGAAAAAACCAAAGAACTTTTTTCAGACTTGGGAAACAATGTGATGGCATCTCCGACGGTGAGAGCAACTGCTTGCTGTCGCATACACAGGGCATGTCAGTGAAGAAGCTAACTGTCCCTGAGCAGCAAACTGCCTTGCTGTCGCATACATAGGGCATGTCATGAAGAAGCTAACTGTCCCTACAGCAAACTGCCTTGCTGTCGCAAACACAGGCATTCATGAAGAAGCACTGTCCCTGGCAGCAAACTGCCTTGCATCGCATACAAGGGCATGTCATGAAGAAGCTAACTGTCCCTGAGCAGCAAACGCCTTGCTGTCGCATACATAGGGCATGTCATGAAGAAGCTAACTGTCCCTGAGCACAAACGCCCTTGCTGTCGCATACATAGGCATGCCCCATGAAGAAGCTGACTGTCCTGAGCAGCAAACTGCCTTGCAGTCGCATACACAGGGCATGTCAAGAAGAAGCTGACTGTCCCTGAGCAAAAGAAAACCAAGACATCGACTCTGATGGACAGGTGTGTCACCTCAGTCAATGGTGAGATGTCAAGGAGAGCTAACGAGAATCAGTAACAAACCACCTGGTGCAGAGACAGTGATACAGATGTAACAAACCACCAGGTGAAGAGACAGTGATACTGATGTAACAAACCACCAGGTGCAGAGACAGTGATACAGATGTAACAAACCACCAGGTGAAGAGACAGTGATACTGATGTAACAAACCACCAGGTGCAGAGACAGTGATAATGATGTAACAAACCACCAGGTGCAGAGACAGTAATAATGATGTAACTAATGCGTGCAGTTCTGTGTTCAGTTCTGTTGTTTGCCACATCACCATAACACAGGAGAAACAACATATAACACCGAGCATGCCGTGTTGTCGTGACCTCCTCACCTCTTGCATTCCCTCCAGGGCGTGGAGGAGGAGATCTCCGACGTGCTGACAGTCGCCGTTGATCTGGGAGGCTGACGACGTGGAGACGATCGGCCTTCCCTGTCGGAACAAGTCTGACTTCATAGAGTTTCTTCAATACCGCTTGCATTCATTAACCATGAACAATTCATAAGTGACATCGAAAAGCTACAACAATTGGCTTCCATCCTTTCTTCTTTTATAGGCAAACACACACACACATGCGCACACACACACATGCACATACACACACACTATTCATAATCTCACATATATGGAATATATGCACAACACTCTCTCTCAGTCACATATGCACATGCATGTACAAGCACAACACTTCTCTCACTCCCGCACTGGACACTCATTCTCTGTCTCCCCCTCCATCCACGCCATAACAATACCTATCTGTCTTCTGTTTCAGCCCTCCGTCCACTCCCTTCCATGCCATAACAATACCCGTTCTGTCTTCTGCCCTCCGTCCACTCCCTTCCATGCCATAACAATACCCATTCTGTCTTCTGTTTTCCTCCCTCCTCCATGCCATAACAATACCCCTTCTGTCTTCTGTTTCAGCCCTCCGTCCACTCCCTTCCATGCCATAACAATACCCGTTCTGTCTTCTGCCCTCCGTCCACTCCCTTCCATGCCATAACAATACCCGTTCTGTCTTCTGCCCTCCGTCCACTCCTTCCATGCCATAACAATACCCGTTCTGTCTTCTGTTTCTGCCTCCGTCCACTCCCTTCCCATGCCATAACAATACCCGTTCTGTCTCTGCCTTCCGTCCACTCCCTTCCATGCCATAACAATACCCATTCTGTCTTCTGTTTCAGCCTCCGTCCACTCCCTTCCATGCCATACATACCCGTTCTGTCTTCTGCCTTCCGTCCACTCCTTCCATCCATAACAATACCCATCTGTCTTCTGCCTCCGTCACTCCCTTCCATGCCATAACAATACCCTTCTGTCTCTGTTTCCACGTCCGTCCACTCCCTTCCACCCATAACAATACCCATTCTGTCTTCTGTTTCAGCCCCGTCCACTCCCTTCATGCCATAACAATACCCTTCTGTCTTCTGCCTCCGTCCACTCCCTCCATGCCATAACAATACCCGTTCTGTCTTCTGCCCTCCGTCCACTCCTTCCATGCCATAACAATACCCGTTCTGCTTCTGTTTCAGCCTCCGTCCACTCCCTTCCTTTCACCCCTCCAACACTTTCTCCCTGCTCCTCCCTTCCCTCCCCCCCCCCCTCTTCTTTCCCCATCCATCATCCCTTCCCTCACTCCTCCACCTACACTCACTCTCACAGTACTCTCCCTCTCACTCACTTCTCCACCTACCTCTTTCCTTCCCTCCCTTTCCTCTCTCTCTCTCTCTCTCTCTTACCATAAGTTTTTTTCACGCTGCTGCCTTTATTTTTTCAGGAACAATTCTCGTTTTCTTGCGAAATTCTTTCATTGTGTGTGGATGTGCGTGTTTGTGTGCATGTAGTTGTGTGTGAGCACCCGCACACTCATGTGTTACTTTCCTGCTTTTGTAGAGAGAGAGAGAGACACACACACACAGAAACAGAGTTGTCTAAAGTGTCGTGAGTATAATGACAGACAGACAGACACACAGATATACAGAGTTTTCTTATGTATTGTGAGTATACCGACAGACAGACAGACAGACTGACAGACAGACAGATAGAGTTTTCTAACATATTGTGAGTATAACGAAGTCACAAAAAAAATCTCCAGAAGGATATTTACATAAAACTCGCTCGACTGTATGGACACAATGTGGCACAATCAACCTGATGAAGTGTGGAGTCTTACCATGACGTGAGTCTTGGTCGATGTCTTGAGGAGTATATGGACACAATGGTGTAACAATCAACCTGATGAAGTGTGGATTTACCATGACGTGAGTCTGTGGTCGATGTCTTTGAGGAGGCAGTGTGGAACTGGTAGACAGGATCCAGGTGACTGAAGATCAGTTCCGACAGAGAGCTCACCATTTCAGGATCCCCGCCCACGGCGTTGCGGAACCACTGAAACAGGAAGTGGTTGACCACTTTGATTCTTTTTTCTTCTGTGAGGGAGGGAGATCACGCTGCTATCCAGAAGCGGTGTCTTTAAACGAAAAAAAAAAAAACAATGCAGGAACGTGCTTCAGACCAGTGCACCAGAAATCAGGTGTTGGATGTATTTCTGCTCTAAGATTATTTTGTCCTAAAACAATTTTTTGTCGAAATTTCTTTTGTCTGGAAACTTTCTTTGCTGAAGAGTTTCTCCACAGAATGCTATGTCTAAAAGCAGCCCCTTAGAAGATGAGTGCCATCTAATCAGAACACAAGTAGCTGCCCTAGCATAACGATTTGGAAACTGACACACAAACTAATAACATTATAAATATATACAAAAAAGGGAAGAAAGAAAAGAAAACAAATCGGCTTTCACATGGTGAATACATTCCATCACATTTTAGTACGAGTCTTTTTTTTTGGGTGGGTAATGTTAACTCTGAAGTGCATTTTGTGTAAAGCTGTGTACAAAATCTACCAAAATGTGATGCACAGGTCTGGTCCACTGAAATGCATAGCACATAAAACAATCATGCTGTGCCTGCATACATAATATGGTGTTCTCACCATTCACACTAGGCTACTCAAGGACAACGCTGTGCTCTTTCCAGGCTTTCTTGGAACATTTTTTTCTTCTTTGTTGAGCATTTTCACATTCAGCTGTTCCATACCTAAAATCGGCAGTATTTTATAACAGCCAAAACTGGAAAAACTGAAAGCCTGAATAATCAGATGCCCTGAGTATATCCACAGACATTCCCACGAAGAAAAAAAAAGGCAAAGATGTGAAAAGCAAAGATGCAAAACCTGAAATCTTTTCCCAGACTATTTTCCACCTCAATGATTTCTTAAAGATTAATGAGCGCTACAATCCAATAAAAGAATAGATCAAATCATTCACAGTGCACAGTACAGCGACTCACTAGACCAAACCTCCAGGTCTTTCTTGTACGTGCGTTCTGTCATCAGAAGTTCTTTCACAATGTAGTAGGCCGTGTCTGTCGGTCGGCGCTGACACATACACACACACACACACACACACACATACACACACACACACACACATACACACACACAACACACCACACACACACATACACACACACACATACACACACACACACATACACACATACACACACACACACACACACACACACACACACATCACACATACACACACACACACACACACACACACACACAAGGTTACAACCAATTAATCACTGGTTGCAGGTACAATTTACCCACCTCTAAGTCATTGTTTTCATTCTAACTGATATCAAAACAGCATACTAGAATGTCAGCTGTTTTAATGTCAACTGGAATAGTATGTTCAAGTACATTTTATCCTTAATGAACACGCCAAACTTTAAGTTTTCTTCTTTTTCATACACTCAGACAGGAACCCCAGAGGCACTGACAAAGGCTGCTGTACGGCGGAGGCCCTCCAAAGATCCATAGAGCTTCTCCCTCATCGATGTGTCAGCAGGCCAGTCTCTGCTCTTAGCTTCTGATGTGTGGGACAGTCCTGCAGGAAGTGGTCCACAGTCACTGGGGGCTGTACTGCATGGGCACCCTGAAGACTTGCCTATGTGGAATTTTGTGAACATGTGGTGCTCGAGTCTGGAGTGCCCAGTCCTCAGCCTCACAATGCTTTCAGTTAACAGGAATGGACTGATTGGTCCAAACACCATTATTGAAATGAGCTCTTTCTTTTTCTGTCTTTCAACATCGCTGTTGTTGTTGTTGCTGTAGTTTTTGTTCCTCTCTCATCTTGCATGCCTCATATGAGGCACTATTCTAAAATCACTCATTCTGGCTTACCATGCAAAGCCAAACCCAGGTCTCTCCTGTCACAGTCACAGCTCTACAGTCCATAAAGAGCAATCAGTATGAAGGCACCACAAGGCAACCCACCTGAGGAGACACTGCACTGCTGCCAAGTTTACTTGGTGGTGTTCAGTGGTACATGGTGCTAGTTCTAATCCTGCTTATGGAGGACACCACCTAAAACAAGGGTGATAAATGAAAATGATTTTTTCCTGTAAAAATCTGAAATGCCTTTCGTCTTCTTTTTATGACATGTTCAGTAACAAATCTGCTGCCGAAACCCTGAGCAGTAGTACCAGTGCGTCAAGATCTGATCTGCAGTAAAAACAGCAGAGGGAAGACGTTCAGGTGGTGGACAACTCCGAACAATCCACCTGTCCCCCACCTCTGCACATCCAACCAGCTCCAGAGGTGCTCACCATGCTCTTTCTCCTGCACTCCTCCAAACAATCCACCTGTCCCCCACCTCTGCACATCCAAGCCAGCTCCAGAGGTGCTCACCTTGCTCTTTCTCCTGCACTCCTCCAAACAATCCACCTGTCCCCCACCTCTGCACATCCAACCAGCTCCAGAGGTGCTCACCTTGCTCTTTCCTCCTGGACTCCTCCTCCACGTCCAGGCCGGCTGACAGACTGCTGATGTTGCTGGGGAACCCCCCGATGCTGGACGATGACACGTTGGCCGACGGGTTGCCACCGGATACATTCAGGAAGCTCGACTGCCCTTCCTTCTCCTCCCCCTCCTCTTGCGGTGTATTCCTCTCCACCTCTCCTCCCTCTCCTCTTCATCCTCCAGAGGGGTGGGGGGTGGAGGAGGGGGCAGGTCGTCAAAGGTATCATCTCTGTAGACGTAGACGTCGATGGGCGCGGCTTCGCTGGCACTGCGTATCAAGCTGGAAACAGAAATGTAACGACCTTTAGACAATTTTGAGGAAAGAAAAAAATGCAATTTGCACTCGTCTTTTAAAAAGAATTTGAGCTGTTGGTGTGAAGGTTTGGTGCTGATACAGGACGCACTCTGATATCAGTGAACAGTAAGAAGTGCTTCAGCAAAAAAACAAAAAACAAAAACAAAACAAAAAACCCAGTTCACTTCTCTACAAAGTGCTATGAAATCCCACTGCAGTGAAGTACTGGCATGACATGCATGAGTTCATCACGGGCAGATTTCACAGTAACTGGTAGTTTCAGAATGCATGCAGGTGGCCAAGTCTGTCATCGTGTGAACCAGAGTTACATTGCACTAGGTCTTCTCAGAGCAGAATACAAGTCCTTACAATTCTCACTGGAGGTCACCTCTAAGGAAACTCCCATTTTCTAGAAGTCTGAGAATCAAGAAAACCCAGGCTTGCACAAGCTCATGTAAGACCTTCTGATGTGTTTTTTATAAAAAAAATAAAGGATATGAGAAGAAAAAAGAGAGGGAGAAGAGGGATGGCAGTTTTTTTTAGCGCCTTTGGTGGGCCAAATATTCATCACAATTTCAGCTGAAAGAGGGAGAATTTCAAGTCTGGCTCAAGGTCTGAAGAATGGAATTAGTGTGTTCTTTGGCCAGTGTTATGTGTAATCTCTGTTCTACAACCCCATTCTGACTAATGACCATTGTGACTGTTTCCTGATATTGTTGCTGAAATTAAGTAAACACAACTCATGATCACCACAGACTGGCGCTTTATTCCCCTGGTTAACGCCATCAGACAATCTAACCTTGCCACAGTCCTAGGAAAAGAGCAACATCCAAGCAAGGGAAGCAATCAACCGGTTTGTTCCTTTGCTATTCATGACTTCTTTCCCTTTGATTGCAAAGGGCAAAGCTGAAGCGTTATTTTGTTCTTACATTAAAAAAAAAAAAAAAAAATCAGCTGAACATTGTAATGAACATAAAACAGAAATTTTTACAGAAAAGGATATATACTTTCCTGTATACATAAATATATATATACACTGAATGTGTAAACACACACACACACACACACACACACACACACACACACAACACACACACACACACACACACACACACACACACACACACACACACACACACACACTCACACACACACAGCCCATACATACCTCCTCCTGTTTGAAGACTGCAAACCATTCTGCTCCCCGACCACGTTCTCCTCCACCCTCTCTGGAATGTTCTCCACCTCGTCAGTGCGCGACAGGCCGGCGTTGTCCAGGGCAGGCGCTTCTCCTTCGCCCCGAACACCGGCTCCGACAGCTTCCTGTCGTCCTGGGACAGCCCGGGCTGAGGAGGGCAGAGGTCACTGGGGCCACGTGGTCCACGTGGTTCAATCCTCCTTCTGTTTGGACTGCATGGTGAGGACAGAATGACGTGGGTGGTTAGTTGGGGTGTGTGCCTCCTCACCCATATTTGCATGCACATACACACACAATCTGCATGCAATGCACACACACACAGACTTGCAATTTGTTTTCCCTCTTCCCTTCCTACCACCTCATCCACATTGCACACACACACACACACACACACACACACACCACACACACACACAACACACAACACACACACACACACAACACACCACAGAAGACCACACACACACACCAGACACACAGACACACACACATACACACACGAACACACACACACACAGACACACACAGACACACACACAGACACCACACACACACACACACAGACACACACACACACAACACCACACCACACACACATACACACCACCACACACACACACACACACACACATACACACACACACACACACACACACACACATACACACACACAGTCACACAGTGACACACACACACACACACATGCACACAACACAACACACACACAACACACACACACACACAACACAGACCACACACTGACACCACACACACACACATACCACACACACACACACACACACACACACACAAAATCTGTATACACGCATGAACGTACGCAAGCACCCACGCAAACACATGCCCTCAGTGTGTGTGTGTATGTGTGAGTGTGTGCATTTGCGCACGCATGCACACGGGCGTGTGTGTGTGTGTGTGTGTGTGTGTGTGTGTGTGTGTGTGTGTTGTGTGTTGTGTGTGTGTGTGCATGCATGCATGCCTGTGTATGGTGCGCATATGGTGTGTGTGTGTGATGTGTGTGTGTGTGTTGTGTGTGTGGTGTGTGTGAAAGAAAAAGACTGGGTGAGCGCGCGTGTATGTGTACAGGCATACATGCTTTGGTGTGTGTGCAACAGTGTGTATGTGTGTTTTAAGTGTGTGTGTACTGTTCAAAACTAATAAATACAAAGACAAGCAAGAAAATGCCTAAAACAAAAGTAAACCAAACTGATGCTAGGCACAACACCACAATGGAAACAAACAGCAACACAAGCAGCATAAATACCAGTAAGAATGAGAGGGTGGGTAGAATAAAGAAAACAAGAAAGAAAGAGATATGCATGCAAATGTCGATGAAGCATATATTTGACCACACCCACTGGAAATACCCCCACCCCCCTCCTCCCCAAAAAAACCAAAAAAAAAAAACAAATTTAAAACAAAACAACAGCAACACAACTACAAAATATACCAATAAACAAAATCACACTCATGCAAGGAACAAAACCAAGCAGAAAACAGGCTCAGTTACACAAGACGATCAATTACCTGCCGCAAACAACAACAATTAATCATGACAAACAAACGCTCATACCTACCATGTTTACCTCTCACAATTTCTGGACTATGGGGCGTGGAGCATACATACCACCCCTTCATTTAATCAGAAAAGAAAAACATCCATATACAAGACACCATGGAATGTCAGATACGTTTTTCACTGCGAACAAAACCGAGTTCAGTTCAGTTCAGTGGCTATTTTAATGTCTGTTCATCATCGACGGTGTGAGACGATATCGAAAGGCAACAGAGATCACTGAGAATGTCAGACCTACCGTCTCTGGTCATTTTCTCTCTCACCTCTGTCCTTCACTTATTAGAATCTAGACACTCCACTGAAAATACTTCTAAAAATACTTTTTTCTTTAAAAATCACAACAGTTTGCCCAACTCTGACTGGACAATAACGTGTGCAATGTCCGTAATACATGTGTCATATATAAAATATGGTCACTGCAAACTGAGTTTTGCAGTAGTACTCCCATAGACAAATATACATCAATGGGACCATTCCTGAAGACATAAAGTCAAAACAAACTGCAGACTGTGCGCTCGATCTGGACAGATGTATACACTAACGCTTTGAACTGTGTCGTTCAGTTCCAGACCATCACTGCAGGTTACGTGCGTATGTCGGCCCGCTCAAACAGGTTCCAGAACCCATTTGAATATGCAGAGGGCGCTTCCGAATGTAAGACACCCTGGTCAGAATTTTGAGACAAGAAAATCACCTTGAAGTCCAGAAGTTACTGTTGCTAATAACAACACAAAACACAGAGCTTCAGACAACTGAACATCAACATGATGAACATCAACATGATGAACATCAACATGATGAACATCAACATGATGAACATCAACATGATGAACATCAACATGATGAGCACATGTCACATACAAAGGAATCGGACTTCATGAAGAAATGGAAAAAACAAAATCAAGCAATACCAACCTCATGCACAGGAGGAGATAAGCGATGGGGCAGAAGGGGTATGGGGATTGATGGGAGGGGGGGGGGGGGGGGGGGGGTGGGGGGGGGGGGGGGGGGGGGGGGGGGGGGGGGGGGGAGAGTAAGCTGATGGGGCAGAAGGGGTATGGGGATTGATGGTGGGTGGGGCGGAGGGGGGGGGGGGGAGAGGAGATAAGCTGATGGGGCAGAAGGGGTATGGGGATTGATGGATGGGTGGGGGCGGGGGAAGAGGGGTGGAGATGATGGGATGGATATGACAGGTTTTGGATTACGAAAGAAACAAATGGATGAGGCATAGGCAGGTGATTTCTGAGAAGATGGTGAGGGGTGAGGGGAGGGTATGTCTAAATACTGTGACCGATCACAACATTCACTCTCTTACCCCAAACCCACCTGATGACTGATCACAACATTCACTCTCTTACCCCAAACCCACCTGATGTCTGATCCCAACATTCACTCTCTTACCCCAAACCCACCTGATGTCTGGACCTTCTGGTCTGCTGCCGTGCTCCATGAATGAATGACTTTCCACTTACCGCCAATAACACAATGGTGTCATCTTTCTTCCCTGTACAGCTGTTGCTTTTCACAGGTGATGTCAAGTCTTGCACTCCACTTATCAGTCACCATAGATGAGTTTACCATCCACTTTACCATTGAAAACAGAATGACGTACTTTCCATTCACCACTGATGACAGAACGTTCCTTCCACTTGCCACTGATATGAATGGAAAGGTAAGTAACCACTCTCTTCTTTCTTGTTTAGAGAAGACCTCACACACACACACACACACACACACACACACACACACACACTAAAGACAGACAGGCAGGCACACACACACACACACACACACACACACACACACACACACACACACACACACACACACACACACACACGTGTGCAAACACACACATACACACAACACACACACACTCACACTTTTTTAGCCCAACACTTTCTGACATCACAAAGACACCCTGGCAAAGTAACAGCATGGTCTTTCTTCTGATCTTAAATTGTTTGCATAACCCATTTCATGCACAAATTGTGTGCATAACCTATTTTCACGCACAAATTGTGTGCATAACCTATAACCTATTTTCACGCACAAATTGTGTGCATAACCTATTTTCACACACAAATTGTGTGCATAACCTATTTTTCATGCACAAATTAAGAATTTGAAAACTATTACAGGCATTAACAGAAATTTAGCTTTAGGCTTCTTGTGCACATGTACAGACGAAATTACAAAAGCAGACACCATAAAGGTCATACCGGTGACAAAAACAAAAACCAGTTGCTCCTTAAATACACTTTGAACAGACTGCAGATGAGAACTAGCTAGTTCATTCAACGCCTACCTTGCGCTGAAGAGATCTAGCTAAGTGACAAACTCGTTTATTTTTCATTGTCCTATTTGTGTCTTGCCTGAAGAAGACCTAAGAGGTCGAAACACGTTGTGTTTTGTCTTGTAACTCGTTTGTCCACGTTTCTGTTGTGGTTCGCTGACATATATTTAAGATTTAGCTAGTTCAGTTCAGGATGAAGCATTCTTGCACCATCCCATGAACTTCCAAAGCTCTGACCTGCACATGTGTGTACGTGTCAGTGCATGAACCAGTCTAAGACATATGCAGACCTAAGTATGGAAAAGAGGTATAGACACACATCTGAAGGTCCTCACTGACAGGTACCTATGTGCCATCATTTCCAACGGTCGTTAACTTCATGACAGGCTCCAATGTACGGCACCATCAAAGCACTACAAAATCTGCATGACATCATCCAGATGGTCAAAGGTAAGGTAGAGAAATGACCCATGGAATTACATCCCCAACTGCAAAATAATGTGTGATTTAAAATGCAAACAGACTGCCAATCTATCTCGAATTGCTAAAAAAAAACAAAAACAATTACTGGTTTTTAAAACTGTAACCCCCCCCCCCCCCCCCCCCCCCCCCCCCCCCCCCCCCCCGCGGCCCGTCTCAAATTGTGACATGGTTCTCCCTCTTCTTTCCTAGTCCCAGTCCCTGGAACTGATGAACATCTGCTTCTATATAAAGCAGTGGGTCAGCAGCGCCTGAGACGGTGGGCAGACAGTCATAAAGACAGTGGGATGGTGCTCACTTCAAGGGGACTGTACTGGAAGTCACCACCCATCCCCCCCCCCCCCCCCCCCCCCCCCGCAATATCCACCTTCCCCACCCTCCTCCGTCCTCCCAATCTCGGACCCTGACGGATCAATCATGAGGCAGACAGAGTCTGGGCCGGAGCAGACAGTGGCTGTCACTGATGACAGCACTGACGACCTGAGGAACTTTTGATCTTTTTTTTTGGTATTTTTCTCTGTGTTTTCTATAATTTAGCCCATCCCTCTTTCACTCGCTACTCTCTCTCCCCTCAATACCTACCCTACTTTCTGTCTTATTTTGAGCTTCAAACTCCCAACACGCTTCGTCATGTATGCCCTTTCACCACTATCGGTACCATCACCAACATCCCCATAAGGCGCAACTGTCCTGCCTGCCCACTGACACCCCCCCCCCCCCCATCCCTTTTACCGCCTCAAAACCCCCCCCCCCCCCCCCCCAATCCAACAGACAAACAACTGTTTTCAGCCTGACTTGTCAGTTTTTGGTACGTCAAGACTCAGTGTTGATGTTTCATTTCTGCACCAGTTTGGCCGATGCTACCGTAATAAGACTGGTAACTCTTTCTCATGGGAGAGGAGGAGGAAACAATACACGCTTTAAACTACAATCTTCCCTTCTTTTTAATATCAAGAGTCTGGAATGAACTGCTTCAGAAACGATGAGGTGACAAACATATATTAAGAGAGAGAGAGAGAGAGAGAGAGAGAGAGTGAGAGAGAGAGAGAGAGACGGAGAGCCAAATGATGAGCTTGGTCCTGGAAATGCTGGACTCCCCCAGAGCTTCCACCAAAAGGGATAACAAAAAAAAAATGCTTTCGCTTTCAATCTGGCATCAAAAAGGCCAAATATAACTCTGCATTTACGTTCAGATTGGCATTAAACCAAAAAGAAAACAACAAAAAGTAAAACCTGAGTGTGCATCAGTTCCGAGGCTGATATGCAGAAATCTGAGAAATACAAAAACAGAGAAAGGGGGAGGGAGGTGGGATGGGAGGGCGGCAGAGAGGGAGGGAGGGTAGAGTTATGGCGAGAAAGGAAGAGTGTATTGTCTGTTCATCATCCCATGCCCATCTCATCAATGTCGTCTCTCAGGCAAAGCATTCCATCAACAGCTGTCAATAAAGTGTGTGTGTGTGTGTGTGGTGTGTGTGTGTGTGTGTGTGTGGTGTGTGTGTGTGTTGTGTGTGTGTGTGTATGTGTGTGTGCATGCATGTGTGCATTTGTGTGAGTGTTAGTGATTTGGTGCACAGTGTGTGCATGCATGGGTGTGTGTAGTAGTAGTACTTTAATTTAACGTCTCTTCACCCTCAAGTGACATTAGACCAAAAAAAAAAAAAAATGCATGTGAGATATTCTTTAAAGTGTTGAGTGTTTTTGAAGTAAATGTAACATCAATGCCATACTTAAGTTTTGGATTCTACAAACACAGATAATCTCAACATTACCAACAACTATCAAAGAAAAATACCAACAGAACTAGAATGCAAAGTTTCTGAAAACAACTTAAGAAGATCAAGGTCATTACCTATTTTCTGTAATGTTTTCGGATTTCGATGGTTGGGCGCAGTGCCTCCATTTTTGAGCATTTGAGCTTTGATGGCAGGACAGTGCAGAAGCAGATGATTCGTAGAAATTTGACTCCCACAGACACAAATAATATCTTTACAAAATTTGTCTTGAGAGCATTTAGACGAATCTTAAACATCAAAGACGTAATTGATCTGGATTTGATTGACTTAAACTCTTAATTATTATATCCGAATGCAGTGTATCACAAGCTTTTACACAATTATGTGAATATTGCATATCTAAGGTCCTCAGCTTGTCAACAAAATTATCCTTTGCTAACTTGTCAAAGATTTATAATATTCATGTAGATCTAGCTTAACATTTAGTTATAATTGTCCCTGCAGCATTGCGTGCTGCACTCTTGGCTGCATGATCTACCTGTTCATTAGAGAGAATTCCACAGTGAGATGGAATCCAATAAAAGTAACACTGATATCTTTGCTTGCTAAGTGATGTATTAAGTGCTTGATTTCGTGTGTCCATTTCAGCCTGATGTGGCCCTTTGCGGTCCACTGGGCTATAAGCAAACATTATCTTATCTTATCTCGTGTGTCATTTTCAACCCATATCTTGGTATTTTGACCTTTGATAGCATATAATACTGATTTGAATCCACACAAAATATATTTTGAATGCATTTAAAGGTAACTCTTTAATGTGATGTAAACGCCATTAAGATGGCTATTAATTCAGCAGTGAAAATAGAATAAGTCTACCAATATTATAACGTTTTAATGTTTTCAAGGAAGGAATAAAAAATGCTGATCCTGCACTGCCATTTTCTATTACAGACCCATCTGTGTAAATCTTGATATAGCAGTATATTTGCATAAAAGTGATCGATTGTAAAGAGTGTATTGTTTTAGCTTTTCTAGCAAAATCTTTCGCAGAGTCCTAATCTAATTTCTCCTACAAAAATGTATCAAAAGCAAAAGACTTTACTATAAATTTAGCGCAAGAATTTTTGTGGTGTTGGTGTGTGTGTGTGTGTGTGTGTGTGTGTGTGTGTGTGTGTTGTGTGTGTGCACATGCGCATGTGGGCATGCGCATGTGTTTGTGTGCAATGTGTGTGTGGTGTGTGTGTGTGTGTGTGTGTGTGCGCGTGTGTGTGTGCATGCATGCGTGCGTGTGCACGCACACATGTGTGCGTGTGTATGTGCATGCATGCGTGCAGCCTTGCCAGCATGTGTACATGCATCTTTTTGTGCACAACTGCCTGTGGACAAAGTATCTCAATTTTTAAAAACATGCATGTGCCTATGACAAGTACAAAAGCCCCACAAAGCATTCCTTCATAAGAACCCCCCCCCCCCCCCCCCCCCCCCACTGAAAACTACTCCCTCACCTCAACAAATAAACCCCCCCCCCCCCCCCCCCCCCCCCACTCTTCCCCCCATTTCTTGCAACTGCCCAACTGCAGAGAGAGAGAGAGAAGAGGAGAGAGAATGCGCATTGTGTGTTCATGTGTGTTGTGTGTGTGATGTGTGTGTTATATGTGTGTGTTATGTGTGTGTGTGTGTGTGTGTTGTGTGTGTGTGTGTTGTGTGTGTGTGTGTGTGTGCGCGCGTGCGCATGCACGCGCGCAGTGCGCATGCACAGGCGTCCATGCGTGTAGGTGTGTGTGCATGTGTGTACGTGTGTGTGTGTGTGTGTGTGTGTGTGTGTGTGTGGTGTGTGTTGTGTGTGCGCGCGCGCACTAGCGCCTGTGCATGCATGTGTGTGTGTGTGTGTGTGTGTGTGTGTGTGTGTGTGTGTGTGTGTGTGTGTGTGCGCGCGCCTGTGCATGCATGCATGTGTGTGTGTGTGTGTGTGTGTCACATCCTGGCTGGTACCCAAGAAAGGAGGCACTTCACAGACACACAAGTCACATGGACTCACTCTGTTCTTTCACTGACGTGTTGATCTTTGTCTGTCCTTCTAATCCAACCTGTTCTCACATCCAATCGCACACACTGGGTACCAACGTTTGTCTGCCTAAATTGGCAAAAGGGTGAACAGAGCATTCCAATCAGCATACGCTGACTACCAAATGGTCTGCCTGTCTGAACTGTGCACTGTAGATGATAAAAGGTTTTTCTTCCATAGTGAG
>CM031613.1:78256724-78266724 GCA_018398815.1 Conus ventricosus | reverse complement strand
TGACTCCACACCACAAACCACCCTCCATGACTCCACACCACAAACCACCCTCCATGACTCCACACCACAAACCACCCTCCATGACTCCACACCACAAACCACCCCCCATTACTCTACACCACAAACCACCTCCATTACTCCACACCACAAACCACCCTCCATGACTCCACACCAGAAACCACTCTCCATTACTCCACACCAGAAACGACCCTCCATTACTCCACACCACAAACCACCCTCCATGACTCCACACCAAAACCACCCCCCATTACTCTACACCAGAAACCACCCTGCCATTACTCCCCGCATCAACCCCACAGCCAAGTACTCACACCAGAAACCACCCTCCATGACTCCACACCACAAACCACCCTCCATGACTCCACACCAGAAATCCACCTCTCCATTACTCCACACCAGAAACCACCCTCCATTACTCCCATCAGAAACCACCCTCCATACTCCCCACCATCAACCTCCAGCAGCCAAGTTCCACCAGAAACCACCCTCCATTACTCCACACCACAAACCACCCTCCATGACTCCACACCAGAAATCCACCTCCATTACTCCACACCACAAACCACCCTCCATACTCCACACCCAACATCCTCCATTACTCCACACAGAAACCACCCTCATGACTCCACACAACAAACCACCCTCCAGACTCCACACCCAAACACCTCATACTCCACACAACAAACCACCCTCCATTACTCCACACCACAAACCACCCTCCATGACTCCACACAACAAACCACCCTCCATGACTCCACACAACAAACCACCCTCCATGACTCCACACCACAAACCACCCTCCATGACTCCACACACAAAAACCACCCTCCATACTCCACACCACAAACCACCCTCATTACTCCACACCAGAAACCACCCTCCATACTCCACACCACAAACCACCCTCCATGACTCCACACCACAAACCACCCTCCATGACTCCACACCAGAAACCACCCTCCATGACTCCACACCAGAAACCACCCTCCATGACTCCACACCACAAACCACCCTCCATGACTCCCCACATCAACCTCCAGCAGCCAAGTTCCACCACAAACACCCCCAGGAACACACTAAAAGAAAGGAGCAGGCTGCCAGAGGGCCGGATCGCGCCCCCTGATCGATAGCGCCGAGGCCTAACTGAATTTTCCCGGGGACGACGATTGGATTGAACCCATTTCCGGCTTCTAACAAGAGTCCTCCCCACGCAGCTTCCACTGGTGACTGTGGTTCGATTCCGATGAGCAAGCTGCTCTTGGAGAGTCACTTGACACGTCACTGAAAGCCCCCCTTCTCCTCTCCCCCCCCCCCCCCCCCCCCCCCCCCCCAGCCCCATCACCTTCCCCAACTCTCCACCTAACAAACATCTCTCTCTCTCTCCTCTCCTCTCTGCTTGCCTGATGTATGGGTGGCTTTATATATTGGGAAAGTGTGTCAGCTTCTCTGTTGTTCTCTCTCTCTCCTCTCTCTCTTCTCTCTCTCTCCTCCTCTCTCTCTCTCTCTCATATCTCAAAGCCTGCTGGCACAATGTCTCCACATTCTATCATGATGTATGGCGGCTCTATATATTGGGAAAGTTCTTTCTTTCTCTCTCTCTCTCTCTCTCTCTCTCTCTCTCTCCTCCCTCCCCCCTCCCCCCCCCCCTCTTACCTCTCAAAGCCTGCCGGAATAATGCCTCCATATTCTATGAATTATAGTCTCTTTCTGTCTGCCTGCCTCCTTTTCTCTGTCTCTGTCTCTCCGGCTGTCTCTCCGTGTCCGGTGTCCAACTGGCTGTGGCAATCAGCGCTCCGCCGCATAAAATGGCCGAGATGCACCATTCCAGCTCTCCATCACATAAAATGTTGAGACAATCTCCGCTCCCAACGACTTGAAGGATTTACTACCAGCATCATCGCTTCTGCCCACATTTTCCAGATTCTTTGTTCCTCCTCTGCTTCGGTTGTGTGTGTGTGTGTGTGTGTGTGTGTGTGTGTGTGTGTGTGTGTGTGTGTGTGTGTGTGTGTGTGTGTTGTGTGTGTATGTATGTTTGTGTGTGTGTGTGTGGTGGTGTGTGTGTGTGTGTGTGTGTGTGTGTGTGTGTGTGTGTGTGTGTGTGTGTGTGTGTGTGTGTGTGTGTGTGTGTGTTGTGTGATGTAAGTGTGTGTGTGTGTGTGGTCTGTGTGTGCGTGTGCGTGCGTGCTGTGTGTGTGTATGTGTGTGTGTGTGTGTGTGTGTGTGTGTGTGTGTGTGTGTGTGTGTGTGTGTGTGTGTGTGTTGTGTGTGTGTGTACATTTGTCTGTGTGTGTATATGTGTGTGAATGTGTCTGCCTAAATACATGTATGTATGAGTGTTTGCCTGTGTGCGTGCGTGCGTGCGTCATGTGTGTGTGTGTGTGTGTGTGTGTGTGTGTGTGTTGTGTGTGTGTGTGTGTGTGTGTGTGTGGCTGTGTGTATGTTGTGAGTGTGTGTGTCTGCATGTGTGTGTGTGTGTGTGTGTGTGTGTGTGTGTGTGTGTGTGTGTGTGTGGTGCGTGCGTGCGTGCGTGCGTGCGTGCGTGCGTGCGTGCGCGCGCGAATGTTTGTGTGTGCGTGCGTGCGTGCGTGCATGTGTATGCGTGTGTGTGACAGTTTTAGTGCTGAACCTCTGAACCTTCTTCTTCTTTTTTGATCATTATTCTTTTTTCCTTTCCCATACATTCTATATTCTTTTTTCCTTTCCCATACATTCTATATTCTTTTTTCCTTTCCCATACATTCTATTTTCTTTTTTCCTTTCCCATACATTCTATATTCTTTTTTCCTTTCCCATACATTCTATATTCTTTTTTCCTTTCCCATACATTCTATATTCTTTTTTTGTATCTTTGCACTCCACACTAAGTCCCATCTACTTGATTTTTGCCAAGTACAAAGCTACAATCTTCTCTCGGTCTCCATCTCTCTCGCTCTGTCTCTCTCTCTCTCTTTCTCATATCAACATCTTTCACTCTCTCTCTCTCTCTTTGGCCTCCCTCCTTTCCTCTCTCTCTCTCTCTCCTCCCTCTTCTCCTTCTTCCCTTCCTCCCTCACCTTCTTCTTTCTCTCTCTCTCTCTCTCTCTCTCTCTCTCTCTCTCTCTCTCTCTCTCTCTCTCTCTCTCTCTCATCAACACACACAACACAGTTTCACACAATTTGGACTTGTCTGTATGCATCAGAGGCCGGCCAAGCCAGGGCACATGACAGCCCAATCAATCATTTCTCAACAACACGCATCTGACAACAGATGAACTTGGCTCGTGGAACTCAAGAAGCAACGACAGCGGCTTTTCGTTTGCTGGTACTTGGTCACATGTTTCTATTTCACTGCAGTATAATATAGTAAACACTCAAGTTTGGTGGAGTAGTCTGATAACAACTGTTGACCAACCAGCTTCGGTCAGTTTGTGATGATTTTTGAGGGGAACACCATTTTTTGGCGTTCTGGGGCGGAGCTTGTTCGTGTGATGTGCTCTGGTGAGGGTTGGGACTGGCTTGGTGTAGTGCTGGGTCATGTGACCTGCCCTCTGTCGCCCTGCTGTAGTTTCCAGGGTTGCCTGCGAAACCCAGTGTCTCGACATTTTCGTGATTTGACATTTTGGTGATTTGACATTTTGGTGACATTTTGGTGATTTGACATTTGGTGATTTTGACATTTTGGTGATTTTGACATTTTGGTGATTTTGACATTTTGGTATCAAAAGATCCAGGACACGATGCTCTTCCATATCAATGCAGTTCTTTGGAAATAAGATCAATATTTATCTAGTTATTGATTACAACCGTAAACAAGCTTGGATGAACAACAAGGAACAGCGACTGCCAAAACCAAGTATCTATTTATGCTATTATTCGTTTTTCAAGAATCTGCCCTTCTCACTAAAACACCTGACAACCGAAACCAAGTATCTCAAGAAGCGATGAAGCCGTGGTCAGTGAGTCAGGCGGTGAACTTGACCCATCCAGGACCTTCAAGTGGCCACCGCCAGAGTAGCAAGTGAGCGAAGGGTTAAAGGGAATTCCCTGTGCTCATTATCAGATTCGGACAGGATTTTCCTTCACCAATACATTTAATGTGCATACAATCAGTAAAACGGGGGGGGGGGGGGGGGGGGGGGGGGGGGGGGCGGAATCACCACTGCTTATATCATATAAACATTACATTTCACTAAAGCAAAGAGATATCCAGAATGCACACATACAACAGTGAAGTAACCAGGCATTATGAACTCTTATCCAGGTACAATCAGATGTGTGCAACAGTTTTGCTATTGAGCCTTTTCTCATATGGCACCCAATGGTTCTGGAACTCTTATACTGGATGTGTAAATAAGAAACATGATGACCACCTTCATACAGTGACTGTACTGTTTGCGCAGGTGCCACTGACTGTGCATTGATGAATGAAAAAATGGACTGCCAGAACCAACATCTTAACAAAAGTTTCATCTGTTACTATATGGCTGACACAGACAAAAAGTTGTGTGTGTGTGTGTGTGCGTGTGTGTGTGTGTGTGTGTGATGCGTGGTGTGTGTGTGTGTGTGTGTGTGTGTGTGTGTGTGGTGTGTGTGTGTGTGTGTTTTGCTTGCTTGCGTAAGCACGTATACATGTGCGTTCATGTGTGTGTGTGTGTGTGTGTGCACGCGTGTGTGTCCGTGCGTACGTACATGTGTGCATGCATGCATGCGTGCGTGTGTGTGTGTGTGTGCACGCGTGCGTGCGCGCGCGCGTGCGCATGCGCAATTCTTTAAGTGAGATTCAAATGGAATCCCAATTTGCCACTTTCATTGCTCTCTTAGAAATCATACCACATCATTTAGAAATTTGGAGATTTCATAAAGATGATGTGCACAGACATTATCCACCTGTGACCATTAGCACCGTATCAGACATTCCAACGGCTTTCAAGATCTGACACTTTAATGGCTCTCAAAACAACAACACACACACACAAAAACGACCTAACAACCCAAACGCATGATTACGATCACAGATTTTGCACAAAAAAATAATTCCCCCACCCAGTTCTATCTAGCCTGTTTCCGGAGAACGATATCAATAAAAAGACCACTACCCTGAAACCCGACCCGACTCATACAATGAGCGGCCCCCCCCCCCCCCCCCCCCCCCCCAAGCAGAGTGGCGACAGACTGCTGCAACATAGTTTTCTCCCCTGTCACCACATCTTGTGTTGGGAGGAGGGAAAAGTGCCCCCAAGCCTGGGGGAGCTACTCTTGCCGACACTCGGTGAAACAAAGCGTGCTGAAGGGTGGGGATGGGGACTGGGTGGGAGGGAGCTGGGAGGGTGGGGGGGGGGGTGGAAAGACTGATTGATTAGTTATTCCCGTTAACCTTAATGGACACTACTCTCTCGCTGATTGATTCGCCTTCCCCGCCCGTGCCATGGAGACCGCGCACAGTGTGAGGGGTGGCGGGGAGGGGGGGGGGGGGGGGGGGGAGGTGGTGCTGGTGCGGGCTGATCAGAGCGGAGGGCCAGTCTCGGGGACGGACAATTGTATCGGACGGACGGGGTGGGGGGGGGGGGGGGAGGTGGTGCTGGTGCGGGCTGATAAGAGCGGAGGGCCAGTCTCGGGGACGGACAATTGTATCGGACGGACGGGGGTGGGGGTGGGTGGGGGAGGTAGTGCTGGTGCGGGCTGATAAGAGCGGAGGGCCAGTCTCGGGGACGGACAATTGTATCGGACGGATGGTGAGGATTGTCGCTGGGCGTTAGTCCGAAAGTGACCCTTTGACCGGGGTTTGATGTGAGAGAGAGAGAGAGAGAGAGAGAGAGAGAGAGAGAGAGAGAGAGAGAGAGAGGGGGTGAGGGAAGGAGGGAGAGACGAAGGGAGAGAGAGAGAGTGGTGTGTGTCTATGCTCTATGTGTGTGTGTGTGCGCGCGAATGTGGGTGTGTGTGTGTGTGTGTGTGTGTGTGTGTGTGTGTGTGTGTGTGTTTATGGTCTGTGTGTGTGTGAGTGTGTGTGTGTGTGTGTGTGTGGTCGTGTGTGTGTGTGTGCGTGCGTGCGTGCGTGCGTGCGTTGCGTGCGTGCGCGTGCGTGCGTGCGTGCGTGCGTGCGTGCGTGCGTGCGTGCGTGTGCCCACGCGCAAGTGTCTGCAATAAAAAAAAAAGAAGAAAATACTGAATACAACCTACAAGTACGCAATAAAATGCTTCATACCGACATGCCACCTACCTGTGGACCTTCTTCACCCATAAAAAGGTCAGAACATGTAAGAAAACCATGACCTGTACGCAACTCACACAACGCCAAAGTCTAGCTAACACCACGATGAACACCCCCAGACCCCTCCCTCCCTCCCCGCCCCCCTCCCCTCTGTCCAACCCATCCTGTCCTCCACTGTCCCCCACCACCCCTCTCACCAGCCCGGGAAAAGAAAATCAAAGAAAAAAAAAAACTGAAACGGCTGACATTCAATTTCAGATTTGGAAGAAATAAAACCCCTTCCAACAAAGATGCCTAAAGCAGAACATACTGTTCTGCTAAAAAAAAAAAAAAAAAAAACGGTTGATAATGTTTAAATGCACTATTAAAAAAAAAAAGAAGAAACAAATTTAAAACAAAAAAGGAAGGAAAAAAAAAAAGCCACACCACCACCACAAATCCAGATGAATCCCACCCATTATCTGTCAGAGAAGAACAAAGGACACATTTGTGAAGAAGCACCTGCAGAAATGTGTCATCAAACGTGTTCAAAGGGCAAAGATTTCAGCTCCACAACACTTGTCTATAAACCAGATGTTAACAAGTACCCCTGTAAGAGTTGTGGACCAAAAAAAAAAAATGTTTAAAAGTCAGAATGAATTTCTCTCCTCTCTCTCTCTCCCACTCTCTCTCTCTTTCTTTCTCTCGCTCTCTCTCTCTCTCTCTCTCTCTCTAAAAGAGACGAAATGAAATGTACCGGAGGAAAAAAGGGTGAAAAAGAATTATTGTGGAAGAGCAAGACGAGACATACGTAGTGGTGTGTGTGTGTGTGTGTGTGTGTGTGTGTGTGTGTGTGTGTGTGTGTGTGTTAGTCAGTACAACACTATGTTAATCTGAAGTAAATGGTTTCAGTCAGACAATCAGTGTGTGTGTGTGTGTGTGTGTGTGTGTGTGTGTGTGTGTGTGTGTGTGTGTGTGTGTGTGTGTGTGTGCGTGTGTGCGCGCGCATGGTCTATGCATGTATGAGTGTGTGCATGTGCATGCATGTGTGGTGTGTTGTGTTGTGTTGTGTGTGTGTGTGTGTGTGTGTGTGTGTGTGTTGTGTGTGTGTGTGTGTGTTTGTGTGCGTGTGTGTGTGTGTGTGTGTGTGTGTGTAAGTGTGAGTGTGCGCGCGTGCGTATGTTTGTATGAGAGTGTGTGTGTAATGCATCCGCAACATGTACAGGATACTTCTCAATATACGATACCCTGGTCAGAACTTGAAGAAAAAAGAAAATGTAGTATATTATGATGTCATAGTCAGACGACGGAAGAGCAACGCAAACAAACAAACAAACAAATGGAATTTTGTGTTTGGAAAAATGATGGCACACTGCGCTGTGTTTGGTTGAAATGTGCATGCTGCGTCACCCTGCACTCTGTGAAGAGCCACTGTCTTACACACAGAATGGGGGCTGGTTGAACTGCTCATGCACGGTCTTGTGTTGTCACTGCACTGTGTGTCTCCACCAGCAGACCTCCCATGCATCGTCCCCTCACCTCCACGACAGTCTCCTTCCCAGGGACCAACCAACCACCCTTGCCCATTTCCTAGACTGGCAGGGACCAACCAACCACCCGTGCCCATTTCCTAGACTGGCAGGGACCAACCAACCACCCTTGCCCATTTCCAAGACTGGCAGGGACCAACCAACCACACTTGCCCATTTCCAAGACTGGCAGGGACAGGAAAAGGGAAGGATATGAGGCAGAGTCATTCATTTACTTATTTACTTAGGCCCATTACATTCATCAACAGATGTCTCAGAAACATCCTCAACATCAGGTGGCCGGAAGTCATCTCCAACGAACAACTGTGGGACAGGACGAGACAAGTCCCAATTGAAACTGAGATAAAGACACGGAAATGGGGATGGATGGGCCATACGCTACGGAAGCCTGTTGTATCCAACGTAACCAGGCAGGCCCTGGATTGGAATCCACAAGGAAAGCGGAAAGTGGGTCGTCCAAAACAGACATGGCGCAGGAGTGACGACGCTGAGGTGAAGGCCGCCGGAATGACGTGGGAGGAGGACCTGCCAGAATCGCGTGCGTTGGAGGAGTGTCGTCGCGGCCCAATGTTCCTCAAGGAATCAAGAGGCATAAATCAAATAAATCAAAATTAGGCCCGTTGCTCTTGCCAGAGCCTAGGCCATCAACACCTGCCCGCTAACGACCACGGTCCTGGGCAGTCTTTTCTAATTTGCTCCAGCTTCTGTACCCCATCTGCCTGGTGTCCGCCTCCAGGTGTTTCTTGGTCTTCCTCGCTTCCTTTTGCCTTGGGGATTCTCCCCTCCAGGTGTTTCTTGGTCTTCCTCGCTTCCTTTTGCCTTGGGGATTCTCCCCTCCAGGTGTTTCTTAGTCTTCCTCGCTTCCTTTTGCCTTGGGGATTCTCCCTCCAGGTGTTTCTTGGTCTTCCTCGCTTCGTTTTGCCTTGGGGATTCTCCCCTCCAGGTGTTTCTTGGTCTTCCTCGCTTCGTTTTGCCTTGGGGATTCTCCCTCCAGGTGTTTCTTGGTCTTCCTCGCTTCCTTTTGCCTTGGGGATTCTCCCCTCCAGGTGTTTCTTGGTCTTCCTCGCTTCCTTTTGCCTTGGGGATTCTCCCCTCCAGGTGTTTCTTGGTCTTCCTCGCTTCCTTCTGCCTTGGGGTTTCCAGGTCAGGGCTTTTCTGGTGGTGTGGTCCGGGAGCTTTCGGAGCGTGTGTCCTATATCCACCGCCATCTTCTTTTTTGCGGATGTCTTGCTCTACTGGCAGTTGGTTGCATCTTTCCCACAGCTCTAATTTGTTGTTGCTGATTGTCTCTGGCCAGAGGATGTGGAGGATCTTTCGCAAGGCAGCTGTTAAACTAACGAACGTCTGCAGTTTTGGAATGGTGGTTTTTGTGGTTCGCCAGCATTTTCATCCAGAATTATTGTTGGCTGCTACCCATCGACTTTCTGTGTTATGTCAGTGCTGCTGTCCTCATCTACAGACCATCAACATCAGCCCCCCCCCCCCACACACACACACACACACACAGCCCTCTCAAAAAAAAAAAAAAAAAAAAAAAAAAAACCTTTTTAAAACTCTAGTTCTCAGCCTTCTCTCCATGGCTTTCTATTCCAGCTGTTCTCTTCCCCCCCCCCCCCAACACACACACCTTCTCTCCCCTCTCCCCCTCTCCCCAATCTGTTCCGGAAGAGGGTGGGTGGAGAGAGAGAGAGAGAGAGAGAGAGAGAGAGAGAGAGAGAGAGAGAGAGAGAGGAGTGCAGGCATTCTTTCTTTTTCTTTCTTTCTTTCCTTTCTTTTCCTTTTCTTTGTGTGTGTGTGTGTGTGTGTGTGTGTGTGAGTGTGTGTGTGTGTGTGTGTGTGTGTGTGAGTGTGTGTGTGTGTGTGTGTGTGTGTGTGTGTGTGTGTGTGTGAGTGTGTGTGTGGTGTGTGTGTGTGTGTGTGTGTGTGTGTGTGACTGTGTGTAAATCTCAGACAATGTGTCGACAGCACGCCCCACGTCTGGTGGTGGTGAGTGGAAAGAGAAAGGTTTCCGGGAACAATCACAGCACGCCCCACGTCTGGTGGTGAGCTGGAAAGAGAAAGGTTTCCGGGAACAATCACAGCACGCCCACGTCTGGTGGTGAGCTGGAAAGAGAAAGGTTTCCGGGAACAATCACAGCGATTAAAAACGAACCCCTGCAGAGAGGCGATGAGGTGGGTGGTTTGGGGGGGGGGGGGGGGGGGAGGAAATGGGAGGGGGGGAGAGGAAAGAAGACCTTTCCGTCGCCCACACGTGGGTGGCTTC
>CM031613.1:78244408-78254124 GCA_018398815.1 Conus ventricosus | reverse complement strand
TACGCACGCACTTACGCAGCACTCTATCGCAGCACAAACCAACAATACTTCCCAGATCACAATCGGCGTGAAATTGACTGGCTATTTGCTCATCATTCACGTCTGTTATTTGTCATGTCTGAAAAAGATATTTGTCAAACGTTTACTTGTCTGCTTCGTATTTGTGTGTAAAAATAAGCGTTACTCTGCAACACACACACACACACACACACACACACACACACACACACACACACACACACACACACACACACACACACACACACACTCCTCTTCTTTTGTAAGTATTTCGGCTCATGTGGTGCTACTCCGAGATTCATATATCTGGGCGCTCCACAAGATAGCATCGTGTTTTCTGCATTGTTCGGCATCAAAACGAAATGACATTGTGACTGTACTGAGCTCTGTCCGCCAAATTACTGACTCTTCACTGATGCAGGCTACACGATTTTCAACTGTGTGTGTGTGGGCGAACTAAGTCCCAGCTGTTGACGAATATACAATCCCGCCAATCAATTTATCACAACCCGAACTCACAACACTTTCACAATTCTGGAGTATATTTCCTAAATGCTCGATGAGAAAAATCCCAAACTTTTAGAAGCTTCGTTTACGATTTGTAACAAACTCTTCATACAACTCTATGATGCCGCCTCTGTCCGTCTGTCTGTCTGTCTGTGTCTGTCTTTCTGTCTGTCTGTCTGTCTGTCTGTCTGTCTGTCTCGTCTCTCTCTCTCTCTCTCTCTCTCTCTCTCTCTCTCTCTCTCTCTCTCTCTCTCTCTCTCTCTCTCTCTCTTGGGAAAGTCTGAAAGAAAAGAAAATAATTAAGTATTAAGTCTTTTGTTTCATTATTTGTTGTTCTCTTTGTATAAGCAACACATTACCAGTGTGAGAGTGCCAGTACACCACACATCAGAACATTAACAAACCCAGACATTTTGTATCAAACACCAAAACACTAAAATCAGCAAGACTATGTCCATTTGTAAGAGAACATACAGACTACGCATTGGTGTGTAGGGGACTGCTTGGAGAAGAAAAAAAGGGAAAACAAAGAAAAAAAAAGGGGGGGGGGGGGGGAGCTAGCGGTGGAAATTGTTGTGGTTTTTTTGTTTTTTTTTTTGTGTTTTTTTTGCTTTTTTGGGGGGGAGCAGATGAAGAGGACCTTTGTGAAGCACAAAAAATGAAAAGGTGGATTTCGGCCTTAGGGGAAAAAAAGACAACAACAACAAAAACGCACACACAAAATTCACCGCCTTAGGTGCTCCATTGATCCGATAAATGATGCCACAAAAAAAAAAAAAAAAGAAGCTTCGTTTCTTGGAATAACCTACGATTCAAAATTCTTTAGTCTTGTTCAGAATCTAAAATTCCTACGAAAACGCCTCGAATTGTCGCAAGAGTAATAACAGTTCCTACCACTGAGCTTCAAAACGACTGGCGTACAGCTCGCATTCAACAACTCTCCTCCACCAATGAAAAGCTTTGGCTCGGTCTGTGTAGTTAGACTACCACTGTATAGTACCTGATTCTGTGAGATCGTCGACACCTGTATTTACTCTAACTTACCTACAGTTATGGGCTTAGGTCCTGTTTGGGACTTTTCGAACCACCCTTGTGTGTATAGCGTGTACGCTTATGCTAAACTATGTCTCCAAAATTAATCGCTACTAGAAGCTGGGCTCCAACTGAAGCTGACAATTTTCAGATCGTCTATCACAGCTGTTTGAAACATCTGTGTGTTCCGATCATACCTACAAAATGAGAGAGAGAGAGAGAGAGAGAGAGAGAGAGAGAGAAGAGAGAGAGAGAGAGAGAGAGAGAGAGAGACAGGCAGACAGACACACAGACAGACAGACAGGCAGACAGAGAGGGCTGAACACTGAACATTTTTTTATAAAGTCATTAGCTAGCAAAATAGCGTAAACAGTAAATCCGTTGTTTGTTTGCTTTTTGTGTTTGTGTTTTTCTTTGGAAAGAGAGAAAGAGGGGGGGAGGGGGGGGGGGGGGTCAGAAACTCGCCGACCTCGAAGGTTTCTTTGATCACTATTTACATCAGGATTTCCAAGCTTCCGGAAAACTGACGGCTCCGATTCGAATAAAACGAATAAAAGTGGGTGCTGCTTCCGCCATATATTCTGTCCCTCTTCTCCGAACCACACACACACACACACACACACACACACACACACACACACACAAGGGATGGAAAGGAGGAGAGGTTCACACCAGGGAGAGGCAATAGCTATGCCTTGATACCGTGTGCTTCGTTGATCACCTACCCACGCTGGATGGTGAAGCCTGGCAACACGAGTTGAGGAAGTTCGGTGCTTGCATTCCTGCCAGGAAATGGGTGGACAGGTCAAAGGGAGAAAACACAACAGTTATCCCACGACGTTTTATCACTTACCTCCCTTGTGCTGTGCTGTGCTGTGTGTGTGTGGTGTGTGTGTGTGTGTGTGTGTGTGTGTGCGCGCGTGTGTGTATGTGTGTGTTTGCGTGCGTGCGTGCGTGCGTGTGGTATGATAATGCCAGTTGAGGAAAAAATTGGAACTGATCAATGAGTGATGGATGGTGATCGTTATCATCGGTGAGATCAGCACTATCACGCACACAGAGTTGTCATAGTTGAGATCAACACTATCACACACACACACACACACAGAGTTGTCATAGGTGAGATCAACACTATCACACACACACACGCACAACTAATGGGTGGTGATCATAATAACACTAGTAATATGTGGGGATATGTGTCTAAAAAATGAATAAATAAAAAAAAATTGAAAAACCGGGAAGTCTTGATATGGTTGGGGGATAAGGAGAGCAGTGGGGGAACATAGACATACAGACACACCTAAGCTAAAATAGATACAGAACGGAAACACACACACACACACCCTAGCATATTTGTACACAGAGAATGGACGTAATCTAATGTGATTTAACAAGGCAAATTGAGCATTTTGATTTGGGGCGTACATTTTTGTTAAAAAAATGGCAAGGAACTTGTGCCCCCCCTAAAATTTGTTTTATATCCTCCCCTACTTGAAAAATCATGTCCTTTATTATTATTTTTTTTTAAGAAGGTACCCGCATCTTAGGTATGGGCTTTTTGACAATATCTATTTTTTTTTCTTAAAACAAATTTTTCTACAAAAGTTCCTTAACCCAAAAAAAAAAGCATTAATGCTTTTTAAAATTTTCAAAAAAAAAATAAATAAAACAGTTTGTGATTAAATTTTTTTGATATGAAAAATAAAAACAAGCGGGAGAAGGGGAACAAACTCTTTTTTTTTCCAAATCCATGAAAAGAAAACCGACTGTGATTTTTTTTAAAACACAGGGTTTGTCATGGGTGAGACCAATACCCCGAAAAAACGGGTTTTTGAAAACTTTTAATCTAAATAGATCCATACTTGACCCTTCTGAGTTTTTCTTGTTGCCCGCTTTGAAAATAGAATACCGTAAGAAAACGTTATTATGCCATCACTGCCAGCGTGGGCAAATCTAAGGGGGAACGTCACGCACATTTGAAACAGCATCGCAAAACATGGCGAACCGCCACCCCGACCCAAACCCGTCCCCCTACACTTCAACCACACCAACACAACATCCCCCATGTAAAAAGTTAGGGCCCTCTGGCAGTCAAGAGTGACACTTTAAAGCACAAAAGAATCCCATCTCTTTTCCAAAAACGGGGCACAAACCCCCCCAAGGCAAAATATCCCAAAACAAATACCCACCTCTTCCCATAGTTGGAATACCCCCCTCCCCAACACACCAACACACACACAACACACCACTTAATACCCCACCACCACACCCCCTTCCCTCATTTCATACAGAGTTACAGAAACCCTCTTTTTAAATTTTAAATTTTGTTTTGATCCCCCCCTTTAAAATCCCACCCCCCCCCCCCCCCCCCCCCCCCCCCCCAAACCACCACACACCCTTTTCTTCTTTTTTTTTTTTTTTTTTATCTATCACCATTACCACAACCATCAAAAAGTATCATACTTCCAAAAAATAGACACACAACCCTATCATATCCAACACACACCTCCGCGCCCCCTGACGAAACCCCCCCCCCCCCCTCCCCTCTGTTTCCCCCCATAACCCCCCGGGCCCTCATTCTTTCCCCCTTCATGGACATTAAGGGAGAGTCATTTTTCTTTCTCTTTTTTTGTTTTTCGTATTTTGGTACGTCCACATTTAAATGTGTTTTATTTTTCGCCTGATGAAGCCCAAGCGGTGAAATGCTCGTGTCTTGTTTTTGTGCTTTGTTTGTCATTGCGGAAAGTTCTAAAAATTATTCCTAATCTCGTAAGAAAAGGGTTATCACACGACCGGGGCCTAAGGGTGGCGATCAGGAAAATAGAAATATGGGGATGTGGTAAAATGACGAGTAAAAAAAAAATGAAGACTTTAAAAGGGCCCTAGATGAAACGATTGGGTTTTTAGTTCAATGGGAGGCGCCGGAAAATGTGAGGAAAACCCCACTTTTCCTTTTACACCACACATCTACGCCCTTAAGTTTTTCACTTTACATAATGACTCTTTTCCCTACACGGAAAGTAGAAAAAAGCTTTTAGGGACATGTTTAAAATTTCCCCGGTTGTCTTCGAAAATTTTACGGCCTCATTGCAAAAATTTAAGAGATGTGTTTTTCATTCACGGTAGTTCCTATTTCAATTAGTTGAGTTTTACATCCTCATAGCGAAAATTTTTTGGGAATGGTTTGTTAACATTGTCTTCAGAACATACCCCGACATACCCCATTCAGATATATTTTTAAAAATGGTACCCGAGCCCTTTAGACAGGTTCCTTATGAAATATTCTACTTTTTTTTTTTTTATTTAACAATCCTGCTAATATTTTTCTTAAATCAAATAAAGCTTTTGTTTTTTTTTTTTTTCAAATAAATTAAACATTTTTTATTTTATTGCACGTTCATAAATACCAAAGAAATAAAAACAGAGAGATACAAAAGGGGACAAACTTTTTTTTTCCCCCAACACCATGTAAAGAAAACGATTTGTATGCAGGGTTACTTCACCACACAAAACCCCACACACCAACACACACCACCACACACACAATTTTCTCCCCCCCCCCCCCCCCCACCTTACCCCCCCCCGTGTTTACTACACGCAGCCGTACGCTGCAGAGGGGCACGCACGCACGTACGCATGCGCGCACTCTTTTCACGCACGCACCCCCACACCAGAAATAATTAATGCTCAAAACAATATTCCCCAGATACAATCGGCGTAAATTTTACTCGGCTAATTTTGCTCATCTTCCGTCTTTATTTGTCATGTCAAAAGATATTTTCAAACTTTTTATTTGTTGTTTCGTATTTTGTGGAAAAAAAATAATTACTCTGCAACACACAACCACACACACACCACAACCACACACACACCCACACACACACACACACCCTCTTTTTTTGTAAGTATTCGGTCATTGGTGTACCCCGGATTCATAATCTGGGCGCTCCACAAGATTTCATCGTGTTTTCGCATTGTTCGGCATAAAAACGAAAATGAATTGTGACTGTACTGAGCTCGTCCGCCAAGGTACGACCTTCACTGATGCAGGCTAACGATTTTCAACTGTGTGTGTGGGGGCGCCCTAAGCCCCACGGGTGCGAATAAAAAACCCGCCAATCAATTTATCACAACCCGAACTCCAAAACTTTCAAAATTTCTGGGTATTTTTTCCTAAATGCTCATGGAAAAATCCAAACTTTTAAAGCTTCTTTTACGTTTTGTAACAAACCTTCATAAACTCTATGATGCCGCCCCTTTTCCCTGTCTTCGTTGTGTCTGTTTTTGTCCTGTTGTCTTCTGTTGTCTGTCTGTTGTTGTCTGTCCTCTTCTCCTCTTCCCCCTCTTCTCTCTCCTCTCTCTCTCTCTCTTGGAAAGTCTGAAAAAAAAGAAAATAATTAAGTATTAAAACTTTTGTTTTTTTATTTTTTGTTCCTTTGTATAAGCAACACATTACCAGTGTGGATGCAGTCACCACCCAGAACATTCAAACCCCGCATTTTGTTAAACCCAAAAAACTAAATCAGCAAAAACTATGTCCATTTGTAAGAGAAATCAGATAGCATTTGGGGTGTTGGGGACGCTTGGAGAAAAAAAAGGGAAAAAAAAGAAAAAAAAAAGGGGGGGGGGGCAGCGGGGGAAATTGTTGGGGGTTTTTTTTTGTGTGTGTGCTTTTTTGGGGGGGGGAAAAATGAAAAGGACCTTTGTGAGCACCAAAAAAAGAAAAGGGGATTTCGGCCCTTAGGGGAAAAAAAAAACAAAAACAACAAAAAACGCACAACAAAATTTTACCGCCTTTGGTGCCCTTGATCCCATAAATGTGCCACAAAAAAAAAAAAAAAAAAGAAGCTTCGTTTCTTGGAAAACCCCCGATTCAAAATTTTTTTCTGTTGAATCTAAAAAATTCCCGAAAACCCCTCGAATTGTCGCAAAGTAATAACAGTTCCCCCCTGGCTTCAAAAAAGACTGGGTACAGCTCGCATTCAAAAATCTCCCCCACCCAAAAAAAAGCTTTTGGCTCGGGGGCTGTGTAGTTTTGACTACCCTGTATAGACCGATTCTGAGATCGTCGACACCTGTATTTACTAACTTACCTAAGTTATGGGCTTAGGGCCGTTTGCGGGCTTTTCCCACCTTGTGTGTATAGGGGTGTAGCTATGCTAAACATGTCTCCAAAAATTTAATCGCTACTAGAAGCTGGGCCCCAACTGAAGCTGCAAATTTTTAGATCGTCATCACAGTGTTTTAAAATCTGTTGGTTCCCTCATACCCCCAAAAATGGAGAGGGAGAGAGAGAGGAGGGGAGGAGGAGAGAGAGAGGAGAGAGAGAGAGAGAGAGAGAGGACAGGGAGACGAACACACAGACAGACAGGGGGAAAGAGAGAGGTGAACATGAAATTTTTTTTTATAAAATATTTGCTAGCAAATTTGCGAAACAGTAAAACCTTGTTTGTTTGCTTTTTTTTTTTGTGTTTTTTTTGGAAAGAGAGAAAGGGGGGGGAGGGGGGGGGGGGGGTCGAAACTCGCCGACCCCGAAGGTTTCTTTTTATCACTATTTACTCAGGATTTCCGCTTCCCGGAAAACTGACGGCTCCGATTGAATAAAACGAAATAAAAGTGGGGGCGCTTCCCCCATATTCTGTCCCTCTTTCCCCAAAAACCCACAACCACACAAAACCCAACCAAACCACACACCCCCGGGAGGAAAGGAGGGAGGTTCCACCGGGAGGGGCAATAGCATGCCTTTTATCCCGGGGCTTCGTTGACACCTACCCCCGTGGATGGTGAAACCCGGGAAAAACCCAGTTGGGGTTCGGGCTTGCATTCCTGCCAGGGAAAAGGGGGGCAGGCAAAGGGAGGAAAACACAAAAGTTATCCCCGACGTTTTTCACTTACCTCCCTTGTGCTGTGCGTGGTGGTGTGTGTGGTGTGTGGTGTGTGGTGTGTGCGCGGTGTGTGTATGTGTGTGTTTTTGGATGCTGCGTGTGTGTGTGTGGTATATAATGCCATTGAGGAAAAAATTGGAAGATCAATAGTGATGGGTGGTGATGTTTTCATCGGGGGTCGCACTATACGCACACGAGTTGTCTAGGTGAGATCAACACTATCACAACCCACACACACAAGAGTGTCATGGGGAGTCAACACTACACACACAACCACAAATAAAGGGGGGGTGATCATAAAACCCTGTTTATTTGGGGGGATTGTGTCAAAAAAAGAAAAAATAAAAAAAAAAATTTAAAAACGGAATCTTTTGGTTGGGGGGAAAAAAAGACGTGGGGGAACATAACATACAGACACATAAGCAAAAAAGATACAGAACGGAAACACACAACACCCCCTAGCATTTTTTTCACAGAGAATGGGCGTAATCTAAAGTGATTTAACAAGGCAAATTTGGGGGTTTATTTGGGGCGTACGTTTTTTGTTCAACAAATGGCACAGGAAGTTGTGCCTCCCAAAATATAATTTGTTTTATGTACCTCTCCTACTTGTAAAATCATGTCCATTTATATATATATTTTTTAAGAACTGGTACCCGCAGTCTTAGGTATGTGTCTTTATGACAATATTCTACTTTGTTTTCTATAAAACTAATTTTCTACAAAAAGTTTCCTTGAACCGGAAAAAAGCATTAATGCTGTTTAATTTCTGAAAAAATAAATAAAACAGTTTGTGATATGCATTTTTATAGATTGAAGAAAAATACAAACTAAGCAGGCAGATAGGGGAACAAACTCTTGTTTTTTTCCAAATCCACTGTAAAGAAAACCGCATCTATGAGTTATTTCACACACACGGTTGTCATAGGTGAGACCAATACACCGTAAGAAAACTGGTTTTGAAAACTTTTAACACTGACAATAGAGTCCATACTCTGACAGCCTTCTGAGTCTTTTCATCTGTTAGCCCAGCTTTGCAATAGACATACCGTAAGAAAACTGGTTATCACACAGACAGCTGGGGCCTAATGGGTGGTGATCATGATGACAATAGTAATATGTGGGGATGTGTGTACTAATGACGAGTGAAAAAAATGAAGACTTTGAAATAGGACCTAGTCATATGTGGTCGATGTGAGGGTTTAGTTCAATGGGAGGCGCACGATCTACACTACAAACGATCTACGACCTTAACGTATTCACTATTTACATAACTGAGCTCTGTTCCTACACCGGAAAGTAGCAAAAGCTTTTAGGGACATGTTTATAATTCACGATTGTCTTTGAAAATTTTTACGGCATCATAGCAAAAAGCTAAGAGATGTGTTTTTCATTCACGGTAGTTCCTACTTCGAATTAGTTGAGTTTTACATCCTCATAGCGAAAACTTTTAGGGACATGTCTTTTGTTCACAGTTGTCTTCGGAAAACTATTCCGACATATCCATTTCAGATATATTTTTAAAAACTGGTACCCGCAGTCCTTAGACAGGTTTCCTTATGACAATATTCTACTTTTTTTCTATTTAACAATCTTGCTAAATATTTTTCTCAAATCAAATACAAGCATTAGGTTTAATTTTTTTTTCAAATAAATTAAACAGTTTATTTTATTGCACGTTCATAAATACAACAAAGAAAATACAACAGAGCAGATACATAAGGGAACAAACTCTTGTTTTTCCCCAACATCCACTGTAAAGAAAACAGCATATTGTATGCACGGAGTTACTTCACACACACACACACACACACACACACACACACACACACATGTTCTCCACCCCCCCCCCTGCCCACCTTACCCTCCCCCGTGTTATACATACACGCACGCACGTACGCATGCACGCACTCGGGCACGCACGCATGTACGCATGCGCGCACTCGTTCACGCACGCACGCACACACCAGACATAAATAATGCGCAAAACAATACTTCCCAGATCACAATCGGCGTGAAATTGACTCGGCTAATTTTGCTCATCGTTCACGTCTGTTATTTGTCATGTCTGAAAAAGATATTTGTCAAACGTTTATTTGTCTGCTTCGTATTTGTGTGGTAAAAATAAGCGTTACTCTGCAACACACACACACACACACACACACACAACACACACACACACACACACACACACTCCTCTTCTTTTGTAAGTATTTCGGCTCATGTGGTGCTACTCCGATATTCATATATCTGGGCGCTCCACAAGATTGC
>CM031613.1:78236908-78241908 GCA_018398815.1 Conus ventricosus | reverse complement strand
TCTGTATATGTGTCTAAACTGAACAATAAACAAATCAACAATCTTAAATACAACAATTAGTGGGGGGAAAAAAAACCCAAACATATAGCAAGAAAGCAAAAATCCTTCACTATCTTAAACAAATGAGTTAGCTCAAAAGTATCTAAATAAAAACTCCAATCGGACTATGTATTAAGTATTCAGCAATTTCGATCAGCAGAGAATGATTCGAAAGTAGATCTTGCAAGTTTTTTTCAGAAAAAGTATTGGATCGTAATGATGTTGGTAAGAAAGTAGTCAACTTGTGACAATTGAATAAAATGTGGTTCAGTGTTATTTCTTTACCACAAATACAGTTAGTATTCTTACTAAACTTTGTTTTCAAAGCATTTAGCTTTAATCGAATTATAAGGGAAGATATTTGTCTGGAATAATAAACTGGAAGATCAGGCATTTTTCTTAATACAAGATCTATTGGAAAAGCTTCCCATTGGTTGGATGAAATCTCGGTTGACGTATCAACATTTGTTTGAGCTCTCTTCCGTGCAGTCGATTCAAGGGTACGATAACATTCCACTACTGACGGTTTTATTTTCAACTCATAAAATGACCCTACTTTTTTAGCACCTTTTTTCGCACGCCCTATCAGCAGTTCATTCCCAAGTATACCAGTATGCGAAGGAATCCAGCAAAATTCTATAGTAATGCCTTTAGACACCAGACAGTATAAAAGATATTTAATTTCAAACACAAGGTCGGGTCGTGTCGATATATTAGAGGAGTCAAGGGCAAGTAGGACTGATTTTGAATCTACAAAGAAAACTATCTGAGCGAAGTTAGTGGGAAGATCTGTTAGAAATTCCATTGCCATCATTATAGCTACTAATTCGGCTGTGAATATAGATAAATTGCAACCCAGAAAGAACGATCTTTGAATTTTAAGGGAAGGAATAACAAATGCTGCACCAACATTTCCATCATCTAAAACGGAACCATCAGTAAAACACTTGAAAATGATTTTGATATCTTTCGTATACTTGTGATTTTGCTAAATTTGTGATGATATTAACATTTACCTTTTTTTTAATATCTGGAATAACCAGTATCAAGAATAGGTTTTGGTATCTCCCATTGTGGAATGGATGAAGAAGATGGTTTTTTAGCCACTTCTTTAATATCTATCTTTGAACATTTAATCAATTCAGAAGTATATGTAGCTATTGTTTCTTGCGATTTAATCGTAATTGCCCTTTTTGGAAAGTCAGTGTCCGATCTAATTTTTAAATCTTCTTGAATGTAATTATCGCCAGCACTCGATTTTATGACAAATTTTGATGCAGCTAGTTCACGATAATCATCAAGGGGCAAAATTCCAGCTTCTCTATATGTCTTTGCGTTTGAGGCATGCATAGGGATACCGAGAGCAAATTTAATGGCTTTGCAATCCAAACTTTGTATTTTTTTTAGAAGAAATTTTGGAGCGCTAAAATACACTTCTTGACCATATGTAAGTTTTGATCTGACAAGAGCAATAGAAAGATGAAGTAGAGTTTTTGAATCCATTCCCCAGGGCAGTCTGCTTATGATCTTTAGTAAATTCAAACTTTTCCTAGCCTTTGTTAATTATATTCAAAATGAATATTCCAAGATAATTTTGGAGTAAAGAAAAGTCCTAAAAATTTGATACTTTGTTTATATTCTAAAGGTTCCCCTTGAAGTTTAAAGACTGGTAAATTTTCTGGATTGCTTCCTGCATTAAACAACATCATATTTGTTTTTTCAGTGGACAAGGACAGACCATTTTCTCTCATATAGTTCCCTATGCTATCTAAATCTCTTTGATATAGTCTTCTAACATAATTCTGTGCTCTTTGTGGAGTTGACTTTTTCAGAGTTACTTCCATCCACATACAGATGTCATCTGCGTATTGCACTTAGAACGACATTTTTGGAGACTGCTTTTGGGAGGTCGTGAATAAGGATGTTAAAAAGAATAGGTGCTAATACTGAACCTTGCGGAATTCCCATGTCTAGTTTTCTGAGTGTTGAGTGTCTTCTTCCTACTCTGGCTAACATATTTCTATTATTTAAAAATGATTTAATATAATTGTACATGTTTCCAGATATTCCAATCAGTTTCAGTTTGTATAACAAGCGCCTGTGCCAGACTTGGTCATAGGCTTTTTTAACATCAAAGAAGGTAGCGAGTATTACTTTTCCTACGAGCAAACTGACGCTTTATTTGAGTAGATAATTTAACCAAGTGCTCAACTGTAGATCTTCCTTTCATAAATCCAGCTTGATTAATTGGTATTACATTGTTCTTTTCACAATGGTGCAATGAGCCTATTTAAAACAATTTTTTCTACAAGTTTACCACAATGGGATGTGAGAGCTATAGGGCGGTAGCTGTTTTTGTCATTCATAGGTTTTCCAGGTTTTAAGATTGGAACGACTATTGAGTCTTTCCATATTTGAGGAACAACGCCATTTTCCCAGCAGTTCTGAACTATATGATGTAGGAAAACAATGCAGTTATCAGGGAGATGTTTTAACATTTCATTGCTCACAATATCAAGACCCAGCAGAGCATCTTTTGTTGCTGATACCATATATTGCATTTTTCAACTCTCTGATTGTTATCGGTGCATTAATAGAGAGATCATTATCAGTAAGAGGGTCTGAATAGAGAGGCTGCAATTGTTCTTTTTCTCTATATATTTTACAGTTTGAGGACAGACCGTCTGATTTACTATTCATAGAAAACATATCCACGAAGGTTTCCGCCTTTTCTCCATCAGAAGGAAACTTATTATCATTAGATTCTATCATCAAGATGGCGGAGACAACAAGCCGCTGAATTCAGAACGTGCGGGGTTTTTTCCACAATACTCCAGGAATGACGAGGACAAGGAGCACAGGTCATGTGCACAGATCGCAGAAAGTGGCGATGAAGCAGCAAGTAGCAGCACCATCTCTGAGATCGGTGCGCTTTACGAAGAATAAGAGGGACGGTCGAAACCACGTTAAGAACGCCGCAGCGAAGAACGCAAGATCAACCGAGTCGGCATCTACCACTACCAGCATGTGTGCTTCTGACAGTCTCCATCCATTGAGCAACGAGGTCCTGCTGAGGAAAATAGACGAAATGACCGAGACAATTTCTTCCCTGTGCTCCCGAATCTCTTCCCTTGAAACGGCCGTACGAGACACCCAAGCAGCAAACAAAGTACGAGCAGAACATACAAAAGAGGTCAGTTCTACACAGACAAAAATAAATGAAAATTCTATGACATATGCAAGATGCAGCCAAGCATTCTTCTCAAAAACAAACAAAGCACAAAAACCACTCAAAAAATCAACTGAAAACTTGAAACCAAAATCTGAGAATGTACAAAAGAAAGGAAGAGAACAACTGATGTTAAAAGAAATGACGTAAACAAAAGAAATGACGTTTTGACTTCTGACGTTAAAGAGGTGTCGGAAAAAAGAAAAGAAGTTCAAGATCTCCCTACAGCTGTAATCGTTCATGACTCTGTCATGACTGGTGTTGAGGGCGGACGGCTAGGTCTATCTTACGGGGTGAATGCGATCACAATGAAAGCACACACCACTGAAGAAGTAGAGAAGGCAGTCAAATCTGCATGTGCTAGCAAATCTCCGACGCAATACTGATTCATTGTGGGGTCAATGATGTAAAAAAGAAGGATGCACCTACAGCTGCAAACTCTCTCATTACTTGTGCAAGAAAGATTTCAGAACAACACCCGGGGTGTAAAATCATCATAAGCAAGATTGCTCCAACAAGGGATCCAACGTTAGAAATAAAAAGAAGTCTTTTCAATGCTATACTGTCCAATGAACTCTACGAACATGATAGAATAACCACCGTGTATCATGATAACCTGAAAACCAGTCTGAACTTCATGAAGGACAAGATTCATCCCAATCGAAGAGGAACCAGCGCTCCTAGCCGGAAACATAGGGAGAGCCTTGCGGAACCTCTTCTGGGTGACTCCACGTAGATCCAGACCACGACACAATAGCCTGCCACCTAGAAGACAGCAATATTCCCGACCCTCCTACTACCACACGGGCTTCCACGACTACCAAGCTTCATGGTGGAACCCTTACGATGTGTTGTACGACTATTAACTACATCCTTAAAGAGGAACTGTAGACAGTGTTCACGTCTTGATTTTGGAGTTGCAGACACTGAGACAGTGTTCCTGAGTATAGTTATTATAAAAACCCTGTCATTTTTTCGCCTGAAAAGACGGTTGTAGTGTCAAACTACCTATCCTCTTTACTTGAAGACGTGTACAGAACAAATAGTTATTCTCATTGTAGTTTGCCTACTATTTTCATAAGCACACACAGTTTTTCTTGTTTTTTTTTGTGTGTGTTTTTTTCTTCTTTCTTTTTTTTTTTTTTTTTTTTTTTTTTTTTTTTTTTAAGTTGTTATTCATGTGATTTCTTTTTAGATTCATGCGTTACATTTCTTAGTACATTAAGTATTTAATTTGACGTCCTTTGTAGAATTCATATGATTCTTAAATAATGTCTTCATATAGTCAATCGATATTACATAACTTGTCGTTTTTTCAGTGGAATTGTAGATCTATAACTACAAACCAAGCATACTTACGTCATCATCTTTCTTCAAACCCATACGAAGTTTTGATATTACAATCGTTGAATGTTATCCCTTCCAAATTGCCCAGTCTGCCTAACTATTATTTCCCTCCAGTATACGACAAGGAAGTTCCAACGGTCACGTAAATACCGCAATATATATATACGTGAAGGGCTTCAGTATAACATAAGTGCATCCCAATCCCAAAATCTGTCAGTGATGTACATGCATGCGTAGCCAATATAAAACTTGGTAATTCTTTTACAATGCATGTTATGTCAGTCTATTTTCCTAAAGGCCCAAATGATCAGAATTCTGACTGGCTACGCGCTATTCAAGATCAACATTGTAATAAGTGGTTAATAGCGGGTGACTTTAATGCTCA
>CM031613.1:78131908-78231908 GCA_018398815.1 Conus ventricosus | reverse complement strand
TAGCCGAGATAGTTTCAGTTTCATCAAAGAGGCGTCACTGCGTGCGGACTAGTCCATATACGCTACACAAGCAGATACTGCAAGGAAGTGGGGCTGGATCGGACACACCCTCAGGAAGCCAGCATCCAGCACCACACGCCAAACCCTGAGGCTGGAACCCGCAGGGAAAGAGGAAGAGAGGCCGGCCTCGCAACAGCTTCAGGCAAGACACTGAGGCGGAATTGAAAAAACAAGGGACCAACTGGACTGGAATGGCCAGAACAGCTCAGAACAGAGTGCGATGGCGAAGGTCGTCGATGGCCTATGCTCCACCGGGAGCGATGGGCATAATGATGATGATGATGATGAATGACATCCGTGAAGTTTTCAAACCACACTAAGAATAATTTTAAGCTGACGTATATATATAATATATATATATATATATATGTGTGTGTGTGTGTGTGTGTGTGTGGTGTGTGTGTGTGTGTGTGTGTGTGTGTGTGTGTGTGTGTGTGTGTGTGTACGCATGTGCATGTGTGTATGCATTTGTGTTCGTTTGTGTGTAAGCATGTACGTGCGCACACATGTGGGTGTGGGTGTGCGTAGGAGCAAGCAAACGTATGCACGCACGCACGTGCGCGTACGCACGCACGTGCGCGCGCGCGTGTGTGTGCGTATGCGTGCGTGCGCTTGTGCGTGTGCATGCGCGTGTATGTGTGTGTGTGTGTGTGTGTGCGTGCGTGCGTGTAGTGACTGACTGTGCGTGAATGTTCAGAAAATGACTTAGGATCAAGAACAAGACAAGATCAGGTGAGGCGTTTATGGAGTAATCCGCACAAAGTGACATTTCCTCGGTGACATTGAAACCTCATCTTGGAGCTTTGGGAAGAGGAGGGAGGGGAGAAGGTGGGAGGAATAGGGGAGGGGACAATGGTTGGGGCTGTGACACCAGTTTGTTATTCCTGTTGGTCAAGCATGGATCAGACTCTTGTGTGTCTTCAGTGCATGACTAAGAAATCTTGAAAGAGCATGAATTCCGCAATAGGGTCACGGTGGATGGTGAAAAGGAACGGAGATCATTCGTTTTTATACTGAGATATGAAATTTATTTAAAAAGTATTTATAACACATAAACAGTGTAATGATGAAAGCAAATAAAATGCTCGGCATAATCAGACGGTCTTTTTCATATTTGGATCCTGAAGTTTTTACATTACTATATAAGGCATTAGTTAGACCCCACCTGGATATGGAAATGTGACATGGAGCCCTTATTTAAAAAGGCAATCAGCAAGTATTGAGAAAATACAAAAAAGAGCCACCTTGTTAAATTAAGGAATTCAAATATGTTAGCTATGCAGATAGATTGCGAAGGTTAAATTTACCATCGTTAAAGTTCCGACGAATAAGGGGAGACTTGATCGAGACTACAAGCTATTTAAGGGACTTAACAGTACAAATTTTAACACATTTTTTCAACTAACCACTAATCAAATTACAAGAAATTCTGATAACAAAATCCAAATTAAATATTGTCGCACTAATATTAGAACATTTTCATTTAGTAACAAGAGTGGCACCGTATTGGAACAAACACCTGCACACGTTAAAAAAGCAAAAGATTTGATTACTTTTAAAAACCTTCTGGATAATAACGCTGAGTTAAATATGTTAAAATTCAATTTGATTGATAGAATAGATTAAAATATATCCTGAGCATATGCATGCATTAAGCAACCAATGTTTAATGAAATAGATGATTGGGACACAAAAAGCTGTGAGGCTATCAAAGTCCCAAGTGAACTGAACTGAACTGAACTGAACTAATAGCTCTGCCAAACAACGTGGACAAACGAATCACAAGGCAAAACAACTCGACTCGTTTCGCCCTCTTAGGTCTTCTCCAGGCAAGATAAACTTGAACTATACGATGTGTGAGGTCTTCATTGAAGTCCTGTTCATCGATCCGTGTGGGTTATACGGCTAGTATACTAGCCTAATAAACAACACTCAGGACAACGAAAATGAAGAACGAGCGTTCACTTATTTTGGTCAAATCCGGCACACGATGGGCGCTGTATTTTCATTGTCCTGAATGTTGTTTATCTTGCCTGAAGAAGAACTCAGAGGTCAAAACGCGTTGTGTTTTGTCTTGTGATTCGTTTGTCCACGTTGTTCGGTGGAGCTATTCTTTTAGAAATTGAAACTACATCCTAATTCAGAAAGATTACTGGTTAGGTAATAAACATATTAAGAGAAGGTGTCAGAGAGAATGTAGGCTTGCTCACTCCAATTATGTTAATTCAATGATTTCAGAAGGTGATCATCAAAACAAGAAATTATGGTCTTACATAAGGAGTAAGAGACAGGACAACATTGGGATTCCAGACCTGAGAAACAACCAGAATAACCTAATACAGGACCCTGAAGGAAAGCAAACTTACTAAACAAGCAGTTTTGTTCAGTTTTCTCAAATCCCAAACCTTTAATTAACGTTAGACTAAAAGATGATGATAAACTCCCTGAAATGCATAACATCAAAGTAAACAAAGCAGGAGTATTTAAGTTACTGACCAACATCAATGAAAACAAAGCTACTGGTCCCGATGGCGTTCCTGGCAAACTCTTAAAATTATGTGCCAGTGAATTGAGTGAGGTATACCAACTACTTTACCAAGCTTCGCTGGATCAAGGAGTAATACCTGATGAGTGGCGAGATGCGAGCATTGTTCCCTTATTCAAAAAGGGTGACAAAACAAAAGCAGAGAACTATAGACCTGTATCTCTTACATCTATATCAGCTAAACTACTTGAACACATAATATATAGTAGCATAATGGACCATCTTGACAAATATGACTTCTTAAATAACGCCCAGCATGGTTTTAGACAGCGAAGGAGTTGTGAGACTCAACTTATAACAACTCTCAATGATTTTAATAACTGTCTTAACAACAGACAGCAAATAGATGCAATTTTATTAGACTTTTCTAAAGCCTTTGATAAGGTTGACCATGAGGGCCTGCTGCTTAAATTAGAACACATTGGCATTGGCGGTTCTTTGCTAAAATGGGCTAGATCATTCCTCGTTGGGAGAACGCAGAAAGTTGTTGTGGAAGGGTCGTCATCACATTGTAAACCAGTCTTGTCAGGTGTACCACAGGAACTGTTCTGGGGCCCTTGTTTTTCTTAATTTATATAAATGACATAAGTAGAAATCTCTCTCCTGGAACTACTATAAGGCTTTTTGCAGATGACAGTTTAGTATATAGAACAATTAGAAGCAAGAATGATACACGCATTCTACAAGAAGATCTAAACGTTTTACAAGAGTGGGAAAGAACTTGGAAAATGGAATTTCATCCCCAAAAGTGCCAAGTGTTGCGTATATGTAACAAACGCTCACCAATTAGATCAGATTATTCTATTCATAATACTATTCTTAAAGAAACTAATGCTGCAAAATATTTAGGCGTGATTATAGATAGTCGTCTCAAATGGAAAGAACATTACAATTTAGTATGTAAGAAAGCAAATAACATCTTAGCTTTCTTATACAGGAATATCAATGACTGCCCCCAAAAGGTTAAGACGACTGCTACAAACACTGGTTAGACCAGTACTGGAATATGGATGTTCAGTTTGGGATCCTTACCATCTAAAGGATATTGATAACCTCGAAAAGATTCAGAAGAGAGCAGCACGGTTCGTAACAGGGAACCACATCAGAGAAAAGGGGAATACTAGGAAGAATATGAGGAAATTAGAATGGAAACCCTTAGAAGAGAGAAGAGCTTTTATCAAACTTAACATTTTGTTCAAAGGCAGAGCTAAAGTAATTGATATTCCAATGGAACAACTAGTATTGAATAAAAGTAGCACCAGGAGTGGCGGTCAATGTTATACCATACCAGCATCAAATATTGACAGCCACTTACATTCTTTTTATCCCAGTTCTGTACGGCTGTGGAACTCACTGCCGGGTGCCATCAAGATTGCCACAAATGCAATCTCTTTTAAAAAACAAATTGATTCGACAGTTTTGAGATCTGCATATTGATGAGTTTCTATTTTTACTTCCCCAGATGTTTTACTATTGCCTGGGCCTGAGATTGGCCATTTTTTAACTTCTTGAATATCGAGTGCGACCCCTTGTTGCCAAATTTGCTCCAGGGCCAACAGTCTGAGTCGCACTGTTTTATGCTATTTTATTTTACTTTTTAACATGCGCGCTGGTGACCTACTCGTTTTTGAGTGAACCAGTATTTTAGGAAGAAGAAGAAGAAGATTTGTTCAGATTTCCGCCTGCACTCGCCTCACTTTGCAACTAACTGAGATATGAAGCCTTATAGTTCTAGTGTTTCCGTCTGTCGACCAAGTCTTCACCCTCCACTCCCTGTTTCTAACTCACGATCGAACCCTCGACTTCGCTGAACAGTGTGGCCATGAAATCAGGGACCGTACGGTCCCTGATGAAATGAACCGAAAGGTAAGGGAAGTAACTGCATTTGTCTTCCATCGATTGAATTTCCCACAATTCCGGGCTTGACGTGGTCAACGCCATTTTGTACAACACACCGTAGTCAGCTACGCCAAGCTTACGCTCCGCTTCTTTTTGTTTTTCGAAATTCAGTCCTTCGAAAAAAGTTCTACTTCATCGCAGTGTGTACACGTGAATTAGAATGGCATTTGTGTCGGTGCTTTTTGTTATGCTAGGGACTGTTGGAGTCACAAATGGCTTTTATTTACCAGGTTTGGCTCCTGTGACGTACTGCGAAAATGTGCAAGATACTTGCAAGGTAAACTATATTTGTGTTATTTATTGTTAGCACTAAACATCTATGATGACTCCAAACAACCTGATGTTTGTGTAATATATATCCAGATCTATGTTTATTTTAAGTTATTGACTGCGAAGTTTAGAAAGCATGCAGTTTGTCTGTAGATGTCAGCAGAATTTCAACGTCTGAAAAAAAGAAAGGAAGTAAAAAATATGCGAATGTTCAGCGCTGTCACTGTGTTGCTATGACAAGTTGTAAGTGTACCAAGCAGTTTAGTTCCATGTAACTAAATTTGAAAGAAAAGAATTCACGAAGATGTGCCAGCAGTTGGACAAAATACATGTTCTCCGTTATTTTTTTTGACATGACTAAATGTTTTTGGTTGACGCCCTTCAAAATTGGTGGATGTCAATGGTGGATGTCAAGATTCCGAAAAGAAGTTAGATTGCCAGTCATCAGAAGCTTTGAGTTTGACACATGAGTTCACAGACTGGAACGGAGAAAAAGATTTGTGTGTATATATAGGCCTATCTTGTGTGTGGGTACAGATAGGGGATCGGTTAAGTTGGGACTGTGTAACGCTTTAGTTTTAATGCAGGTTCCACCATTGAGTTTTGTTACAAAAACAATACAATAATCACTGTAAAAAAGTTTGTTTAAAGTCAAAAGCTTAACAAATTCAGCTCAGATGAGTGCAAATGCAGCTGCATGAGTGGATTTCAGAACTGAATGGGCTGCTAGGTGATATAAAAATTTGCTGTCTTTTAGAATTTCACTGAGAATTTCTGAAAGCTAGTGCTTCAACTTTAGTAAAGTAATAGCCATCAAATTGTGATTCACGCTCCCCATGCATGAAGCCAATTGAGTTAGTTTGATTGGCTACACAGACAGTTATTTTGAAATGTATCATTGATAGTTCTGATGGAATCATGTATTTCAGAGAAATACTAAAGAAAAATAGGAAAGTGCCAACCAAATATTTAAACAAAATAACAATTCTAGAAAAGGTAACAGGAGGGGAAGAAAAAACCAGTGGGATTTGCAGAGAGTGGGTTGTGTTTAAGGTACTCAAGCAGTCCACGCTGTTGTCATGAGATTTCAAGTTAGCTTCTTCACATGAGCGAGATATTATAGTAAATGTTTCTGTTTGCAAGTCTCAGGAAATGGCCAGAGATTGATGAAGCTGTACAAACAAGTTTTCTTGCATATGGTTTGACTGAAAAGTAGACAATTAACCTCCCTGTGCTCAGATTTGTGTTAGGCTGCATCAATTTGAGTACAGGTTTCCGTTTTATTTCTTAGGGGAAGGGGTGGAGTGAGGGAAGGGGAGGTTTGCACTGGACCCCTACTCCCAGCCCCCACTTGTAGAAGTTAGGGTGGTTTGGGTTTTTTGCATTAACATAGGGAAGCCCTGATGATGCATAGTCATAGTGTTTAGTTGTCTTCTTGTAACTGTAAATCAGACACACCCAGTTTGTATGCATTGTGCCAACAGCAGTCTAGTAAAGTATCTTTTTGCAAAAGATACCATTTCTTGCTGGTTCAAAAGCCAGTGGAAATTGCAGGAAATTAACCACTCGCCTCCTCTCTGGTTATGATGGCTGGTTATATGGGAAATCAGATGTCAAGCAGTTTGTTCTCAAAATCAGTAAATGATATTGTATGGATGGTGTATTTTGTTTGTTTTCTTTAATTTTGTTTTTGTCAGGGAATTTAAGGATTGGCAGGGGGAAAAAATAGATTTTTGTTGGTATGTCATAGCAACATATTTGTTTTACGGTATAGTTGGAACTGTGAATTTATTATGTCAGATTTTTACTTTTAGGTTGTTTCTGGAACTTGTATCACTGTGTGTGTGTGTGTGTGTGTGTATGCGTGCGCACGCGTGTGTGTCAGAGTGAGAGAGAGTGTGTGTGTGTGTGTGTGTGTGCTGTGAACTGCTGTAAAAAGCGATTTTTGGTCACTAGATGATTTGGTTAAGCTGTTTCTGTAAGTGATAACTGGTTTAACTATAAAAAAAATTTTTTTTTTAATCCTGTTCCTGCACACACACACACACACACACACACACACACACACACACACTTGAAGGTAACTGTGCAGCTTGGTTATATAATTAATACCAATGACAAGGAACTCGGAAAGTGCAGCAAATTCTGTCCCTGGATCTATGTAACAAATTCAAACCAGCAAGAAATCCCAGCAAAACAGCTGAAAGTGAGACGATCAAAATGTACTGAGATCTGTCAAAATATCATTGAACTCTTTTCAGTTCTACAACCACAGAATTCTATGCTGTTTTGTTTGTCAGATGGCCAGTGTTGCTTAAGAAAGGTTAAAATAAACCTGAATATTGCAATTAATTCATGGGTGTTGTGTGGCTTCAACTTTTCATCTCCAGAGATCTGTCAAAACTCATTATCTGCTTGGTAAAAGAATGGAACAATCTATGCTGAGAACTTTAAAAAATCATTGAAATCTAAAAGGGAACAAACTAAAATTTAAAAAAAAAAACCCTTTCCCCCATCCTCCTCCTGCTTTTTGCAGGGCTTCAAAGGGAAAGAAAATAGATTTGTTATATTAAAAAAAAAAAAAAAGTGTGTGTGTGTGTGAGCTTATGTGTAATTTCAGAATAGAATTGGATGAATTTGTTCTACGTTATCTACTTGTGCTTTTTATGCTTTGATAAGTTTTTCAGTGTTATCCATAATGGGGATCTGTAATTGTAGGAAATTCAGACAGCTAGAGAGCACAGAAGCTGCGATCAGTGCCAGGAAATATGCATTATGTTTGAAAGCCAATAAAATGTGTTTTAAAAGGTATTTTAAAAAAGGGGAAAAAAAGTGTGTGTGTGTAACTGTAAAAGGGACAAAAAGAAGTTGAAAACGTAATATTTACCTTACATGAGATCCTGTGATTATATACACTGCATGAGAAATTGAGGTGTGATTTGTCTGACTCACTGGCAGACATTAAAAAGATCATTGCTTGCTGCTTCAGCTGTTACAGGTGCTTGTTTTTCCCCAGGCAGGAAGTTCACAGATTGTAAAAATCTGTCAGGGGTTGAAAAACAAATAAAAACTAACACACTCCCTGTTTTATGACCAAGGTTTTTTTTTGTTTGTTTGTTGTTGTTTTTTTAAAAGATCAGCTTGTTTCAAATTGTCCAGGCAAGTGAAACAGCAGAAAACACTGAGTTTTGGTAGGACTTAGCAAGTACTTGGTTGGTTTGGTTCTTTTCGTTGGTCTCGAGTGATTTTCATTTCAATGAAGAGGAGGGCCTTAAGATGAATGGCTAGTTGCCTTGAATGAATATGTGTTAGCCCAAGTAACAGTTAATAACTTTAAAGGATTATTGATTTACCCACTGGCTTTCTTTTGCCCCCTGAGTCTGTCCTCTTTTTTTTTTTTCTTTTTGCCTTGTGTGTTTAAATACGTGTGTGTAAAGTTCTATGAAGTTTGCTATTTCTATCCAATTACAGTGATCAGACCTGTTACAAATGCAATTCTTGGCAGTGGCATTGTGTGTGTACGTGGGCAAAGCAACAAACTCAAGTGTTTTCTAGAGGATTATTCAGATAGTTGCTATGACGCATCTTTGTTCTTTGTAGCATGTGTAACACACACTGTGTTTTTATGTTTGCATAAGTGTACATATATATATACAGTGTATCACTGTATGCTTTTGCTTTTTTAGAAAATAGAAAAGACTACAGAGTGTTAGAAGGGAAATGACTGGGCAGTATTTGATGAGAATTGGAATTATAAAAAGGAATTAATAAAGAAAGGTGGCCACCTAAAGTTAGAATTAGATTCCTCATTCCTTCTCCAAGTTTCCATTGATGACAGGTCGAGAGGACCAAAGTGTTATGACTGTTTTTAAAAATGATGGATTTAGAAGCAGGTGATTGGAAAACAAATTAGGGGAAAATGAGCAAGCCTCATGTTTCCATCCCAGCTTGGAGGTGAGGAAAATGCTCTGACACCAGTGTAATGTAACCAGTATCCCCACAGGGACCCTCCTATGCTGATGCTATCAGTTTATCCACAGGCTGTGGAGGTTTTGATGTAACACACAGCCTAGGTAGTGCAAGGAGATGTGGCTGATGATGAGCAGACTTGCTGCTGAGTGATGTGACTGAACTGCTGTATCTGTTCTACATGATTATGTCAGGCTCAGAATGCATAGATAGATTAGAAGCATCTTTGCTTCTTTATCAGTCAGTGATTTGTATGTCTGCCTCAGTCTTATGCCTGCCTCCTTTCTCTCTCCCTCTGTGTGTGTGTGTGTGTGTGTGTCTCTCTCTCTTCTCTCTCTCTCTCTCTCTCTCTCTCTCTCTCTCTCTCCTCTCTCTCTCTCTCTCCTCTCTCTCTCCCTCTCATTTTGTCATCCTATGTTGATCTCTTCTTCCTTCTCTTGTCATTCTTGAAGGTGGGGTGTGTGTATGGAATTGTTGTTTGCTGCTGAGTTGGGCATGTCTGGTGTCTTTCAGCTTTTTTTTTTTCTTCATTGCATGACTTGATGTTTTACGACTCTTCTTCATTGTAGTTTGTCATTTTTGATGTGCCAATTTTTTATATGCTTCTTCTCCTCCTCTTCCTCCTCCTCTTCTCCTTCGTCTTCACATCTTCTTCTTCTTCTTCTGTCGCTCCTTGTGTCAGAGACTGTCTCTTTATTCTGTGTCCCCCCAAGTCCCCACCTCTCTCTTTGTGTCGTTCTCCATCCCTCCCTCTCTCCCACACTCTCTTCCTCTAGTTATATTGTGCATTCTCTTATTCTAAATTGCTATGTATTCATTGTTGTTTTTGAGTTTATATGCAGTTCTATGCAATTTCTTCCATGCATTTATTGTTTGAGGGCTGGATGAAAAAAAGCCACTGACTGGTGCTTTTTCTTTTCCTTCATTAAACATTTCATTTCGTCATTCATCTCTCTCTCTCTCTCTCTCTTCCAGTTCCAGTTTTGGAGTTTAAACATACGGTAGACTTTAATTGGTATTTTGAACACAACTCATAACATTTCTGCGAGATTGCCTCTGATTTGCTTTTAGAGTTTCAGAGATGAAAAGAAAGAAAAATGGCCACAAATTTTACATACTGCTTACTCGACTTCATGCAAGTTTTTTGTTTGTTTGTTTTTTTGTTTGTTTTTTTTCTTTTCTTTTCCATGTTTCTCTCATTTCTGCTAATGAAAAGAAAGGTAAAAATTTTCAGTCTAAAAAAAACATTCCAGTAACAGCAGTTGTACTCCACTGTATTTGGTTCGAATGTATTTCTCTTGTCTGTTTTGCACTAAAGAGAGCAGACACTGACTCCAGACAACATGCTTCTGGCATGGCAGAGGTTCAGGCTCTGGTCCAGTTGACATTCAGACAAAGCGCTGTTTGACAGCAGTCAGTCAAAAGGTATCGCTGTGTGAACAGGCGGATGTTTCATTGTTGTTTAGACACAGACATTGCTTGGTAAGGAGCTGCATGCATACCATTGTGCCTCTGAGTGGATGTGGTTTAATCATGAATCGATCGGAATGCACAGTAGATTCTTTAATAGATGTGTATGTACATGTTCACACAGTCATATACTGACTGTCAGCTTAGTTGGAGTGTACTCATTCTCTGTGACTAGAAATGTCCGTCAGTTTTATACTCGTGTATGAATGGTTTGCAGATGGTGAATCAGAAACACTTCTAAATCAGATTCAGGAACAAGCTCAGAAGCATATGCTCGCACATTATATGAAACAAGCTGACAACCATGGATTTGCTGTTATTGTCACCTTTGTGATATGCCTGTTTTCCTCTAAAACAATTGTTCCTTAATACTAATAGCCAGAATAGCTCAGTTGGTAAAGCGCCTGACTCGTAATCTTGGTGATCCTGGGGTTGCGGGTTCGAACCTCCGCCGGGGCGTTTCGTACAGGGGATTTTTCCCTCGGAGTTAACATTGGTTCTGACTCCATTTCCCATACAGTCCTTCGAATGAGACTATAAACCGAGGTTCCGTGTGTGAACGCACGCATAACATCTTGCACACACGTAAAATCCCATCACCAACTTTCGGAAGAGTAGGCCAGTTTGGCCGTTGGCATGGATGACACGTTACACATAGCATGCACCCTGCGTGAGAAATGGAAAGAATGAAGGAAGTAAGGAAAATGAGTGATCGATATTGAACAATACTGACTGGATGATACGGAAACGACTGAATGAAGCGCCAGCTGGCAGCTCTTCAGTCGGCACTACCCAGGTAGGCAGCCCGTTGTGTAAACGAGTGTTGATTGTAAAGCGCTTAGAGCTTGGCCTCTAGCCGAGAATAGGCGCTATATAAGTATTCATTATATTATTATTAAGACTACATATCAACATCAACACAGTTGGGGGAAGGGGGGGGGGGGGGGGGGGAGAAGCCTGACATGAAATGGAGATAGATTTTCAGTTGAAGTGACTTGGGCTGAAAGAACCGCAATGCTAACTGAAGATCATCTTGGGACATGTAGAAATGACAGTTCACACTCACCCCTCACACCCCTTCCACCTACTATCCCCTCCAAGCCCACCACTCCCTTTAAGAAAAAAAAAAAAGAGGAGGGGGGGGGGTAATCAAAGTAGGTTGTTGATAGCTTCCTTTCTTGGCTTTGTCAAGTGTCACTAACTTCAGGTTCAGATTCCTCAGTTTCTTCCAAAGCCATATCCAGACTCATCAAGTCCCAGCCAGAGCACCATTAGCACACCTCGAGCTGCCAAATGTTTACCCGAATAGTTGACTCCCCAATCCACCCGTCCTCCCAAAAAGTTAATGAATACATTATTAATACAAACCGTGGCTGGACTTGTTGATAAAAAGAAATGTGACAGACGCAGTCAAAAAAAAACAAACAAGGTTCCATGGCAGTGAAGGAATGGTACATGATAAAACGTTCTGCTTCTCCTTGGTGTGTAGTCATCAGAGACTGGAACCATCGCAAGTTCAGAAGTTATGCGAGTAAATGATTTTCCGATGACTTGCCTGACCGTAACTAATGACAGTAACTAAGGTGGTGAGTGGCATATTGATCTTCGAATGTCTAATCCACACTCCTCTAAGCTGGCGTGATCACAATTGTCTGGGATGTGCTCAGTAAGAAGGAAAGCCAACAGAAAGGTGATTTGGTCACATCCTAGAGGAAAGTAAAGCCCTGGAGATAAATGTGGGAAGGTTTTTGTTTGTTTTGTTTTTTGTCCTTTTTTAATTTCTAATTTTTTTCCCTTTTTGCCATTAAAGGGGGATGATCATGATGAAGGCATTGGAGGCATCATCAAATGAAGGTTGTCAGTTCAAAAAGTTCTGTCAGTTTGTTGTGGAAGAGCTATCACTTCAAAATTTGTGACCTGTTTACCCTTTGCTGGGCACAGCATGGCAGTTTGTTTACTTCCTGCAGGGCAGAGAAAATGGCTGAAATGGGCGTGTCTGTGGGTGTTTGTGTTCAAAACGCAATATCTTTGGAAAGCATGGATTTCATTCAAATAAGATGTAAAACATGCAGAATTAAATAAAGAAAACCATCGATATTTATTCCACTTTGGGCAGTAAACGCCTCAACATCGAACAGTCGTGTTTGCCGACTCCAACCGAACTGATCACGATCGTCGTCGAAATCGTCATCCTATCACTCCAGTCACTCAATCCGATGTGTGCACACTGCTAACATCACTCACATCGATGTCTGAGCCTGCTTGAACTTCACGAAGTTCAATATCTTCCGCACGAAACCCAAAAAACTCCTCCTCACTCTCGGAATCTGTGAACGGATCCATCTTGAAAATCGCCGAACTTTTTCTCTCGCACCACGTGTTGAAATTTGCCTTGTTTACAACTCGATGCAAAGCCCCAAGTGAAAGAAAGTGGGACAGGAAGTGGCGGAAGTCTCGTGGCTTCAATTGAACGAGATTTGGCGCGAGATTTACGGAAACTTCCATGTATGGAAGTTACGAAGATGACCGAACATTAGCAGACGCTTTCGGACGTTTTTGCCCATCGGCATGAACGGACGCTTTCGGCCGCTGTGCCCAGCAAAGGGTTAATTGTTAAATTTAAGCTGTTGCTGTCTTTCACTCTCATTTGGATCTTACATCCTTGTTCCACGACACACTTTCCAGCACTGATCGGCTGGAAATAAGAGAGAAATTCCAGCTGTTCCTCATGTCTCTGCCCTCAGATTATGGCCTGGGTTTTGGGGCTGTGTTGCTGCATCACATTCAGCTTTGTCAGCATTGAAGTGAAGGTGCCAGAAATCAGTCGCCCACTAAAAGTTCACTGTGGTATGATTGATCTCCATCTTATTGTCCTATTGGCCTGAGTAGCTCTCTGAACATTTATTGTGACATGTGTACAACTACAAGCAAACCTTGTGACAAACTAGTGGTGGCACTGTCATACATTTTACAACACTTTTGCCATAGTGCAGTTACAAACAGCCAGCAGGAAGGAAAAATAACTATGTATAGTTTACACGATTACGCTTACATACCACGTTGTCTGTTTGGTCACAGATTCAGCTTCCTACACACACAAATAGGAAAAATATGTAATGACACAATTGCGCTTACATACCACATTGTCTGGTCACAGATTCGGCTTCCGCTCCTCTTATTGTCATGTATATAATCTGTTTCAGAATCAATGCCTGTGTACGTGAATCGTCTGAACTCCATGAGACTGTTATTCCTTATGAATACCACAGGTAAACTTTTTTTCTTCTCCCCCCCCCCCGACCCCCCCCCCCCCCCCCCCCCTCCCATCTCCACTGTCTTCTCCCTTCCCAGTCCTCGAAACCCCCTCTTCATTTCTCTCCCCTTGCATACCATTGATCATAGGTGACAGAGTTATCTTTCTTGTGCTCTCCCATCCTATCCTCTGCATCAAAAGAAAAAAGTTTGCAGGAAAATTCTGATGTGATGTATGATGTATCATGTGTTTTTCCTTTTAAAGAAAACGATTACTAAAGTTTCTTTCTTGTTCCTTCTGTGTTCCGCCTGATCAGGTTAGTGCTGCTTTGCTGATGTGTGTGAAGTTGCAGACGACTGTGTGTGACCCTGCATGAAGAGCTGACTTGTGATTTAGGGTTTTGTCCTGTGCATGTGTGTGCATGTGTCTGTGTGTGTATGTCTGTGCCACTGTGTGTTGTCTTGTTTGTCCATAAGGTTAATTACAAGTTGAAAACTGTTGGAAGGGTCTGCAGGATTTGTGAGAAGATTGTTGTAGGGTGACCCAGATCTCTGCATTCCTATGTTTTGGGCGTATATTGCAGATCACCATTTTACAAGAGAATTCATCGTATATATCCCATTGTCCCAAATGAATACATGGACAGAAATATGATGTGTATTGATCACTGTTAAACTTAATGTGTCATTCAGACCTGTTTTACCCTTACAATTTTGCCGTAATTTTTATGGGGGAAAAAAATCAAAAGTTGCAGGAGTTGGGGGGGGGGGGGGCTGTTAAACGCAAAGTTTCGTTTGCTGCCGTTTTGGTTAAAAGCAGTGAGAAGGCATTTCCCAGCATACCTTGTGTTTTTAACTTTGTAAAAGATGGCGACAAAGTGGTCTTAAACGTGAACGGTCGGCTCTTCCAAATCTTCAGAAGTTGCGAAAGTATTGCGATTATGAAAATTACAGTTTTTTTCTTTGAAGTTGCAGGGTTTTGTCTGAGATATTACAGGTACTTTGAAGTTGCAGGGTTTTGTCTGAGATATTACAGGTACTTTGAAGTTGCAGGGTTTTGTCTGAGATATTACAGGTACATGAATTTGGGGTAAACAGGTCTGGTCATTAACAATTTTTTTTAAAGGTAATTCCTTTATTTAAGTTATTGAACTTTTGCTGCATGCACCACTACATTATCCATGGAAAGAGATTTGACCTCGACTATTCTCCGTCTTTTTTTTAACTCTCTCTCTGTCGTTTTGTCTGCCCCCTCCTCCCCTCCCTCTGTCTCTCTTTAATACACTTACATTACAAGTTTGTTTGCCTCTAGCGCTAGTTACAGGATGGCAGTGTGTGAAACAGTGCTGTGTGCTGTGTTGCAGTTTCGACTTCTGTGTAAATGAAGGGGAGTATGAAGGGTCACCAGTGGAAAACCTTGGTCAAGTGGTGTTTGGGGAACGCATTCGCCCCTCCATGTACAATGTGAGTTGTGGATAGCTAATATAATAATGCATAATATATTCTTAAAATACAAACAGAAAAAAAAATCGCTCATAAGGGTACACAAGGTGAATGTGAAATTGTTTTGTTTCTAGATTTTCGTTGTGCATGTGTTTGTGTAGATGTGTGTGTTATATAGTCTTGGAAGTTTTGAAACCAGTTGATTGACCATGTGTGTTGGAAAGATGTGTGTGACCATGTGTGTTGGAAAGATGTGTGCGTCATCACATATGTTTTTAGCTTGTAATCTGACATCTGTCTGTACTAGACCGTTGTGTGTTATCTGGAAGTTTGAGCGAGACATATTTCCAAAGAAATCTTATCTTAGAAATCATTATCTTTTTTTAGTATTTGACAATGAGTATCAGACAGTCATTTTTGTGGGTGTTTTGTTTTGTTTTAACAGATTAACAAGCGTGAACAGTTTTAGAAAAGTACCAAGCAGCTTTTAATCAAAGTCAAAATCATATTGATGCAGTATCAGCAGCAACAGGAAAACAACAGCAGAAGTCTTCCAAGTGATATGTAAAGCAGTAGTATACGTCATCGTTTCACATTTGTATCAAATTGACATTGTCATTACTTGTACTAATGAATGCTGGGGACTTCATTAATCTTTGGGGGGACCCAAAATCATATCCATGTATTGTTGTGGTGTTAATGAGTTGACTGCTAGTTAAGAATTGTTGAAAACGGGATAGACTGTGTTCCAGTTCTTTTGATAGCTTTCAACGCAGTTTCATTCCGCAGCTGTGGTCAGGAAATAGTGTTGCTATTGTATTAGTGATGTCTGTGGTACAGTGTTGTCTGTATGTAGGATATTCTTTGACATGAGTGCAGGTGATTGTCGCTAATTTCACACTCACTGTTACCTCGTACAGCTGCGACACATCCAAACACCTGCGAGATCATCACTCAAAGAGACTACTTAATGACTACTTAATGTCCTGCCACTGTGGCTTAGTGCAGCTGTAGCTGTTACCTGAAAGCAGAATTTCAAGATTTTTGTGGTCATTTCAGCATAATTCCTGATAGCGTTTTTCTTTTGTGTGTGTGGGCATGTATATGTTAATGATAGTTAATCTACTTTTCTTTTTACTGTAATGATTACCAGTGAAGTATTAGCTTGTAGGTTTGTGGGGGGGGTTTCAGGGGGAGGCGCCTTTTTCTTTTCTTTTCCTTTTTTGTTGTTGTTGTATTAACAGGTTGAAACAAGCTGTGACAACATATTGTTTTGCATAGATTCGTATCGTCGCATTTTTTAGACTGACTTTTATTTTATATAAGACTCAAACAAGTAAACCGCGGTAACGCAGTTGTACAAAGCAAATTTTCGGTTTATTACAAACCTTCTTCAGGCTAAAAGATTGGCCAACTGAACACGCACACACACACAGACATCCAAGTCCCTGTCACATAAAACAGAAGCTGAATTAAGTTCAAAAAGAATTAAAATCACTTGCACAAACATCGTTTGAGAGGCAGTGGAAAACATGTCGGTGTGCTCACACACACACACACACACACTACCCCCCCCCCCCCCCCCCCCCCCCCCCACCACCCACCACCCCCCCCACCCCCCCCCCCCCCCCCCCCCCCCCACACACCCCACACACACACACACACACACACACACACACAACACACACACACGCACGCAGCACCACACGCACGCACGCACGCACGCACACACACACACACACACACACACACACACACACACACACACACAACACACACACACACTGCATCAACCCTGGGCGATTTTTCCATATACCAGCATCAAACACATTCATTGCCACACAACACACACACACACACACACACACACACACACACACACACACACACACACACACACACATATACACTGCATCAACCTTGGAGATCTTCACACATACCCAACATCAAACACATTCATCGCCACACACACGCGCGCGCGCACACACACACACACACACACACACACACACACACACACGCACACACACACTTTTATTTTATCTGTATGATTGGAGATGCATCATTTGTTTGTGTGTCTGTGTGCAGCTGAAGTTCAACGTGAATGAGACTTGCAAGTCGGTGTGCCAAAAGCAGTACAAAGAAGGCAGCAAGCCAGATGCCGAGAAGCTGAACTTCATCAAGAAAGGCATAAGCCTGAACTACCAGCACCACTGGTAAGCTGTCCACTGCAGAGTCCCAGCAGTGAATGTTGTGGACATGGGTTAGCTGTATTACTATGAAGGCAGGATATACTGTACCATCTCCGACTCTTGAAAGCTATGGCCTGTAGCATCAATGGAGGAGAACTGGAATGCTTTGGAGGAGGCAGTGGCACCTTGTGTACTTTAACCCTTTTTTTTTTCCTGACGTTCAGTGCATGAAGCGCTCTCTAAATCCTGTGGGAAGGGAAGTAACTCTGTAACAACGATGGGGTAGCATCACACAAAAATTTAAAAAATATATACCCAAGTAATATTTCACTTCTTTCTTATTTTATGTGTGTTATTGAGTTTGTCTATATTTAAAGCAATTATTTCAGTATTGTGGAGATACATGACTTCCCCAAAAAAATCAAAACCCCTTTATCGTGAAGCAGATCATCATCTTCGTCACTCGAGACATCTGGGGTACTAGCCTAGCTGACATCGATGTTGATGAAGTCGATATCTAGGTCGCTCTCATTACTTTTTTTTACTGTTTTCTTTTTTAAAGTTCCGGACAAAAAAGAAGGAAAAAAATGCATGTCCAAAGTGCTCCGAATTTTGTATATATGATTAGAGATGGATGCAGTTTGGTGTCCTTTTGTTTATATAGCGGTTTGTGTATTACCATTCACATAATTCCTGACCATCCATGTAGACACCCTATATCTGGGTTTCGCTTAATGTTATCACAGTAGTTTCATATGACTCGCCGTATTACTCAAAAAGTGAGTAATGTTGCAGCCACTAGGCTGCTAAATCGAGCCACAGTCATGCTAAATCAGTACTGTCTCAGGTATTGCCTCAGGTGTGTGTTGATGACACTCATTGAAACATGAAAGGAAGCTCAAACTGAATCAATACCAATGGCTGCATGGAAAATGAAAGCAACCTAGTTGAAGTGTTCTGTCTTCACTCTTCACTAATAGCCGGGAGGGTGCTTCATCAACAGGCAGATATGTAGTAGGCTAGCAAGGGCAAGTGAGGGCAGGTGGAAGTTCAAAGGTTACCAGGGAAGGTTTTAATTGGAAGCATAAAGTTTGTTAGGTGCGATGATCATAAGATCTTGTTTCATTGCCCGAAGTGTGAGGATGAAAATCGGAATAGTCTGTTTTGTCAGAGTTGGAAAGAAAAAAAATTGTGTTTTCCGAAAGAAGTACAAACGGCAAATGAAACAAACTGCGGCGTTACTGAAACACGACAAAAAAGCAGAAGAGCACACAAAACAAAGTGTGAAGTAACGACGATTTATTGCACGACACAAAACAGGACAAGAAATTTTCGGCAAAATGCCTTCCTCAGCGACAAACAAAAAAAAGTACAGACATAAACATGCACAATACTCCCCTTGTGAAGTCAAAGTGGTGAGTGAAAGATCCGAAAGAGATATATAAAGGTAGCACATGTGTTTATTTGGCCTCTGTATTTTTTTGTTCTTGACATAAGTTGCTAATGAAGTAACATACTTAACATAGCTGTTCCTGTGTGTACAGTACCATAATTTTATTATGTTCTGTACCGTGTAAGAGTGTTCCATGTTCTTATTGGTTTGAAGTTCGCATCTAGGTTTAGCTGTATGAAATGGATGTTTGAGGACAGCATTTGTTGTATGTACCACAGGATAATTGACAACATGCCGGTGACCTGGTGTTACCGTGTGGAAGGTGGTGAACAGTTCTGTGCCACTGGTTTTCCCATGGGGTGCTATGTCAACAAGAACAAGATCCCCAAAGACTACTGTGTCACCGATGTGAGTTCCCTCAGTTTGTCACTTCTGTAGAGAACGTATAAACACCGATTCAGACTCACTTGCTACTCCACCACGTTTTTGGGCGAAAGTGGCCTAAAAGCCGCCTATTCCTGTTCTCTGACAAGTAACCAAAAAATAACGACCCTACAAACAAACATACTGTGCAGGGTTATCCGTTTTCAATACTAATTTACTAAACTTTTCAGAGAGTAGCGTAGGGAAAGTAGCCAGGACTGAACACGCCCCATAGAGTAACGTAGGGAAAAGCAGTTGTGGCTGAACGCGCCCATATACACGGTGGGTGCACCAGGCTACCCGATTACTTCGCGGTTTGTTAATTACAGCGCGGAGTTCGCCGCAGAGAAGGCGGGCCAAGGCCTGAAAGGTTTAAGTTCCCCCCCGTGGGGTTTTGAAGGAGTGCTTGTTTTTTTTTAAAATAATATTTTTATTTAGAGCGGAGGAGAAGCTAGTTTTGGGGCCATGAATCCGGCTTTCACTTACACACACCCCAACACACACACACACACTAGAGAGAGGAGACACACTCTTTTTCTAGTAATTTATGTTAAATCATTTTTTGCCAAAGTCGCTTGTATATGAAATTTTTTCCACACACACACAACCCCAACACCACCCCTCCTCCCTCGCCCTCTTAACACACCACACACCACACACACACACACCCACCACACACCACACACAGCACAGACACCCCCAACCGCCACACAAAAAACAAACACAACTCTGTCAGGGCGGCGAAACGGCCCCCGCTTGCCAAAAACAGGTAAGTTTTAATTTTTAGTTGCCGGCCGCCTAAGGGAAATTGGCACTATCGTTTACTTACTACGGGGCCCGGGGCATGCGTTTTTGGTCACGCGGGTGGGCTGTGTCAGGGCCCGGCCCAATCCAAGATAGATGAATCAGTGATCAGTAGGGCGACATTTCCCGCCCCACTTGCGTTCATTTCTCCGGCTGTGGTGGTGTAAAGCGGTGCTTTTTTTGCGAGAGAAGTGTTTACATGGGGCAGTTTTAGAAGCAGTGTGGTTTCTAGGTTAGAAAAAGTTCTTAAATCACAAATACCTTTTCACAGCTTATAGTTAAATTTTTTGGGGTGTGGAAGACATGGAATCAGCTACAACTTTCTAACAAGCTAAAATTTTTATTACCCCCGCCAACACCAAGGGAAATGTGGACAGAGGAAAAAAGAATGTTTTTCATGAAATTAAGATATTTTGAAAAATGTTGAAGCAGCTTGTAAAGAAAGGGTTTTAATGCTGGCAATTTTTGTAATAGGCGATTGGAATGAGGGGATTCTAAAGCAAAAAAACAGCTTTTTAAAACCCCCTGTTTGTCAACTTTTGAATGTTGGGGCTTCAAAATATGTAAGGTTCGGAAACCGCCGGCAGAGCGAAGGCTAGGCTGTTGAGGCCCAGGGCCCCGCTTTTTTTTGACCACGTCATAGTTTGGGGCGTTCATAAGAGCTTTTAAAAGGTGTTTGCCCCCTGGCATTTACAGAAGAAAAAAAAAAAAAAAAAAAAAAAAGTAGGTCGCGCAACGCGTAGGCCAAATAGGTAAACTAGTTTTGGAACACTGCTGATTCACTGCATTCACTGCCGTTTATGTTCAACCCCCTGCTTCAATTTTTTTGGCTGCCTTCGCCTGCTTTGGGGGGTTTGGACTACTGACGATAGTATGACGGCTTTTAAAAATTTTAAGGGTTCGCGTAACCGCTTGGCAAACATTTTCCTTTTGGGGGTTGGCGAAAAAACTAAAACAGATCCGTGATTATTGATTCGGACTGTGATAAGGCTTTCGGGGGTGTCTTGAATTTACGGCGTTAAAGGGGAAAACAAAAAAGCCCCCCCCTTTCCACAAGCACTGCCCTTTTTATTGTGCGTTTGTTTGTTGTTTGTTTGTGTTTGTGTTTGTTGTTTGTTTGTGGTGTGTGTGTTTTGTTCCACCCCCGCACGCCGTCCCCCCCCCCCCCCCCCCCGACGCCCCCCCCACCCCCCCCCCCACGCACGCCGTCCCCCACCCCCACCCAACTCCAACCCCCCCCCCCCCCCCACGCATGCAAACATTTAAGCCCTTTTTAAAAGTTCTAACTTAAGTCACCCCCAAGTATCCCGTTTTTACTAAAGTTTTTCCAATTTCCCCTCAATTTCCAAGTTCTTCCCAAAGTTACCCTTTAAGTTTTTCTCAAGTTCTTCTAAGTTTTTATTCAGTTGCCCTAAATTTCTTACCAAGTTAACCTAAGATCAAAAATTTTAAGTCACCCTTTAAGTCCCAAGTTTATTAAGTTTTTAAATTATCAAAAATTAAAAGCTATTTTTTTATCTTAAATAGTGATTTTAAATATGTACAACACCCCCAAAAAAACGCGAAACTTTGAGGTGTCTTGCCAGGTTCTCACCCAAGATTTAAAGGGAAAGGGTTTTACATCCGAAGCAACCGCATTGTTACAATTCGGGTTAGGAAATGCCTTTATGACTCCATGTCTTTATTTATTGACACCATCATTTTATAATACCCCATGATCTTTTTTTTTAAAAAAATTTAAAAATTTAAGTTCTAAATATTTTTACTTTAAAATGGATCAAATATGCTTTGTTTTGGGGGTTTTTGGGTGCTGGTGTCTTTTTCTGCATTTAGGGGCTCGATTTTTTTGATTGCTTTTGTTTCTGTTCCATCGGTTATATTTTTTTATAGCGCAAAAACTGCCCCCAACAGCAGCAATGGCGCCTAAAATGGCAACATTTTTTAAGTTCAATTTTCCCTAAAGTTTTGGGGGCGTAGGTTTTGTATCGCATGGAGTTTTTTAGCCCATTGAACCAATTTGTTCTGGCGCTGGCGACTTTTATGTTTCAGATGATCATATTCTGTAACATTATTTTTTTTGTCTGTTCCACTCTGCAAATTTTTTTTCCTGCTTTAACACGCCCAGGATGGGATTTTTTTCATGTCCCACCTGGTTCGGTTTTGCTGTTTTTTGGGCTTGGTTACTTTTCCACTGTTTTCTGGTTCTAAATTTTTTCTAGCTCGTTCTTTTTGAAGGGAAATAAATCTATATGTTTAAAAGTTTTTAAATCCCTGATTAATGGCGATAAAAATGTTCCAATCTGTAGTATAGATCACATCCTGAGACTTAAGACTTTTTTTAAAAAGGATCTTGGTTAAATCATACGAAAGATCTTGTTCGAATCAATGGGGGCAAATCTACTGATAGTTTAGTGCCCCAATAAAAAAACCGTTTCCCCCCCCCCCCACACTTTTCCCATTTAGACCCCAGCTGCGCTTATCCCCTGTTATGTACTTTATAATGTCTGGCGGCGACATCTGTTAAATTGCTTGCTGAATTCTTTCCGGGAAAACTGTTTTGTTTTTAAATGCTCCCAAAAGAAACAGCCTTCCTTTTGGGCATAATAGCTTGATCATTAACTTGGTCATTCATAAGTTCAGGAGGTTTGGCCGCCTTGTAGCTGTAGTGATCATCATGTTCTGTTTTTATTAAATTATTTATTTTATTTCAAAAAAATGGAGCACCAAAAAAAAACGTTGCTAAACCTTGTATACCATTTGTGTTTTTGGAGGCCTAAGTGTAGGATATATGTTTTGGTTTTAAAGCTTGTTAAGAATTAACCAGGATTTTGGAAATAGATTTTTGGGATTCGCAAAGCTGATTGCTACATTGCGTTCGGTTGCCACGAAAGATTTTCTTTTAAGCAAGGAATAATTCCAGACAATAAAATATGTAAGAAAAAAAATACATTTATAAAAAAGGGCTTCACTCGAAATAAGATAGGCGGCGTGGGGTTTTAAAGCGTTTGCTTTTAGCGGAAGAAATTTCATTTAGTAAACTACGGGATGACGGGGGAGAAAAAAGAATAAAAAAGTTGGAGAAACTGCAGCTGCACAAGCCCCTAGAAAAGCAGAGACTTGAGCAGTTAGATTTTATTATTGACACTTTGAAGAACGGGGCATGCAGCTTACACTTTTAAAAAATGTTGATCAACAATAAAAGAAAATTATTAGTAAAGGAAAGGCCAGACTTGCCCCCCCAAATTCAGTGATTTTATAAACCATCAGAAAAACAAAAGATGCAAAAAAGGGTTTTATTGTCGTTGGTTAGACGGTGTTTTTTGTTGCGCATAATATTGGCTGAAAAAAAAATGAACAAAATCAAATTTTCCCCCCAAAGGATTTTGGGAAAAGGGCACACAGCATAAAAAAGTAAGCGAAGCAGCGGGAGTAGGAACAAAAGCAAAGGAAGGGTTATTAAACAAGCGTTTTGGCCCAATTTTTATTTACCGCGCCTAGCGAATAGAGACCGCATTTGTGAACCAACTCAAACGACACCCATAAAAAGGACTTCTATATTTACCTCTGAAGGTTGCGAAAAGTTTTAAGTACGCCCTTCAGTCTTGGGAATAGCTTCAAATACAAAGATGGGACCCTTTAAACACAAAAGAGTGCTTTGCGTTGGTTGCCATACAACTGATTATAAAAGAGGCCCTTTAACTTATCCGCTGATTCAGTCGATGATGGAAAAGAATTTAAGGCCCCGTGATCAATTATTGTTAAAACTAGAGTTCCTTTAAAAAGAGGCTTTCCGGGAGTTCAAGATCACGGTTTTAGTTGAAAACTTTAACAAACGTTAGCTGAAAGACTTTTCCCCTCCCAGTATACAGAGGCTTATTGAAAAATTCTGCAACACAGAATGGGTTAGAAGATCCCCTCATTTTTGCGCGCAATGAAAATGAAAAATTTTAAAAGGGGCTAAAACCAGTAAAGAAATCAAAAGAAAACAATAAATGTTTTTTGAAGGGAGTTTCACCCCGGCAACTATTCCATTTGGTTTAAAAGTAAGGTACCTTTTTTCCGGGGGGAAGCAAAGGGGGCACTCGCATCGGGAACCGACCCCCTTTGGGAGGTTGTCCATATGAAATAAAAAGAATTGTAAAAATAAATCCGCCGTGTATTTTTACGAGAAACTGAACAACAAAAAACCAGCCCCTCAAAGTTTTTGTAAAAGAAGAATCAGATAATTCCCCAAACACTTTCCGCTTTATTAATTACGAAAAATATATTTGGTTTAAAATGGAAGTCAGAAGGAAGTGCAGAACGAAACAAAAATTGGTAAAGGGAGAGCCCTTGAAAATGATCGGGAATCATTTCTGCGTGTAATGCTTTAAAGGAAACATTTTCGGGGTTTAAACAATGCATGCTAAATCATCCAGATCACCTAAAAACCCCAAAACCCCCAAAAGGGAAAAAAATATTTTGAAAAAATAAAAAAATTCGAATTTTAAGAAACATGAAAAAAGATTTAATGAATTGGATGAAGCTATGATTGATCTTATAATAAAAGTTGATGAAAAATAAACCCCCCCTGTTTTATGGGTCCCCCCGTCCCCGATTGATATGAAAAACTCGGGGATTAACAAAAAAATTTTGGTTTGTTCTATTAATATTCTTTGTTACAAGGTTGTTTTGATCTATGTAGATTAGATGCAGTTTTCGGGGTCAGGAAAAGTCTTATTGCCAAACAATGCTTCTTTGTATTTTGTATGTGATTTTTTGACTGCACAACACTGCGAGATATTCCTTTGCTTTTTTAATGTTTTTTCCCCTGGCTCGAATACTGTACATTTTTGCCCTTAACCCCCATACTCCTTGATCCCCTTTTCCCGGATAATTCATCCTTCTTTTTCCTAAAACCTTTTATTAGTAATTGAGCAAAGGGAATCTTTAGGGTAATCAAAAGTATATACCACCCCGCATCCCTTTACCCCACTTCGGTTTCCATGTCTTTTTTAGAGTCTTCAGTGGGGATATTTTAACAAAAATATCGTTCTGTGTAAAGTATCTGGACTCAGGATACGAGGGTTTAAAAGTGTCATAAGAAACTCTAAAATCAAAAGTTTTGAAAATTCTAAACAGAAAAACCCAAATAAAAACGGGTTTGTTAATTTGTTTTTCTTTTTTTCATCATTATCCCAAAAACGATCATGAAATCTTCTAAAGTCTGTAATTAGGTTTTAAAGTCAGCTTAATTGCTTTTTTCTTTTGGTGACTAATCTAAATCTTTGGCTTGTGGGGATTTCCATGTTTTTCCCAAAACGCTTTTGTTTCAGCTTAAAAAGTCTTTTTCTGAGGCATCTGGGATTTAGTTCTAAGATCAGGTTCTTCATGAGTATGGTTTATGAATGTTCTTGATCAAAAGCAATTATACGATGAACGCTGTCAACTTCAGCCATGTCTTAAAAAATTGAAAGAAGTCTGTAATGACGAATAATTTTTTTTCCCACAAAGATTGGCCCAAAAGTTTAGGCGGCTCTCTTGGATCATTTTTAGACTTTTGTGCTAATGGTAGTCATTTGCGGTCATGGATTCCTGAGATATTCAAAGTAAATTTAAAGGAAACCCGCGTTGACCCGGCATCAAATGCTAACCACTTTAATCCCCCTTAAATTTTTTCAGATCGTCGTTTGTTTTCTTTTAATTTCGTAATGGAAGGGGATTGCGCCTTGCCTCCATGATTGTTTGCATCAAAATACATGAGATGTTAGACCTTTTACGGATCAAAATGATCCATATTTGTTGTTTTTTTTTCGTAATGATGGACGCCTAAAATTCCTCCCCCGCAATCCGTTTTAAATATCTAAATCTTGGTAAATCTGACAAAAATAAATTGTACCCCAGAAAATTTTAAGAAAGCGTCCCAGCTCACCCCGGGCGCAAAAAATTATAATCGAGGACCCAAATGTAATTTTTTCATGAAGGTTTTCTATAATTTTCAAAGACGTCCGCCAAAAAAAAACATCTGCCATTAATAGGAGTATGTGTCCCCCATGTTTTCAATTAACTTTTGCAAGCATCTTGAGATGCCGGTAATGGGAAAGTCGCTGATGTCCTTTCCTCTAAGACAGAAAGAACGCCCCTTTGGCGGAAGGTATCTTGTAAAACCCTTCCCCAAACTTTTTCATGTATCATAAGGGTAAACGCCCTTTTAACAGAGTTGAGTAAAAATATTTTCGTTTTGGGCGGACTTTAAGGACTAGCGGGCCCTTTAAATGAGCCCATATGTGTTGCATGAGTCTAGAAAGAATTTATTTAAAGTGAAACCAATGTACTTTTCGATGACTGTGCAATGCATGCTCCCCTAAAGGGCGCTGGTTACTGCTTGCAATATAAGAGAGAGGAAACCCCCAAAGTTATGAAAGAAGTGGGGCTTCCATGTTTTTGGGGTCAAACTTTAGTTGAAGATTGCATTTGTTATGCCCCGCTCCTTGAAATTCCCCCACTAAGTGATCATGGTCTCTTACTGGGGGGTTTTTCATTTTGGGCGTTAGCTCAAAACCCCGCAAACCCACAATGCGTGGCTGGTCATATGTTTTTGGGCTTCAGGCGTCTCAGATTTCAGATAAATTCAGTTTTTTAAACAATCATTTCGACTTGCTGCATGGCGTAAAATCTTCAGCCCCATTTGGGCCTCTATTAATTCTGGCTCTGAATGAACCCCTCTGACCCCAAAAAAATAATGAAGGCAAAAGAACAAATCTGATGATTACCCTTAAAACTGTTTTTTTGAAGTTTTGTGGCGCGGCCCTTTTAAGGAACAAAAGGGGATTCGAATCTGGTAAACAAATATGGAGAATGTTGCAGCCGTTTCCCGTTTTAAAAAATAAATTTAGATCCGGGGGGGGGGCGTAGTTAGTTCTGTTTTACAGTCAAAAGGGCCCTAAATGTTTTTATGTTGCTTTCGGCTTGAACGATGGCATTCTTGTTTAAAAATTTTCTGCAGAATTCTTGTTTTGCCCCCAATTTTTTAGTATGGGCCAAAAATTACTCTTGGCGTACAAAGTGTAAGCGGCAGCCCCTCTGGTGAAAGCACAGCAGTAAAATAAAATGGCTTTTGTCTGGATTCCTATTGTTGGGCTGTTCTTGGACCTTTAATCGGCACCCAAAATTTTTTCCCATCCTGTGTAGACATTAACAGTTATGGGTTTGTTTTGTTCTTCAAACTGATCAAAATTTTATCAACTACGGGGGAAAAGGTATTCCATAAAGTTAAGATATTGAGTAAGGGCGATAGTTAGCATCTCTCTGCGTTTTTGCGGGGTAATGCAGCCCTTTAAGAAAAACCCAAAAAACATTTTTTGTCTGTATTCTTTATGTTTAGAACTGCTTTTTTTTGGCTAATGTGGAGGGTGGGAAAGTGGACTTGCCAACAATCGGTGCATACTTAGATGTTTTAATCTGATCCTAGGCTTGCCCCCTGACCCAACCCCAGCCTTCATTTTGGCTTCTTAGCGCCCCGCGTCAAAAATGTGCAAGCGCTGGTCTGCCCAACCGACGTTTTAATCATTAGAGGAAAGAATAGTCTGCTGTTTTGTTTAGACCCAGATTCTAGGTTTTCTTCATTTTTGTTACATGTCGATTTAAAAAAGCTAACATTTCTTTAACTGGCGGGTTATTGTTAGTTTACCCCCACTTGAGAAATGCATGACCAACACTTGCCCGTACCTTCCCGGATCAATAACTTCTAAATCAATTCATTTAGTGCTCTTGAAAATTTTTTTTGCTTTTTTTCAAAAATTCGTTTGTCCCTTATTATCTTAGCCATGTTGAGCTCTTTTTAACTCCAAAATATTTATTTAAATTAAAAAAAAATACTTAACAGAACCAAATCAAAGGTTTTTTTCGCTTGGCTCATAAACTAAAGTATAAAAACCCCTTTTGGGATTGTTAATGTGAGCTGTTTGAACGAGTTAATTTTTTGTTTACTTTTTTTAAGCATTCCTTTTTTACTGCTCGGCGTCTGGCCCCTTGAGAAAAATTGTCCCTTTCCTTTTTTGAAGATCAAAAATTTTTTTTTTGTAGTCATCAAAATCGGCCTTGGGAAACGATTAAATTCTTATCCCCTGATGTTTGGTCGCTACGTTTATTTATTGTCGTTTGAACGAGCTAAGTTTGCCCCTTTTTAGTTGAACCATAGCTGTGTGCTTTTGGGTTTAGTTTTTTTTTTTTGCTAGAGCACCCACGCTAATGAACACAGGCCAAGAGCTAAAGACAAACCGCCTGAGGTTTTAAACTGCGGGTGCACCACGCCCGTTTCTAAGGACCTACACTCGTTTCCTGCTGAAGCAGCCTATAGTCGATGCTCCCGTATTGGGGATTGTAAAAGCATTTAAAAGGGAGCGATACCTTCGTTTTGGGTTTTTCTGTTTTTTGAAAGGTCTTGCTTAGTTTTTGTTTTTTCTTTGTGTAAAGTTTGGGAATCTGAAGGTTTTTACTTCAGGGGTTTCTTAAAGCAGAATTTCCGCTTCCCTTCTTTTTTGGGGGCGCGTAGGCACTTTTGGGTAAACCTGAACAGGACATGCTTTTTTTAAAATGAAAAATAATTTAGTTAGTACATCTTTTAATCTGCTACCTTCAATGTCAGTGGATCTTAATAAAAAAAATGTACATTAAGGGTTTATCGGGTTTTTCTTTATCAATTTTTAATGTTTATTACGTCTCTCAAGTTTCCCGCTTCCCTGCAATGATTATCCTCCGTTACCTTAGGGGGCAATCCAAAAAACCCTATTTCGTTTGTTAAATAATCATCAAGTCTTACACTGTGAAGGTGTGATCTTTTGAGAAGGTTGTGTTGGATTCTCCCCCCCCCCCCAACAATTTTCTTTTTTTCGTCAAATGATGATAAGGTCTAAGTCCGCTGCATAGTTTGGTTAGGGTGCCCCCAATCGAACTTGTCTTTCGTTATTTTGGATTAAAAAAAATTTTTACTTCCTCTTTTGAAGGTTCTTCTCTTCACACGCAATAAAAAACCTTTAAACGATCTTGCTGAGACGCTAAAAATAAAAATTTCCTTTTAGTGTCTGCCCCGCTTCTGGATTGTTGTATGATGACCCGTTTTGTAAATTATATAGTTGGGATTATATTTTCCCCCAAACGCTTTGCTAAAAATTTTGGGGTTTCTAACAACGTCAAACTCTAACGGATGTCAGAAATGCTGTACTTTGCTTCGGTGTCTGTTGATTTGATAACAGTTTGTATTTTATTAAAAGTTAGTTATATGACAAAACTGTCTTTTAAGCTCCTTGAAATATGGGGGATGGCTTTTAACAAATCAAAATCTAGGGGAATGGAAAAAAAACGTTAACCCTACGCATAATTCAGCTAAGCCTTTTTGCTGCTTTTGACCCGAGGCGAGTTCGGGCCCATTCTAAATTTTTGTGCTTCTTCATTGCGATTCCTTGAAAAGCAAAATCTTCCCTTTCATTCGCGGAAACCATAGATCAGAAAGGTTTTTAAAAAAAAAAGTCTGTTGTTTAAAGAAAATACTTTGCCCCCCAAATTTTCAGAAATTTTCTTAACGTTGCCCGTCCCAAATTTGGACAACTGTTCGGTTGGGTCTGTTGTTTAAGCGAGTTCTATTTTAAAAGAAAACCGGGGAGCCTGGCCGATCAAATCTCCGCTCCCAGGTTGGAAATCAAAGTAAAAATTTGTCTGCTCAATGTAGAGGATTATTTGGAAAAAGTAATATTCGTTTATTTCCTGCACGCCAAGGGGGTTTTTTCAGCTTTCTTTGGGCCCAAAATGAGCCCTATGCTTTTGACATTTTTTTTCAAAAAAAAAAAGTTAATTATTTAAAAACAGGCAGGAAAAAGAAGGCGAAGAAAATTATGATGTTTTTTATCCCGGAGACGAAAGGTGAAAACCCTTTTACCGGCATCGTCAGCGTCTCAAGCGGCGTGAATTAAAAGAAAGACGGTGGGCATTTTACAAAAATTTAGGTCAAGAACCCCCCGAATTTAAGACCAATGATTTTGAATTGAAGATGGTATTTGTTTGTAAAGGGCGATCAAGGAGAATCTGTCGGCTTACAATAAAACCAACCCCTCAAAATTTTTTTGCCAAAATACAATTTTTCAAAGCTCAGGTGGACTCGCCTTGGCATTGCGACCAAAAATTGATGGGGAGGCAGTTTTAAACTTCAAAAACACATACTGAACTCCAAAGATAAAACCCAAAAGCAAAAAAATGGAAATTAAAAATTAAAAAAAATCAGCAGGCGAATTAATAAATACAATTTTAAGCAGAAACCAGTTTTTTAGAAGAAACAGCATTAAGCATACCGACTCCCGCTACCCATGCGAAAATAGGGCCCCTTGATCGTGCTTTAAGAACCTTAGAGGCGAAATTTAAAAAACAATTTGCAAAAAATAGGTGATAGATGGCATATAAAAAGAGAAAAAAAAACTCGTTTAGGCTGATGACGCCAATTAGGGTGTATTAAAGAAAGAAAAAGACAAGACTAAAAAAAAACTTGACAAGAAAAATCGCAAGACTAGAAGTGACGATACTAACCCGGGGCCAATACGAATCAAATGAACAGAATAAGGAAAAATATCGAAAAAATTTTTTTTTTGAAGACAAACACTAGCAGAAAGAATACGAACACTGTTTGAGAGCAAGGGGGTCACATTGAACGTTTAACTGCCTTAGGATTTGCAATAATCATTGGGTTGGCTATTAAGGCGGCGGGGGCCAAAAATTCAGTATCCGCCCCATCGCCCCCCCCTGAAAATCAGGGTAAAAAAAAGCTTTATATCTTGCGGTTTATTAAAAAAAATTAGCCAGTAAACTTAGATCTTTACGGGTAATTTGGGGGTATTTGTCGTGGGTTTTTTTATGCAAGCAAAGTAGTTGGTTTTTGGCCCAGACTTATGGACATTAGTTTTTTAATAGTTTGGGGTTTAAAATTTAGTAAAATAAAGACCAAATAATCCTAGGCCAGTTAATCAGAACAAACGCTGTCTTTTCTATTCATGGGATCGCGAAAAAGAGTCCGCGGCTTTGTGAGTTTCAATGGCCTTTTGGGGTTTTTACTTCGGGGGGGATTGGAGACTTAAAGGGTGTTTTTTATTTTTGTAATATTATGGCTCAAATTTAGTCGTTTTTTTCCCCCCTTCGTTATTTCCTGCTTAAGAATTTCATTTTATAGTTTATTATTTACCTATTGGAGTCTGAGGTCAGAAGGCGCATGTATAAACCAGTGCCAAAAGCAAAATCACTTTCGTCTTGGTATTGTAAAAAATTTTTGGGTTTTTTAATACTTGAAGGGTAATCAACGTAGAATTAATGGGGTCCTTAAAAATTTTCTAAGTATTGTTTTTGCGCGTCAAAAAACCCGTAGAAGGATCATTATGCTTGATCTTTCCTGTGCCTGTGACCCAGCAAACACCAAAGTAAGTGCGAATGAGTGTTTATTGTTCTATTCCCGCTCTGTTTTGGCCCCTTTGAAGTGTCAAAATAAAGTTTCCATGCTGTTTTATGCTCTTGCTGTAGGGCCCCGGTGAACAGTTTCTGAAAAAAAAAAAAGTTTGAAGGGGATGGTCAAAGTTATACTTTCTGTGCGTGCCCGAAAATAAAGGGCGCCTAGGCCCTGATTTTTGATCCTTTTTTCAAAAAAAAAACTTGATGTTTTAAAATTGAATTCGTTCAGATCTTTCAAAAGCCTTCAGTTATTAGTTGCTAAGTGGAAATTTTTAAAAGGTTTTCATTTTTGGTAAGGGCTCGCAGTTCGTCAAAATACTTTTGAAGGTGTAATAAAAATGAAATCTTTACATGACCTCACCAAGGATCATGGTGATTTAAAAGTCAGATAGCCCCTCCCCACCCAGTTGATGCGCAAAACCAGAAAATTTAATGGTTCGATAAAAAAGCCGGTGACTAAACCCCCTTTCTTGGTGTGGTGTTTTCAATAGGGGGGTTAAGATATCTGCTTAATGGAGACCCCACCTTTTTTTGAAAAAAGGCAGTTGGGTCACAGCCAAAGTCAAGGTATCGTTGCTATATTTTAAAATTGTAGTCGGCCCCAAAAAAAAAAATTTTTTTCAGCATATTTGAATGCACTCTTTTTTTAAATTTTTTAAAAAAGTTTGAAAAATAACAACCCAAGACGCCCTTCGTTTTTAGAACATGCTATTGATAAGAAAACGGGGCCAAAAGGGGGCGCCATAAAAAATTCTCAAAGTCGTAGGTTTTTTAAGCAAAAACCAAAAAGAATAATAAGGTTTAAAAAATTAAAAAAATCAGGAAACCCAAAAAGAGCCAGTTTAAAATACCTGAGGTTATTACGGGTTTTGTCACTAAAAGAAGCAATGAGTAACTTTGACATTACTTAAAAATTAACAAGCAAATCTAAAAAACAAAGTTAACATTTAAACTTGAAAAAGAAAGAAACATTACTTTTTTTATAGAGAGCTAGCTAAAAATTTTTGGGTTTACAATAGCAATTTACCACTCTAGTTTTTTTGCTGAGCCAGACAAAAAATTATGAGGGGGAAAATCCGCCGATCTTGATTACATTCATTACTCTTGTTCATTTGGATGGCGGCACTGATGAAAACTTATATGGGAAGGCCCCCCCAACTTTTTAAGAGCTCTTCCGTCAGGGAAACTGATATTGCGATTTTAAATTATAAATTCCCCAATTTACAGTTTAAAAGATTAGTTTGTGGGGGGGTCGGTCATTTATTATAAAATCAAAGACAAAAAGGGAAAGTTGTAAAATGTGTAACCTGCAATTGTTTTGGAAAAAAAAATAATGCGTTACTAAAAAAATGTGCGGGGCCAGAAGAACCGGGGGTTCATTGGCGCCCGTGAGGTGTATAACTTTAGAATTAAAAGACCTTGCGACGTTGGGACTTTGAAAAACGGTGAGATAGGCGTTTGTATGGGGTTTAGACACTAAAGATGGTGTTTTTAAAAAGCAAAAAGGTTGGCGACAACAAAAAATTTCCTAACGAACAGCTGCGCAATCTAGAAGCAAATAATGTTGGGCGTATGAAAATAAAAAGTTCGAAATGACCTCAAAAGGCACTTAGAACCATATTAGAATGGGCATAAAATTTGAATTCTAAGCCATTTCATATTTTAGCCCTCAAAAAAGTTTCAGAAACTTAACTCTGGCCCTTTAAGAAAAACTTATGCCAGATGCAATAGCGGAAAAGATTGAAAAAAAACGGTTTTTGGGAAAAAAAAGTCATCCCCACAGAGAGAAGCGGTTTTAAAAAAATGCTTCTAAAAATTACAGTTTATGCCGCAATGAAATTAGGGGACGCCTTTTACAATATATTTGAAATTTCTGTTTTAAAAAATAAGGGAGGGATGGGGGTTTTGGGGGGTTAGTGACGTCCCTTTTTTAAAAGGAATTTAAAATTTGCTGGCAAAATTTGACGTTTTACAGTCTTAAAATTTTTGTTGCATTTTTCCAATGGTGAGGATATTAAAGGGCTAAAACAAGCAACAAAATCAATATTAGTCAAATGAAACAATCTTCAGCACTGAATTGGGGTTAAAACTTTCACATTTAGGCCTTATGGATTTTATTATTTCTGAAAAGTTTTGGGCAGAGGCATGATAAAAACAAAAATGGATTGTTAAATTCTAGTTAAAATATGGAGCAGTTAAAATTAGCAAAAACCCCCCATTGTTCTTTATTTTTGGACAGATGGTTGTGGCAATATTTGCCCCAAACTATTCAAACGTTTTCGTTTAATTTTAATCATATTGTGGTTTTCTGTCCAACACTTAAATGGAACAAAGCATATCATAATAGAAGGTTTATATGGACTGATGATAACATATTTTTAGTTAATCCTAGCAATAAACTGAGCGAGTGTCTAGAACAGTTTTATAGACTGTTTGAAGGAACGCAGACACTATTTATTATAGATGACTGTTCGGCAGAAAGAGACATAGTTAAAAAGAGAAACACTTTGTCGAAACTAGCTTTCAGTGGAAGACATGCTGGAATAAGTGTGTGGATTTTATGTCAAAAATATAACTCGGTTTTAAAGACTTTAGAGAACAGTTAAAGACTGTAGTTCTATTTCACATGAAAGACAGAGACTCATTTGAAGAATGTTTGCGCGAAAATGATGTTATTGAAAACGATCAGGAAAAACACAGGATTAAGCAAAAACTGAAATCTGAAAACTTTAGTAAATTAGTATTGAAAACGGATAACCCTGCACAGTATGTTTGTTTGTAGGGTCGTTATTTTTGGTTACTTGTCAGAGAACAGGAATAGGCGGCTTTTAGGCCACTTTCGCCCAAAACGTGGTGGAGTAGCAAGTGAGTCAGAATCGGTGTTTTATACGTTCTCTTCTGTCTTTGTCTTTCCATTCTTTACCCAGGCAGGAGTGGGAGGTAGAGAGGGTGGGTGGGGGGGGGGGGGGGGGGCAGGGTGTTAGAAAAGTTAACCCTTTCAGTTAAAAGGGAAAAAGAAAAAATTACAAACCCATGACAAGAGAGGCGGTTGTGTATGTTGTGCTATGAACAAACACCACATATCATTGGAAGAATGGCAAAAAGTTGAGTGTGTTGATTATTTTGAATATGGATCATTGGAAGAATGGCAAAAAGTTGAGAGTGTTGATTATTTTGAATATGGTAGATTTGCGTGTGTGTATGTTCTTCTCAGTATCTCAGTTTGAATTTACAAAAGGCCTGTATTTTGTTCACTGAATAAAAGAAATTGGTTGGTTGTTTTTCCTCCGTTTCTTTTACGTTTTCCCCCCATTTTTCTGTCATGGTTTTTTTTTTTTTTTTTTTTTTAAATTGATAACGTCTGTGTATGGAACTGGCTTCAAAGGGATGACAGCCCTGATATGGCCCTTAACAGTTGGCTCAGCTATACATAACATGAATGGAACTGAATTTCAGTTGTTCTTGTTTGGAAGTAAAAGGGAGGGTAAGATGGGGGGTGAGGGGGGGAAAAGGGGCAGAAAAAGTTCACTTTTTCAATTAAAAGGAAAAAAGAGAAGGAAAAAAAGTTACAAGCCCATGACAAGAGAGGCAGCGAGTATCAGTTGTGTATGTGGTACTATGAATGCACACCACATATCGTTGAAACAATGGCAGAAGAGTTGAGAGTGTTGATTATTTTGAATTGGTAGATTTGTGTGTGTTTTGTTTCTTCTCTACATCTCGGTTTGAATTAGTAAGAGGCCTGTATTAGGTGATTTTTTTTTTTTTTTTTTTTTTTTCCCCTTAAACTTTTCTTCTGCCCTCTCCCCTCGCATTTTTCCCACAGAATTCGAGACTTTTTTTTTTTGTAATGCTGATTGATGAAGACGATGCTACAGATTTCCAATCAGTTCCAAGAGTGCATGACGAGGCTATCTTGTACACTTACTGTAGTGATATTTCCCGGCGTTGACCGGGTCCAAGAGATACAACATCTGCAGTGCTGCTCATGAAAATTTGAGCAGCACTTTGAGAGACATACAAATGGGATGAAACTTGATATTATGGTCCCAGTCTTCTCAATGGAGGTCATAGCAAATTCAAGTCTTGGTAGGAGACGGTTGATAATGACTTTTTTTAACATTGTACTAATTCCTGGCTGCAGTAAGCTTTTTCCACATGACTCTTTTCACATATCCTGCATGTTGAAAATAGGAAATCATGTTGATCGCCAAGTCCTGATTCAAAGCTTTACACTAGAGCAAAAGCCAAATTCCGGCCAAGAGAAAAACTTTATCATGGAAAAGCAAACGAGTGTCAGATGAGTGATAGCGTTTTGATTGATGTGAAGAACCGCATGATGCTTTTCAGCGTCAGTTCAACCAGGCCAACACCTACTACCTGTTCAACCATGTGGACATTGTCATCGACTACCACCCTGGCTCTTCGGAGGACTGGGGGGCCACTCTGACGGGCAACCGGGGACGCATCGTGTCGGCCAAGATCATCCCCCGCAGGTCAGGCATGTGCTGTGTGTGGTATGGTGATGTTGATTTGGTACGGGGCGGTCAGGCTGTGTGCTGTGGATTTTGTCTTTGTTTCCTTCACAGGCAGTCTGCAGACATGTGCACTTTACGATTTTTGCGTATAATCTCACGAAATTTAATACAGCTATACGATTGTACGTTTCAAAACCAAATTGTACGAAATTTTGATGAACGAGCTTACGAAAATGCGCTGAACACGTAATCCGGCCGAGTCCAAGAGTCTGGTCCAACTTTTAAAAGTTCCGATGGCGCATGCATACTTCCTGCCTCTATGAATGCATCAACATTGCTTCTCACTCAGCTTCAACTCGCGCGCATGAAACAGACAACGAAAATTCAGATTCATTGGTAGAAGCTGTGATCCAAAAGAAAAAGAAATATGAACAGAAGTACAAACCAGCGTATCATACTATATTCAAGTTCATTACTGCGTCAAAGAAGGGCGATACGTTCGCACACAGCACCACGTGTAACTGTCAAATCGCGATTGCTACAGTGGTCGCTTTGACATTCAGCGGCACATCGGTAGCAAAAGCCACAAGGGAAACAGTGATTCTGGAAAACGGTTAGGCTATGAACATTCAAAGCTTTTTTGTGAAGTCGAGTTCTGCAGGCACTTCTGATGAGAGACTGGAACATCAGACTACTGGCGGAGAGGGACAAAAAGCTCCAAAAATCCCCCCTCCCACCCCCGGCCCCAAAGGAGCACACTGTCCAGTGAAATTCTTGAAAGTCTTCTCATCCTAAAGAAGGCTGACTGTTCTTTAATAGATGCAGTTCATGGCCTTTCAGCTGACAATTTAAAGGACAGTGTTCGTAGTGTCCTTTGAAGTCCTTATAAATAGGATTTTTGTCAAAAGGCCTTTTAAGTCCTTTGATTCAGCAAGTTGGTCCTTTTAACTCACGAGGAGGTCCTTTTAATTTTTGAAAGGTACTGTTTAAGTCCTGTTTTTTCAAGAGAAGGAGGCTTGAAAACGGAACCGATACATCTTCCACAACCCAAACCGTACTATTGCAAGTTGCAAAGAGTTGACAGATGCCGACGCGATCATCTGAAACGCGGTGGGCAGGCCTATAACGCTAGGCCTATCAGTGGGCTTTCTGTTTAGTAAGCTTAGCTAGCAGACGACACAAAGCTGCGGGCAGTGGCTTGTGTCTTCTGCTGGTGCGTTGCTGCAATCCAGCTTTTTTGACGTCACGGGTTCCACAGTGCAGACGCAGTGCTAATGTTCGCGGCATGTAGCTGACTTAACATTTTCGCTCATGCTATCTATGTTAAAATGTTCCCTTTATAGAAATTCATTTGAAGAGTGGGGCAATAATGATGAAAATATTATTACCCAAATAAATATAGGTACATAACATGACGGATTGCGAACATAACAAACAGCTTGGGGAACAACTATATGCCGAGTTCTTGAGTAACATTTACAGGATAGATTCCTTTTCCCGCCCTGTCTACCCCCCCCCCCCCCCCCCCCCCCCCCCCCCCCCCCCCCCCCCCCTCTCCATGTTGGCAAAGGTCCTTTTAAACTGATTTGAAGTCCTTTAAAGGTCCTTTTTTGGCCTCATGCCCATCACCTGGGAACCCTGAAGGAGCTGGAATCAACAAAGTCTGAAATAAAGTTTCACGTCATAATTGTTATGCTCTTCAGAACGACTGGTTAGCTTATCACCAGTGAAAAAGTGCCCATAGTAGCATATGAAAGAAATAGATTACTTCAAGATTTTTTTCCAGGTATGTCCATCAGTACAGTAAAAAGTGAAGAGAGAGTTATTTTAAGTGTTATAAAAGAAAATTCACATCAGTTAATGTTCTTGTTAATTTCCTGAGCAAAGGCTTTTGCCCATCAGAGGATACTGGCAAGGAACTTGGATTAGTTTGACAATCATTGATTGTTAAAGAAGCCATTTTAATGCATTTCATGAAAATACATCTTTTATAGTAATAAATTTTTCAGTGTTTCTAATGTCTGGAATGCATTCAGTATTGTTTCCTACGCAGCTACTTTGCGCTGCAAAAGCTTACACATTTTACACACAATTGTACACATTTTTGACCCAAAACCTACACATAGAATTTCTGAGGGGTAACCAGGTCTGAGTCTGTTGTGATGCTGCAGTTAGCTTTTCGCTTGTATTTTTATTAATTACATCTATGAGTTTGAGTACTTGATTGAAAATATTTGAAAACTCGCACATTTTGTATAAGGTTTCTGGGCTGTTCAAGGATGTAGTTTGAAGTGAATGCTTCTCAAGTAACTGTGCACTTTATGACTGTATGGTCACATATAACTATCACATGAAAATCTCAAAACCTGCAGCGAAAAGTTAAAGAACAAGCAAGCAAGATAAGAAAAGTGGCAGCCACCAGTGGCCTTACTTTGAAGTCAGGACAGTCAGTAACCCTACCTTTTGAAAGTGATCATGTTACATATACTCAGAGGCATAAAAAACGCGAAAAAAATAGAGACAGTGCACGGTTGTTCACATTGTGAACAGGACGTAAGCAATGTCGTTGGCACGTGCAACATTAGCAGTACGTGGTGTCTTGGCCGGTTGTAACCTTGTAACAGTGGGTGAATGTTGCCAGGTCAGCGTTTTTGGCACGAGGAGTGCATTTGCCATGTGGACTACCTACGCCACGTGCATCAATGTGAATTGCAACTCAATGTGGCCCCCATTGTGGGGCTATACATGTCCAAACCCCAAAAAGTTCAAATCATCCCTTCCAGAGGCGCCAACATAATGCCGAGACTTTCTCGTCAAGATCGTTGCATAGCAATGGGGCAACTGCAGGCCGGGGTTCCAATGAGGCAGGTCGCTATCGCATTCGGAGTCCACATTTCCACCGTCTATCGCCTTCTGGACCGCTTTCAAGCAAGAAACACCACTGATGACAGACTGAGGAGCGGCAGACCGAGGGTCACCACAGCAGCCCAAGACCGCCATCTTCTTCGTCAGCATCGACGGGAGCCTTACCAAACCGCTGCCAACACAGCCAGGAACACCGTCGGCAACCATGGCAGGCCAATCAGCAACAGGACCGTGCGTCGCCGACTGAACACAGTTGGTCTCCAATGCAGGCGTCCAACCCGGCGACCTATCCTGACACTCCAGCATCGCCAGAACCGTCTGCAGTGGGCACAGATCCACGTGCATTGGCGCCATCGGGGCTGGGGCCGAGTCCTCTTCAGTGATGAAAGCCGGTTCTGCGTCGACCCAGGCGATGGCCGCATCCGGATCTGGAGAAGAGCGGGGGGAACGCTTCACGGATGCCAACATCACCGAAAAGGACCCATGGGGTGGTGAAAGCATCATGATCTGGGGGGCTATCGGCATAAATCGTCGTATTGGGCCAGTCATCTTCCAGAATGTGGGTCCAGGACGTGGTAACGGGGTCACTGCTGTTTATTACATCGACCAAGTCCTGAGGCCCCACATCCTGCCGCATTTCCAGCGGCATCCACAGAACCTGTTTCAGCAGGACAACGCAAGGCCGCACACTGCCCGTGCTACGCAGAACTTCCTGAGGCAGAACAACATCAATCTGCTGCCTCACCCAGCCCGTTCTCCCGACCTTAACCAATAGAGCATTTCTGGGATGCCCTTCAGAGGCAGTTGAACCAGCTCAACCCAGACCCCAGACAGCAGCTCAGCTTGCTGTTGCTGTGGGCCAGGTGTGGTGGCAAGTCCCCCAGAGGCAGACCAACACTCTGGTGCGCTCGATGTACCGCAGGTGCACAGCTGTGATCAATGCTCGAGGTGGTCACACCAGATACTGACATTCTGCTGTTAACACAGGGTCAAGGTCAAGTTCATGTGACCTTATTTTCTACCAGAATGAACTTTGAAAGGACACTTTTGCGGTGTTCGATTGCTTTTTCTCACTTTCTATTACCAGTTCAAAGGAATCGGTAGCCAAATTACATCAAAAATTTCTATACAGTTTGTTTTCGCGTTTTTTATGCCTCTGAGTATATTTTGCCGGATGGTTGTACCCATGAGTTTTTCCAGAGTTTTGAGATGACTGTTACCAGTGGAAAAATAAAGATACAAGAGAAAAATGGTCATAGCCCCTACCCCTCCATCCCATTGTCGATTCCTTCACCCCCACCAAACCTTTCCAGGTCATTCTGCAGGTACATCAGCAGACAAACCCATTGTGAAGATCAGGACTTGAATGTGAAGGTGTCAAGCCCTCTTGTTTTGGATCGGCTTAGCATCAACTTGGGTGCTCTGCCTGGATGCATTCCTTCAAATCAGACCTGAAACCTCTTTTCCCCTCCACCTGATGGCAGAATATGTGCTAGTGTTGTTTGGGGTATTGTGTGTGCCTGGATTCTTGTGATTGTTAGTTTAGTCTCAATCATTTTGGTTTGAGATGCGGGAATGTGTGGTGGAGACGGGGAGTCCAAACCTGAAAGAGACTTTCACCATGTTCCCGAGGCGGCCGTAAAGACAAAACAGTCTTGTGCTGTCTGCACACAGGCCACTCATTTTACACCCATTCTTATCTTTTAAAAGGTGAAGAAGGTGATGCATTCCATGTCATGCACCACTCACAGTGAAACATATTCTTTCAGAATGTAGGGACTTGCACGACGTGAGATATGAACACTTCACAGCAGACTCCATGAAAACTTTGTTCAGAGATGTCCCTCCTGACGTGATCTTTGAATTTCTGAAAGAGATTAACATTTTTCATCTGATCTAAGATTTTCTGGAAGAAAGATTTTAAATGAAGTTTCTGGTGCGTTTTTAGGTGTATTTTAAAGAGGTGTGAATGTTTTTTTTATTTTTGTTTTTGTTTTATGGCTTGTGAGTTCAATGTGGTTACAGCCCTGATATGGCCATTTGCGGTCGGCTGGGCAATAAGCAACATTACCTTACCTTACCTTACCTAGAAGATCAGGTTACGCGGCAGTATACTGGTTTGATTGTGGTATGTATTTTGTGTATTCCTAGTTCACAGGTTTAAAAAAATTTTTTTTTGTAATTTCATGCATATGATTAGTCGTTCTTAATCATAACAGTGATGATGAAGAGAGCACACTGCTGTGATGGCTTGCAGCAGTGTATGAAAGCTGCAGTGTTGATTCTAGAGCGCGCCCTTGCGGGATTCCCGCAATATTTTTCTGAAGGCCGCAAAAAATCGCGAAAGACGCGGCCCAAAAGCCGCAAAAAAAAAGAGAACGAATGCGTTTTTGCACAACCAGCGCGGCTTCGCCGCTGCCGTGTGTATAGCCTCCTGAGCAATTCCTTTAGCCGAACGCGCGTTCTACCAAATTGTTTCATTGGCCGAGAAGCAGCAGTTGAGCCAATCAGCGGTACTGGCAGTTCAACAGTCCTCATGTCGGCTTCAACGATGAAGCGCGCGAAGCCAAACACTCTGTTTTCTTTCGCCTTCACGAAGAAAAAACGCACTGATATATCTAAAGATCATCAGCTGGAAGCCGATAATGAGTCTACAGCCACCGTTACGGCTACTCAGTCAAGCGATAGCGTGTCTCAGCGATCGACGCCGGAGGCGAAACGGTTGAAAGTGCCAGTGAACCCGAAGATCAGCAAGATAATGAAGGTGGTGAAAACGAAGCCGACTGCCGACTGTGAGCGTGGTTTCAGTGCCCAAAATGCCATCAAGACAGCCAGGAGAAACAGGCTGAAAGAAGACAGCCTCAATGTGCTGATGACCATCAAATGTGAAGGTCCTCCCATCAATGACCATGACTTCACAGCTGCTGCAGCAGAGTGGAAGCAACAGAAGGATAGGAGGATCTACAAGAAAATGAATGGAGTTCTGTGGGCTGTAGGCCACATATGTATTTAAAGCTTTTCAGTTGTGTATGGTGAAGGTGTACACAGTGACTTTTCACAGTTAAAGGGTTTTCTTAAGGTGATACTGATGGTATATAAATCTTGACAATTAGTGATGGTCACTTCATATAAAGAGACTGAATTAATTGTGGGGTAGGCTTAGAGTTGCTGGATTCTATGATGAGGTGACAACAGACTTGCTCACTTGCTGTATGACTGCCAAGAAGGGAGCTCAGCTGAGTACATGCACCACCAGAAAAAGACAAGTCTTCTAAGGTATGTCAGAATGTGTGTGTACTCTGTGTGTGTGTGTGTGTGTGTGTGTGTGTGCGTTTCTGTAATAAAATGTAACTCGTTTCTTTTTGTTGTTTTAGTTTACTTTGGCCATAATGTAATCATTGTGATTAAGCTTTAAAATCTGAATTTTCACGCGTTTTGAGGGCCTCCCATTTTCACCCTATGGGCCCCCTTTTTTTATGTGAGGGGGCCCTTGGGCCCCCTTTTTTGAAATCCTAGAATCAACACTGAAGCTGGGTGGCACTGATCATGTTGTTGCCAGCACATACAGATATGAGTTTGACAGGCGAAGGAATTCAACAGTGGAGGGGCTGAAGTACAGGACAGCAGTTAAGTCAGAAGTGTGTGGACTAAGGGACTGCTCTGTATGCCTGTGGAGGAGATCTGTGCATGTGGAGGGGTTGTATGTGTTTCAGTGGAAAGGCATGTATGCGTGTTTTGCAGTATCGACCACAAAGCCAACAAGCAGGATCCCTGCGCTGCAAGCACCCCAGTGCTGGGCCTGACCGGAAGCACGCTGTCAGGGGAGGTCAAGCTGAACTACACCTACTCCGTCATGTGGAGGGTGAGCCTTTCGTCTTCTCTGTGCACTGTGGAAGGAAAAGACATGACGCTGCACACTGTGGGCCCAGAACTGTCAGAAGCTCTTGCAGGGAGCTTTTACACTGCTACAGCCCTCAACACTGTTGGTCCGACAAAGCTAGTTGACTGGTCAGAAGTTTATGGCACATTCCTGGAGACTCTGTGTGTTGTGTCAGCCATGGAACTCGGGCTGGACAAGAACTTGCAGTCTAGTTACTGCTTGCAAGAGTTTGACATGCAAAGTATGTTTAGCCTTACAGCGAGTTTGTGAAAACTCTATTTCAGAGATGATTGGGAGAGGGGAAGGGGAGAATGGTATTCATTATTTTTTCTTTATCAGATATTTTTTTTTATGTTTAAGTTGATAGATTTTAATGTGGTCATCCTCTTTTAGAAAACCAGAGATACAAAACCTTACCTGTCTAAACACAGTCATTCTTGCTGTTATATTTCATGTGATGCATGTGCAGCTCATGGTGATTGTCTTGTGTGTGTGTGTGTGTTTACAGAGGAATCCCAGCATCAAGTGGTCCTCCCGATGGGACTACATCCTGGAGTCCATGCCCCACACCAACATCCAGTGGTTCAGGTAACTACTTGATCTCTGACTTCTTGTGTTCTAGGCAAGCTCCCTGCTTTTGTCGAGCCTCATCTGGCATGAATTTCTGCCTCTTTCAGGAAAAGCTAGTGTTAGTGGTGGTAAAGAGCGCCTAAGGAAAGCAACACATTTTTGCTGGATCATTATTTTTCTGGTTTTAGTTTGGATTTAGACTCGGTGAAACATAGGACCTATCACTGGTCTTTAAGACATAAGTTAAGGAGTGTCTTTTAACCCATGGGGTGTGAGTTTTGGGGTATGTATGAAGAATGTCTTTTTATGGTGTTAATGGTAGGTTAGGAAAACCTGTACACAGAAAATTATTTAAAACAGTCTCAGAAGGCAAATATTTCCATTTTGTTTCTTGCTTTCCCTCTTTCTTTTTTTTTTGGAATGGAATAAACGTTCCATCAAACTTCATCAGACATGTGCTGATTCAGATGTGTGCATTGACCATTGCTGAATCCTGGCTGTGTGTGTGTGTGTATTTGTGGACAGCATCATGAACTCTTTGGTGATCGTGGTGTTCCTGTCTGGGATGGTGGCCATGATCATGCTGCGCACCCTGCACAAGGACATTGCTCGCTACAACCAGGTGGACAATGCTGTAAGTGTCTGCAACTGCCGCTCTTCCATGTCGGGGCAGGATTAACACCAAATGGGCAGAAGGGTTTTTGAAGGAGAGTTGTTGGAAAGGTGGGGGTGTCGCCCTAGGACAAACCCTGGACATTTTGGTGTGCATGCACAGGGGGCTGAACCAGGACCGCTTTCAGCCGGTGGGTGGGGGGGGGGGGGGGGGGGGGGGTCCTTTGTGTCGCCTAATTAATCCAAAGGTAGCCAAGAGTATTGGACATTCTGTCCCCACACCATCACATTTGTTTGATTATACAAACTGTACACAAAGTCACCTTATGTGTACTTTGTTGTCTTGTCTTTTGGCATCAAGAGATTGGTAATTTCTAATTTAGAACATAAAGGAAGATTTCAGTTAATGAGAGAAGACCCCAAAGTACCGTCATCTTCGCAGTATTTGTAAAGTCTTTTTGGCCTTTGTATTATGTGGCATTGCATGAATACCAGAATAGTGAATATTTAATCAAATTGGAACAAAATTCTGACTTTTTGTTTTGTTGCACCAGTATACATCTTTGTAGCTGTCCAAGCTCTAATGTCATCTCTTTATATGAGTAAGCCAGGTATAAAGTATCTGTGGTGGATGAATGATGTTCAGATGCATGGCTCCATAGATGGGTACAGAGCTTGTTGTGTGAAGTGACGGTTACAAGGAGAGGCGTTAGCAAAAATACACATGTGCTGTCTGGACCTGGGATTACTGAGTGTGTGCGTGTGTGTGTTGCAGGAGGACGCCCAGGAAGAGTTTGGCTGGAAGCTGGTTCACGGGGATGTGTTCCGCCCTCCCCGCAAAGGGATGTTGCTGGCTGTGCTGGCAGGCACCGGCACCCAGATCTTCTTCATGACCCTCATCACCCTGGGTGAGTGGGGGGCCTGGCCTGTCTTGTCTTCACAGTCGTTTTTGGGATTTAAATTTTTTTTTTTTTTTTTTTTTTTCTATCCCAACCTCAGCGCCACCTCAGAGGCAGTGCACACACGCCGCTCATTCCGACACTCCGTCAACAGCCACAGCCCGTCGGCCCCGCCGCAGCCCTGGCACCGACAATCCACAAGGGGCAGTCAATGTCAAGTCATGAAGAGGCAACCCACCGGAGGAGACACTGCACTGCTGCCGAGTCACTTTGGTGGTGTTCAGTGGCGCCTGTTCTGATCTAACATACGCAGGACACCACCTACTAAGCCCCCTACTGACGACAATAATTGCTTAGTCGCGGAGCTGGCGTGAGTGAGCTCTCCCTCCAGAGGGCGCCACCACGTCCGTCCAACGACAGCCCCCATGGACTCGCCGATACCGGTGACCCCGACGGAACCAAACCAAGACCACAGACGTGGAGAGGACATCGAAACTGAGGTCACCATGAGAGCAGGGCATGAAGGGCCACAGAATTTGAGACTTTTTTTTTTTTTAATGCTGATCGATGAGAATGAGGATGATTAAAATGATGCTAGGGATTTCCATTTCAGTCTGAGACTACATGATAGGGCTGTACTCTACGCTTCCTTTCATAACATATCCCGGCGTCAACCAGGCCCGAGAGATACAGGCACCTGCAGTGTTGGTCAGGGAATTTGAGCAACACTCTCAGAAACGCATCCATTAAGTGGATGAAACTCGACTGTGTGGTCCCAGTCTTCCCAACTGAGTCCGCAGCAAACTCAACTCTGGGTAGGAGCCGTCGGGGCAGAAAAACCCACAGTCGTTTTGTGATTTAAACTCTGAGAGTGGGGACGTTGCTTTTCTTCTTATGCTGCCCCCAACTGCTGTCTTCATGATTCCCACCTGTTGTCTCGGTTTGTTCTGTGTGATGTTGTTTATGCACATGTCACTCCTGGTAGGGATGACTCTCTTCGTGGGGCTGGTGGTCCTACATGTGTTGGTTGTACCAAATACTGCAGGGAGATCATACAGATTTGTGCTAGATGTACGCTTTAGTGTCGTATGCTTTGCGCTATGCTCCTCTTCTTCATCTTCATGCCTTAGCTAGAACTACAGAGTTTTTAATGATGAGAATTTTGCATTTGAAAGCGACCATTTTTAATCCCAACAGTGAAATAGCCATATTCTAAGACTATGGTGATACTTCTTTTTGCAGAGGATGAAAAATGAAAATGCCTATCATACTTCACACAACCAGAAATATGTCCGTGATCAGTGATTTGTAATACTTGTGAGCCATTTTTTCCATTTCTGATTTATAGGGAGGTGTGTGTGTAATTGTGTGTGTTAGATGCTGGACTCCTCTCAGCATGGCATGATAAAAACATGCAGAATAACATTGAAGTGGGAATTACTTTCGTCGATATGTAATTACCCTACAAATTCTTATCCTCCTTGGGTCATGACACAACAGTGCAAAATGAGCCAAGTCATAAGATGAACAGTAGTGATTGTGTGCTTCAAAAAGGTAACAGAGCAACAATGTATTGGCTGAGACATTGATTCCATGAAAGCACTTAACAAGAGGAAAGAAAATGAAGGGTCTGCAATGTCATTTTGTTTTGGGTGGGATAGTGTTTGTATTCCTCTCAGCTGTCAGAAATTCATCTGAGTTTTTAGAAGTATTCCTGTCAAGTCTCTTAAGAGGTTGGTAGCTCTGATCATGTCATCCAAAGGATCAAGCATGTCATGAGCATGGAGTGTCCCTCCAAGACAGTGTGGGATGCAGCTGTACAGTAGTGGGGTGTGATGTTGTGTTGCAGTGTTTGCCTGCCTGGGCTTCCTGTCCCCAGCCAACAGAGGGGCCCTCATGACCTGTGCCTTGGTGAGTCTTTCCCCCACCACCCACTTTCAGCTTTGTGCCTCTGGTCTCTGACCTCTGTCCTTAATGCCCTTCTCTCCCAAGGATACTGTGATACTGGAATCCTATTTTTATACCATGTGCTTTGCTCTTTTTTTTTTTCCCCAACGTCTCTATTCAGGAGACTTCAGTCATGCTTTAAGTTCTCGGAATCCTCCTGAAAAACAAACCACTACTTAGTGAGGAGGGATGGTGCAGTGGTTAGGTGATTAGGCATGAGAAAAGTTAAGGAATGTTAAAGTTAAAAACTTGTCTGTGTGTTATTCTTACATCTCTTCTCTGTTACAGTTTACAAAGTATTATCACAGTTTGCTAAGTCAGTCCAAAGCAGGTCTTCACTGGATTGTGTGTGTGCGTGATGATGAACACTTCACAGCAGACTCGGGTGAAAATCTTGCTCAGAGATATCCCACCTGATGCTATTTTGGAGTTACTGAAAGAGAAAAATATTTTTCATCTGATCTTAAGATTTTACAGAAGAAAGGTTTTAATGCAATTTTAGTGTGTTTTTAGAAAGTCTGTTTCAATTGTTTGGTGTGGGTGTGCATATTTAACATCTGTGTAGAAAGTGACCATGACAGAATGACAGCTCTGACTTTTGCAATGAGTTTGGCTATAAAGAGCATGAAAGAATGAGCATAATCTGTGTGTGTGTGAGAGAGAGACTGATGTTTTTCTTCATGAATGGTAGGATTTACTCATTTTGTGTGTGCAAGCACTCTGAGCTCTGGAGAGAAAGAGTGGGGACATTATTGGTTTTATTACTATTGTGCAGGTGTAAGATTTTCACAAGATCTTAACAGACATCAGTGCTTAATCTTCCTGAACTGGGACAAGATAAGCACTGATGTCTGTTAAGATCTTGTGAAAATCTTACACCTGCACAATAGTAATAAAACCAATAATGTTTTCCTGAACTGGGACAAAACATACCTGAGAAAAAGAACATCCAGTTTTAAAGCAGCTCATACATGGATGTTTGAAGAAAGCAACTGTATGATGTTACTGTGCAGGTGCTGTATGTGTGTCTGGGAACACCATCAGGCTACGTCTCCTCCAGACTGTACAAAAGTGAGTGTCCCCTCAGCAGGTAAAGAATGTGAAAACACAGCTTTAATGAAAATATGCATTCAAAAAATATTTATAGTGAAATCGCAGCCTACAGGCAAACCAAGCATTAACAGAAAATGGAAGTGAAAAATCAACAAAAATTGCACAGTAAGAAGGGGGGGGGGGGGGGGGGGGGGGGAGTAATGCATGCCTTGCTGTTCTGTTAACAGATATGGATTTGAGTGGGTGATGATGTTGAACTGTATATTGGAAGTCATACCATGTTTAAAGTAAGACTTACTGCATGCTGTCTCGCTTGTATGGCGATGCCCATTTCTGTTTGAAGTGAAAAGATGTATGTGTTACTTTTGCATTTGTTCTGAAATGTTATATGAACGTGATGTGTGCAGTGTTTGGGGGAGAGAAGTGGAAATCTAACGTCATCCTGACTGCTTTTGTCTGCCCTGGGTAAGACTGTACTTGGTAATAGTTTCTTAAGTAACTCTTGCACTAATTAGCTCTGACATGTATTTTCTTCTTCTTTTGTTGTTTTACTTCCTTGCTGCCTTTGTTTTTAATTTTGTCGGATATATGTATTTAAATCTGATGATATACATCAACTTTCGCTTTCATACATTAAATTCAAAACCATACAACTTGAAGTCCCATGTCACGAAGCATTTGCAGTCAAATTTGCACACAGTTGGAAAAAGAAACGAATACAAACATGCGCTCTAGAGCATTTGCTACAAGTTAAGTGCTGTAGTTGTATTAACAATTGATTAACGATTGTGAAACTTACTGAGCTTGTTAACTCTTTGTAACTACCTAGCTACTGTACAGAACATTTCTGCATCTACCAAGTCAGTTGTTTTTATTGCATCGGACCATCTTGAAGTGAACTTTTCATTACTGTAGTGGAAAAAAAAAGCCAAAAAGTGTAGATCAAATTCCCACCAAATTTTGTTTTAAATAGATCTAGTAGTGGATGTAGTTTGGTGTACATGTGGCTGTTCTTGGATTGCTCATGCTTATAACTGACCACTGTTGAAAAATCAGCTCCTTACTGCCTGGTCATCTCGCACACATCCACTAAAGTTTCAATGGAACACAAGTACATGTACACAATCCACAAAGCTCCTATAGAGCTGTTCATGATTGAGCAGTGCCTGTGCCAAAGTGGTGGCAGTTGTTTTGAATGGACAGTCATCTGTAATTGTCACTAAAGAAAGATCACAATAGGCATAGGCTGTTAAATGGTCCGGAAGATTTGTTCAGAGTTTAATTAATCAGATTTTTAGGCTTGTTTTTGCAAATGGTCGGTATTTATTCCACAGCTGCTGCATTAAAGCTCAACGCATCCAAAAGACCCAGTGTAGAAACAAAACACAGAGCTGCCCTTGACATGCAGAATAGAGCAGAGGGGTAAAGTGGAGAAAGGCAGTGGGTGGACTTGTTGAAGGTTGATAGAAATGGTTTTATGCCCAAGGGTTTGTGACAACAGTAACAATTTGAAGCCGATACACTCTTGACACTGGTGAGTTCTCCAGAGATGAGCTACATCAGTGACATGAAGTGAAATGTGCTTAGTGCTAAGCTTCTCCTTACCACTATGGTTCATTGTTGGGTGTATTTAGGCCATTGTAGTGAATGGCATTGTCACCTAGTACCAGTGCAGCCAAAGCCTAGTGTGTGCTGCAGTCCTCTTGCAGTGGGTGGAACTGATGTGCGACGTGGCTTTGTGTGGTCAGGGTGGTGTTTGGCGTGTTCTTCTTCCTGAACCTGATTCTGTGGATCAAGCAGTCCAGTGCCGCTGTCCCTTTCTCCACCCTCATCGCCCTCCTGGCCCTCTGGTTCGGCATCTCGGTGCCCCTCACCTTTGTTGGAGCCTACTTCGGTTTCCGCAGGCGGGTAAGTGGGCGAAGATGTGGGCAGAACGGGGTGGCCCTGTGGCCTTAGACCCTGGGGGTGAAGAGGAGGTTTGGAGACGGGGGGGATTGTAGGTGCAGTGGTGATGCATGCAGGAGTGCAAATGGGTACAGTATGTGAGGTGGTTGTAGAGTGATGAAGAAGTGACCTGCAAAGTGTTCACCTTTTTTTTATTCAACATCAACAGTTATGGTAGTGGATACAAATTAAATTCTGATTGAAGGGCAACAATTTAAAAGGTAAAGTGCTTGGGTAAAAGTGTAAAAATGTGTGCAAGTAGATTTATTGGATTTTGTATAATAATTTGTTTAGGAGAGGTGGCAGTTTGTTGTTGTAAATGTTAATGAAGTACTCTAACGAGGTGGTTGAACGATTCATGTTAATGAAGTACTCTAACGAGGTGGTTGAACGATACTTTGTCTCCATGATTGAAAATGCCTAGGAACCTTGTATTGAAGCATGTCTTCTTCAGCTGAAAATGCTTAGGAACCTTGCATTGATGCGCATCTTTTACAGATGAAAATGCCTGGGAACCTTGCATTGATCATCTTTTACAGATGAAAATGCCTGGGAACCTTGCATTGATGCGCATCTTTTTCAGCTGAAAATGCCTTTGAACCTTGCATTGCTGCCTGTCTTTTCCAGCCCATTGAGCACCCTGTGCGCACCAACCAGATTCCCCGTCAGATCCCGGAGCAGTCGCTGTACACCCAGCCCCTGCCCGGCATCATCATGGGCGGCGTGCTGCCCTTTGGCTGCATCTTCATCCAGCTCTTCTTCATCCTGAACAGCATCTGGTCAGTGACCCTCCACCACCCTGCCTCTTGACAAGTCTTCTGGTCTCCCGTCTTTCTCCATCCTGTCGCTTCTTGTTACTTTAGGGTTTTTTAGACTCTGTTCTGTGTCTCTCTCATGGTGGGCTCTTGTCGTTCTCTTTTTGTCTCGCGCACACGCACGCACGCACGCACGCTGGCCTCTCTGTTCCTTCCTTCCAGTCCTCTGTTTCCTTTATTTTTCTCGTCTCTCTCCAAACTCAGTTCTTGAGAAGACTTTGCTCAGCTATGGAGGAACTTGAGAGGAGTTTAATAGTGCCTCTTTGATCCACCATAAACAGGAGCCCCATACATTTTGCTATGTTGCTTCGATGTCATTTCTGCTTGTCTTCTAATTGATATCTTGCTTGTTTTAAATAAAAGAATTGATTCAGCTTATTTCCACCTGCCCTTTTCATTATCTTTCTGTTCAGCAGGTTTTGGTTTTTTTTTTTAATTTTGCCTCGCAGTATTTTTTTCATCCCCATCTCAGCTATGGTATATCTGACTTTTGCACTTCAGTGCCTTGTATATAAAAAAGGGGTGGGGGAAGGGGGCTCGCTCCCCTCCACTGTTGCCGTGCGGGGATTCACCCTGTGCGTGACACGCATAGCGGGGCCCCCCCTCCTCACTGAAGGGACCCACAGCAGGCTAACCCTCAGCCCAGTGGGGAACAGTGTTCAGGCCCAGGGTCGCTCACCCTCCCTGGTCTGGCCTCATTACATACGCCTTCCCTCCATTCCCAATCCCCGCAAGGTGAGCCATTTTCCAAGGGGAGAGATGGCCGCCTGGGCTCATCTCTATTCCTCTATCTGGCCTTCCAATTTTCAGATAGGTAGTTCCTATCTCTCCTGTCTTCTTGGTTAGGCTCTCGGCTGGCTCCATTCGGGGCTACTGGGAACCCCGCGCCCCAGGCGCTCCTCCCAGTCCTCTCTAGATGCTTCCAAGATGGGCAGATCGGCCTACACCCAGGCGTATAAGGATCTCCCCGTCTTATCTCCCCGGGCCATGAAGGCAGGACGCTGGCCACTTCCACAGCGATCCAGCGCTCTGTCCTCTCGCACCACATCCTGGAGGCAGCCTACTGGCATCCGGAAAATCCCTTCATAAGCCTTTATTTTAGGGGTGTCCGCATGACCAGGGCTGATGGTTCTAGGGACTTCTTTTGCGGCTAGCAGCCATATCTATTCCTCTGCTAACCCCAAGAACCATGAGGGCACTAAGCCCTCCTCTGATTCCTTTGAATTCTGCTATGGTCTGACATGGTAAAGTATATGACGCCAAAATTGGGAGTTTGTATTATACTCCCTGTTTGGCTAGTATACTTACCATGTCAGACTCTAATGCCCACCCTACCTTCCCCGCTAGCGCTATGGTTCTCGGGGTTACCTTGGGCATAGGCCTCGTTGAACGAGGAACAGGAAGTTTACACCGGCTTCTTCCCAGGCGGAAGTAGTGTGGGCGTCACGTGATGGTCTTATTACTGCATTAGCCACAAAAAATCTCGGCCTGGCAGAGCTGATTAATTGCCATGGAATGCTATGGTCTGACATGGTAAGTATACTAGCCAAACAGGGAGTATAATACAAACTCCCCATTTATGCTGCATGAGCTCTGCTTATCTATCTATGCGTGTGTGGTTGCAGGTCTCACCAGATGTATTACATGTTTGGATTCCTCTTCCTGGTGTTCATCATCCTGATCATCACCTGCTCCGAGGCCACCATCCTCCTCTGCTACTTCCACCTGTGTGCCGAGGTGAAGCTCTCTTCAGGCTATACATTAAACAGAGAAAAATCTTTTAGACACCTGAAAACAACCCTTTGTGTTTCTGAAAATGGAACTGGTGTGTTCTTGCTTTACTACCTCTTACCTGTGAGTCCCAAGTCTTTCTGCAGTGTCCGTACGCAATGAAAAATCATCCTTCCCTATGGAACCTGCATGCATGTTAACTGGGACATACTCAATCAACACAAGTCACATGAGCATTTGTCAGGCTGACTTTTGTCTGCCGCTTGTACCTCGGCTTACACGAACATATCAAAACTGTTAGAGTACCCTGGTATGGTCAAGTCCAAATCTTCATGAGGCTATTAAGTATGCGTCCCAGTCAGTGTCCATAAGTAAGTGCAGACATGTTTATACTGTAGAAACAGCTACAAGCATTTATAGTTTGTGTGTGAATTCCATGACCTGTTGTCACATGACTGTGTGTGGCAGGACTACCACTGGTGGTGGCGCTCCTTCCTGACCAGTGGCTTCACGGCCATCTACTTTTTCATCTACTGCATTCACTTCTACTTCACCAAGCTGGAGATGCAAGGTGCTGCCAGCGGCTTCCTCTACTTCGGCTACACCTTCATCATCGTCTTCGCCTTCTTCCTGCTGACTGGTGAGTCCTCGTTCGTGCCGCTTCTTGTCAGGGAACAAAATAATAGTTGCAAGACAGCAGCTCATCTTGTGTTGTGTTTATCACCAGACAGATGTAGTCAGATGGTACAGTTTATACTTCGGATACTGTGTAAATAGAGGGCCAGCTGATAGGAGATGAAAAGAAAATACAGTGCCGCGGTGCCAGAGAGCCCATATGTGAAAAAAGACAGAAGTTGTTTGTTACAAGTTGTGAAAAGGTGAACGATAGGCAGAAACCGTTGTTCACCAAACCTGTATTGCAGTTTCCTGTTGAACGTTTTCTGAGCTTGTCACTGTTCAGGGTTTAGGCATAAAATACTTTTTTTTTTTTAGATGCTTAATTCTGCTTTTTTTGTATTCAGTGCGTGATTAGAATCAGACATGTTCTGTGAAATTATTTTATTCATAACAAAGATACGTGATATGCAGAACCACTGTTAGACCAAGCCCTCAGAAATTTATTCCTGTGTAATTCTGAAGGAAGGAGGGAGAGTTTAGCCCATATTGGACTAAACGCTTTGCCAGAGATTTGACTGAACACTTTGCCAGAGATTTGATTGAACACTTTGCCAGAGATTTGACTTTGCCAGAGATTTGACTAAACACTTTGCCAGTTTCACCACTCTCAGCCTCAAGAGAGCCAGTCAGGTTTCCACTGTGAGAACTTTGGGTTTTAAAAGGCTTCTGGCCATACGTTTTTTTTTTGTGTGGTCAAAATTGTTTTTATAGTGCTTTGTTCTGTTGTAAATGGTTGTGAGTATCATGCAAGATTGAGATCAGAAATGTTCCTTTGTGGTCCAGTAAATTCTGTACTAATTATACAAAAATGAAAGTGACATTATGACTTTGAGGTCAAAATTGGCAACAAATAAACGACCACTAAAGGTGTGCACTAATTTGTGTGCAAAGGATTGAATTTTTATGCAGTTCATGTTATGATGGGGGGGGGGGGGGGGGGGGGGGGGGGGGGGGGGGGAGTTGACTAATCATTCTCCTTGAATTAAAAGAAAATTTGTATGTGTGAAATGTGAGGTGAAATTAGGCAGTTGGGTTTGATTTCGTGACGTGAGTGGAACATAAAACACGCCATTACAATTCAGGAGTTGGGTCAATGTCTTCACATTAGTCAGTTTCACAAGTAAACACACCAACAAAAGGGTAAACAAGTTGTTTATTTTAACAAAAATGAAATCAGTTAAGATCATTAACACAAGTGAAGTTTTTCGACAGGAAAAGAAAATATGGTGCACTGATGTAGATCCATCAGTGATGTTGCCACTTTGGTGCCATTTTTTGTTCTTTATCAGTTTGTTGACTGAAACAAAACAGGGAAGAAGTTCTTGGAACACAAAATATAAACTTAAAGACTGTTCAAGTGTCCAGGCCTTCCTTGTAACACCAGTGCATGATAGATCAGTGCCATCTTGGTCTGGTAGGTGTCCAGGCCTTGTAACACCAGTGCATGATAGATCAGTGCCATCTTGGTCTGGTAGGTGTCCAGGCCTTGTAACAACAGTGCATGATAGATCAGTGCCATCTTGGTCTGGTAGGTGTCCAGGCCTTGTAACAACAGTGCATGATCGATCAGTGCCATCTTGGTCTGGTAGGTGTCCAGGCCTTGTAACAACAGTGCATGATAGATCGGTGCCATCTTGGTCTGGTATCTTGGTCCACATGTCAGCCCTGTTCTACATGGTCATTTTTGGCCCTTAAGAAGTGGTCATTTCCAGCCCAGTATAACAGTAGACAAATTTTTAGTTTCAACTGGAAGCATCCAGTCAAACTGGACTTTTTCAGTGTTTTTAAATAGGTTTTTGTTTGGTTTGGAGTTTTAACATTTGAAGGGATGCGGCTTGGATACAGAATGTGATAATGTGCAACTGACAGAATTGGCTTTGCTGATGGTGACATCCAAAAGTTGTGTTTTTCCCTAAAAAAACCAAATGTATTTCTGCATGAAAGTGAATAAGAACCACTTCTAAACATTGGGTTAGGTTTCCCAATGAAGCTGCTCTTCAGTGTCAGCACTGCTGCTGTGTCCGCTTGACGAAACATTGGTTCCCACTGTCTGTAACAACTAGACTGTTTTCTTTAGTTGAAACAGTCCAGTCAGATGCCTGTTTTCTCTCAGTCCAGACACTTCATATCAGACTGTTCAAAAAAATCATGGCTGTTTCCAATGATATATGCATGTAAGGTGTGACTTGTGCACAAATTGTGTTTCTCACTTGAGTTGTGGTACTCCGTGGGGTACTTGTGTATGCAAATCACGACATTTGAGCTCCTTGTAAACCTGTACATATCCTGTCCATACAAATATGTGTATTTCATCAGTTATGGATTGAAGAACTCTTTGGAACTGGGACATGCATATATACTCGGCACATGTGTATGCACAGAAACATTTAAAGGAAAGCAGCTTTTTGAAGAGCAGACATATCCAAAGCAAGATACTGATGTGAACTGTCTGCTGGTTACAGGCGCCATTGGGTTCTTCTCCTGCTTCTGGTTCGTGACCAAGATCTACAGTGTGGTCAAGGTGGACTAGGGGTGGCCCCGACCTGCCAGCGTCCAGCGTCCTCATCTGCTTCGTCCCTTTTGTCCCTCCCCTGGGCTGTGTGGCATTAACAGGAAGGTGGAGAGAGGGGGTGTGGGTGTTGGTTTCATGTGCTGTGCATTGAGGATGTATGTTTCTTGTTGAATTCCTGTTGTACAGGTCTTTGTTGTGTGTGTGCTTTTCTGTTTTGTTCTTTTGCCTTTTCATATCAAATGTACAGTCGTTCCTTGCATCAACGTGTTACGGTTTGATTTTGATGAATCAGAATAGTGTGATGCAAGAGGGGAGTTTGTTTAGCTTGCATGTTTTGAGTTTGACTGTTGCAAGACCAGTGTCGTAATGCTAGCTCGTAGATCAAACTAGTTCTTCTTGCAGACATTTGTCAAGACAGACCTACTACTGTAAAAAAAAAAAATGCTGGGGAATACAGATGATCTTAAGGTTGGGTCTTTCATTTGGGCATGAGTAAAAATGTTGACATTTATTGACTGGCAGTGTACTCTGATTAGTCATAGATATTTCTAGATAGGAAGGATTAGATACAAGATTTCTCAGGAGACATATTCTTCTGTGTAATTGATCTGTGAAAAGGGGGTTGATAAATACGACTCTTTTCAGTGAGGCCCACATTATCACATCGCCTTCATTGTAAATGTTCATGAAAGCATAATGGTAACTTAATTGAGAAATCTTGTTTGTCTGTGTATGTGGAAAGAGATTTTAAAAATGTCAAGTGCCTGTGTCTTGCTGCCGTTTTTCGTCGTGTTCAGTGCATTTTCCACAATTCATTGCAAAATTTTTACATTACCCCATCTCCTCCCTCTTTGCCCTATTCAAACTCAATCTTCAAGTTCAGATGGACCAGTTTTTTTTTAATCTTACAAAATTGTGTAATTGTGGCCGTCTTGTTCAACATGTCTCTTGTGTTTTTCATATATGTCTGTCTGTCTCTCTCATTCACTCACTGACTGTATGCGCACGCACACACTCACACTGTCTCTCTCTCACACACACACTCCTTCACATACATTCGCACATACACACACACACCCTTCTACATTTCTGACATACATGTTCAGTTTCTGTCGATGGTGTATGCTGGAGGGAAATATGATTGGGTTTGTCTGGCTGGCTGGTTGGTATTCTGTTTTTTTAATGCTTACAGATTCGTCAGTGTATTCTGTGTACGAGGGGGAAACTGGTGGCTCCAATAACACTTGCTTGTTTTGTGACGTTGATAATCAGCCCTTTCAGCAAAAAGCACGTAGGAGAGAAGGGATGTGTTGTGTATGTTTTGGCCACAGGGTTCACCTCCCACGCGGAGGCGGTAGCCAGTGTAAGGACTAGAATGGTAGAGTAGACATTCAGCTGTACAGATCTGGACTTTTGAGCTGCTGGGGAGCGAGACGTGGTGGACTTAGGTTGTTGCCAATGTTATTTCTGTGATGAATGGAACCTGGCTGTGATGAGTGGAATCTTGCCGCAACCAGCGGCATCTTGAGGGTGTAACCAATAACGTCATCACAATGGATGCAGTTCGTTTCTACTGAATGGAATCTGGATGTGATTGCTGTTGTTGTTGTTGTTTTTTTTCTCTGTTTGGTCGGTGTGTGTGTGTGGCTTTCCTATGCGAGCATCTTCTGTTGTGGTATGGATGTTGGAGATGTAAGGAACATGGTTTCCTTTTTTTTTTTGTGCCCTTGATTATCTCTCTGGTCCCAGTAATCACAAAATGATATTCACAAGAGTACAGGTGAATTTGTCCTCAGCCATTTTGTTCCTCTTTCCCTACCAAGGCCACCTAAGAGAGTAGGATGGAGTTAAGCGGGGAGGAGGAGGGGGGAGCTTGGAAGGAATCCAGATCTCGGAGACGGTGTGCCCTGAAAGGAACTTGACGTAGAAGGCGATGCACTCCTGTGGCAGAGGCACTTGTGTTGAACAGAGTGATTTTTGTCCACCGCCTCCTACTAGTGTTTTTTTTTTTTTTTTTCTCCCAAGGAGGTTAATCTGGTTGTAAGCAGTTGTGCTGTGATGAGAGGTTGGAGTAGCCATTGTTACAAGGTAGTCGGTCCGAGTGGTCTTAGTTACAAATGTCACTTTGCTTTGTAGAGGCATTTTAAGTGCTGCTTTTATATTTATCCCGCCAGCTTTTTCTTTCAGCACCCCATTTTGTAGTTTAGCGTTTGTGTGATTTATATGTGGAAAGAAAAAGAAATAAAAAGTATACTGTAATGTGATGTAAATAAACAAGTTCGGTGACGTGTGCTATGCTTTCATAATAACAGTGTGAATAGGGGGGGGGGGGGGGGGGGGGAAGAGATGAAAAAGCAGATGTGCATTCTGTTGAACAAGATGAAGAGCTCACAGGCTCGACATCAGAATGATAACGAACAATTGTTCCTAGACCAGCTGCGTGCATCAGATGTCATTTTTGTGTAAGCATGTATGAAGCAAGGCTGATGGTTGCAGTCCGCCTCCTCCACATCTCTTCTGGAAGTGTTCAATATAATTTAGTGTGGGAAGAAGGAGGAGGGAGGCAGGGGAAGGGACGCCATCATTTTTTTTCTTTTTTAATAGATTATGCTGTCATGTCAGCAGGGATGGAGGATAGCAGAAAATAAGTCTCATTCCATAGCTTATTTGCTTTGGGTCATCTACGGTGTTGATAATGAAAAAGTATTTCCATGAGGCTTTCCAGTACCTCGCCTAAAAAGCGCATTCCTGAAATACACACCAGGCTTTTGTGCTTGGATATCCTGATTTGCAGGTTCACTGGGCTGGGGTCAAAGCACAGTGTGGTGTTAATAATTCTTCGTGGTTTGTTTTTTTTCTTTCTTTTCTTTTTTGCTTGCTCCGTGTTAAGCTTTTTTCCCCCTTTAAATGCATTTTAGTGGTGACTCCAAAAAAAAAAAAAAAGGCTAAACAAAAAAAAAATCCTTAATTAACTTGGAAAATGAATAACCCTTAGCTGATTGTGCTTGCTTACTTTTATATTTGCCCGTTTGTCATCGCTTTTTTCCCCCTCTTCTCTCTCTCTTCCCCCCTTCTTCATAGGTAGTTCCATTTCTGCCTTAGTGCCCTTATTTCGTGTGTGCAAGGCATTGGCAGCTTATTCATGCATTGATGCTTGTATCAGGCTTTTTTCTTTCTGCCCTAAATGAGGGATGGAGTTGGGGGTGGGGCTCATTGGGATTTATGTTTAGTGTTTAGGGCCTCTTTTTTTTTTTTTCTTTTTTTTCTTCCCTCTTTATCTATAATAGCAAGTGTGTGGATTGTATGTAGTCACTTCACTGGGTGTTGAATGAGGTTTCCTGTGTAAGGCTGTTGAAAGGAATAAATGTTTATGTTTTATCATATTGATGTACAGGTATATATTGCAAAGATTAATGGAGGTAACTAAATTATTTTAATCTCTTATTCTAATCTTTTGATTTTGTCATGTCATTGTACTCTTCAACATTTCCAGAGGTAGTTTTCATGCGTGGTGTGAATATTCGGCAAGAGAAATGGGAAAAAAGCAGCAAAGTGACGTGAAATGGGTGTGACAAGAGGAGGTGGACTGGTGTTTTTATTTTTTCATTGTCTTGCATGACTTTGGTCTGGTGCTTTGGAATACACTAGACATTTTTCATGTTTACTGTTCTGTTTTTATATGCTTAAAATTCGTCGACTAGAACTTGAAAAAGGATATTGAGTTTCCGTGCGATACTTACGTTTGATGAAGCTTCATTAAAAAAAAAAGTGAAGGTTAGCAGTTCAAGCGTACAGGAGGTAACTTCTGAGATGAATGTTCAGATGTTTCTGCTTTCATGGAAAGCCAGCACAGTGGATGCAAGTCCATACAGTTGATCTCGAACACTCCAGGGCTAACTACTCGTGTACATGTGTGAACTGTACAGATAGTTGCTTTTTTAAATTTTAAAGAGAAAAAAGACCTACTGCAGGATGGTTCACATTTTCAACTTTCACCATGTACCTTTGTCTTTGCCTGGTTTCCATTTTTTGTTCTAGCCTGCCAGTTGAGTGCCACACCCAGGCTTTGGTAGAATCTTTGAGGGCTGTTTGAAACATTGGTGGTTGGTCGCAGTGAAGGCAGGAATGGTTTTTCTCTCTGACATGATGTCCATGACATGCCAGGAAAAAACAGACCTGGCTGATCAGGTCTGTGACTGTTCCCATGCCATACCTTCTCATCCTGCAGGGGTTCTTCGCACTGTGACGCAACTGGAGGGTTTATTAATTAAACTTTGGAAAAGAAAGATGGCATATGGATGGTGTGACTTTGTTGAAGGTGACGTGCTGATGACTAATAGTTGGTTGGTGGCTGTTTCTGTATGACTTTGTTGAAAGTGACGTGCTGATGATTAATAGTTGGTTGGTGGATGTTTCTGCTCCCTGTCTTTTTCCTCTCAAGCTTGAAATGCCAGGGCTTAACTTTAACAGGAACTTTTCCAGATCTGTGAATTGATGGTGCAAATTATTAGAAGCAGACCTTACACAATAGAGAATGCAGCAAACTCGGTAACGCCCACGTTTAAAAGTTTATTTTACAAATCGCTTATCCACAAAATCACATGGAAGAAATCCACATGCCACAAAACAAGGCCACCACATCACCATATCAGAATCAAACGTCATTTTGATTCGAATGACATGTCGACAGAATACAGGCAGTTCTTTCTTGAAAGATATCACAGACACTTCACAGTGAGAAGGGGGGGGGGGGGGGGGGGGGGGGGGAAGAAAAATGTGTAGAAACAAAGCTCTGATGTATACCAGAAACAAGATGGTACCTCATCCCTACCCAAAATGAGTTGCTCGTGGAATCTGTGCAATAATCACTGTCACTTTATCCATTAGCACATCTCAATTTATGCAAGATTGTACCTCGGATAATCCATTCACTCCTAGTAGCATGACGTTGAAGTGCCATACATAGTCAAATGGTTGATTGGGCTTAACCTCTCTTGCTCAGCCTGCTTGATATAGATCAGTCCAGTGGAATAGGGATAGACTTCATGCTTTCTACCAAGGATGTTGTGTTTTGACCTCTACTCTGTCGGAAGGTTTGTCTATAAGCAAGATGACATGACAACTACACAGCTGATTTAGTGGAAAGATGGAACGTAGCTAGAAGACCAACTGTTTTAAGTTTGGTGCAGATCCGGATCAAAGGGTTGGGATCTGTTCAACCTTGCCGAAGGTCTGCGCTCGCTTGAGTGCCCTCACACTGGTCATAGTTCCTAATTTGACGCTAGGTGTTTGCAAGGGCATAGCAAATTGACTGACAACACCTGATGCGCTGTTTACTCTTCAAGAATGGAACTGTAGTTAACAAATTCATGACCAACTAGCAATCTGAGGGTGAACAAATGTGGAGAACAACTGGCTAAGGATGTCGCAAGATTGGTTCATTTGTCTGTAGTGTGGATTTTTGTCAGACAGGACTTGGTGTTTATATCCCTGTTTGTTTATAGCAAAGGAAAAAAAAGCTCTTGTGTGGTCATCTGGCCATAACTAATCTGAAAACGCCTTTTCTAGTTCTTTCCTCTCTCCCTCTCTCACAGAAAATATCTCTTAACAATGTCATGCAGAATATCTTTGCCAAGGCAACACTTTTTTTTGTATAATTGGAAAAGATTTGTTTTTGCATGTTCATTTATATCTATGCGCCCAAAGCAGTTATCAAGCAGATTTCTAATTTCTTTCTGACAAAACTGTTCATGTGTGAAAGTGTTTTCCAATTGGATTTATCAAAGAGAAATTTATTTGAACATTTGCTTCTCAATAGGAGTAGAATAGGTTCACTCTAGGTATGCCATGTGGATGAAGTATGGAGCAGGTTTTTTCCTTTAACTTTCAGGTCAACATGTGCAAACCTACCACTGCTAGTGACTAAATACCCTTCATATGTATACACTCGCACAAGATCTGCTACACAACTTAGAATCATATAACTCATGCCAGAGTACATAGAAACACAAATACCCAGCATGCAGCAGGAAACTTGGGAGAGGAGACTGGCGTCCTGCTGAAACGAGATGAATACTTGGCTACTTGGCAGCATTGTTCATGCGCTGGTCATCGCATCCCTACAACCTTTCTGGGGGGGGGGGGGGGGGGGGGGGTCACTAGGTAGAACACGTAATTATGCAATGAATTCTCATGAAAAATTTTTGTCTGGTAAGAATCTCATTACCCCTAACCCCACTCCTTGTGAAAGAAAGTTACTGGAACCAGAAGAGTCTTTTTCTTGTCCAAACACATGCTTTATTCCTACTAGATTCATGACATGCTAATCGGGATTTTTAAGAGATTTTGAGAAGAGAGGGGAGCCTATCTGAACCTACTGACACTCCTTTAGTGAACTTCCTTGCCAAATGATTTCTCCTTGTGGTTACACTTCAGTTTTCCTTTCTTTCCTCGGCCAGAGAACATGTGAATTTCAGCTTCACATCAAAGCTAGTACTGCTGACACTTCATGAGTGTTTGCTTAACTTGTAAGATGCGCTGACCCAAGGCCAGCATTTTGTATCCTGCCCCAATGCAGGTTTTTTTTGTTTTTATGCATTCCATCTGATCTCCTCCCATTCCACTCGTTCCAGTTCTGTGTGCATAGCCACACCCAGGCTTGCCCTGTCGCCCCCTCCCCAGCATCTTCTGTCCACAATCAACACCAGCTTGTCATGAAGCAACCACCAAAGAAACGGCATTGCTGCTGAGCCACTTGGTGAGCATATTATGGTGCACTGCTGGTGCCTGTTCTAATCTAGCAAAGAAACGGCATTGCTGCTGAGCCACTAAGTGAGCGTGTTATGGTGCTGGTGCCTGTTCTAATCCAGTAAGTGCAGGCTACCTACTACACTCCCTACTAGCAAGCATTGTGTAGTTGATCAGCCAGAACGTGCAACTGCACCCCCCTCCAGACCGTGTCGCTACGGCCATCCAGCAACAGTCCCCTTGATCATGACGACATCAAGACCTTGACTTGAGTTTGTCATGAGCATGGATGTGGAGAAGACATCAAAAGGATCATGAGAGCTGTGGAAGAAGTCTTGCAGAAATGACTTTTAATACTGAGCGATAAGGATGATGACGATAATTTGCAGTTCTGTTCGGTCAGAGACTAGATGAACGCTGTCTGTGCTTCAATTCATCACATAGCCCGGCACTGACAATGCCTCGGAGATCCAGACATCTGCAGTGTTGGTCAGGAAATTTGAGCAACACCTTTAAGAGATGAACTCTGGTTCCACTCTACCTATTTCAGCTTATAACCCAAACTCAACTGGGGTAGGATCTGACTGGGGCTGAAAAATTCTGTAAATGAATGCCTCTCATGGGGATCAAACCCATGACTCCCAGCCTCGAAGTCCACACAAATAACCGCTGCACCATCACAACTGGTCCCCATACATGATCATATGAAGAGAAAACAACAGCAGCAGCTCAAGGAAAATCATCCTGCTTACCCACAGCATGTTCCTCTGTCAAAATCACAATGGGTGGAAGGGTGGAAAGACCACCAGACAGGAAGAGGGGATGTTTCTTCATCTCTTGAACCATCTCTGCAGTGTGACATCATTGAGATGCCCTTCAGCATGATGTATTGGCTGGTGCATCAAGCTCCCTCCCACCTTGAGAAACTCCTGCTGGTTCTTCATGAAGAAGTCTTGCTGGGAACTTTGTCTTTGGCCCTCTGGCTTGGTGGAAGGAGGACCTTAAGGTCTGCCCTTGGCTTGGTCGAAGGAGGACCTTGAGGTCTGCCCTCATTCTTGGTGGAAGGAGAACCTTGAGGTCTGCCCTCATTCTTGGTGGAAGAACCTTGAGGTCTGCCCTCATTCTTGGTGGAAGGAGGACCTTGAGGTCTGCCCTCTGACTTGGTGGAAGGAGGACCTTGAGGTCTGCCCTCATTCTTGGTGGAAGGAGGAGGACCTTGAGGTCTGCCCTCATTCTTGGTGGAAGGAGGACCTTGAGGTCTGCCCTCATTCTTGGTGGAAGGAGGACCTTGAGGTCTGCCCTCTGGCTTGGTGGAAGGAGGAAGACCTTGAGGTCTGCCCTCTGGCTTGGTGGAAGGAGGAAGACCTTGAGGTCTGCCCTCTGGCTTGGTGGAAGGAGGAAGACCTTGAGGTCTGCCCTCTGGCTTGGTGGAAGGAGGAAGACCTTGAGGTCTGCCCTCATTCTTGGTGGAAGGAGGAAGACCTTGAGGTCTGCCCTCTGGCTTGGTGGAAGGAGGAAGACCTTGAGGTCTGCCCTCTGGCTTGGTGGAAGGAGAACCTTGAGGTCTGCCCTCATTCTTGGTGGAAGAACCTTGAGGTCTGCCCTCATTCTTGGTGGAAGGAGGACCTTGAGGTCTGCCCTCATTCTTGGTGGAAGGAGGACCTTGAGGTCTGCCCTCATTCTTGGTGGAAGGAGGAGGACCTTGAGGTCTGCCCTCATTCTTGGTGGAAGGAGGAGGACCTTGAGGTCTACCTTCTGGCTTGGAAGGAGGACCTTGAGGTCTGCCCTCTGGCTTGGTAGAAGGAGGACCTTGAGGTCTGCCCTCTGGCTTGGTGGAAGGAGGACCTTGAGGTCTGCCCTCTGGCTTGGTGGAAGGAGGACCTTGAGGTCTGCCCTCTGGGTTTAAGCCAGGGCGTCTTCCAAAGTAAGCCACAGTGAGAAGCAGCGCAAACTAAAGAACACTGTTTTGCCATTTCAGTCTTAACTGTTGACAGTGTGACTTGCTGGAAAGTGAGGAACAAGAGAGACCTGTGACATGTAGTGAGCCAAAAGGGCAACAACAACCAGAGAAGTTCCACACATCAAAGGCATCAACTGCACGACCTAAATGAACCAGAATGGGAGTAACTTGTTGGCTGTAAAAAGTGTTTTGAACAGGGAAACAACAGAAACCATGCAAGGCTCTTAAAGAACAGAATAATGGGAGAAAACCTGGAAAACAGCATCTAGAGAGATCAATACAACCATGGATATGGAGACAAACAGTGTGACAGCCTCTCAAAACGTTGAATTAACTGACCAGCAGTGAACTTTGACCACCTTTGAAAACAATCTTGACTGAATGGCGGTGAACTTTACCATTCACAAAAGTATCGGTGGGATCCTTAAGACGTACCCTCCAACTTAAGGAGGGAGGGGATCCTGGCATCAAAAGCGAAAGCGCCAAGGATCACCCTCAAAGGACCAAACTCTGCGACTGGGGAGAATGGGAACAGTCTGAAGAGGAGCTGAATACGAACTGATGCTTGATCCTGAGCCCAAAATGCCCATAATGTGCTGAACATCGCAACAAGGTTATGGCTAGAAGGTCCCTGTCACATCAAGTACAGAGAGAAGACTCTTGCACTCTTAAATGACACGAGCCCCACTCAGCCATAAACAGATTGTTTTCTTTGCCGTCTCCTCTTTTGTCCTACCTCAATAGCATTATTCCCATACAGCGCATTCTGGCTCCCCAAACACAGTCGCATCCTACAGCATCCCACACACCAGCATTCCAAAGGCAGCGATCAATAGGAACTCAGGTGATGACCGACCAGAAGAGATGCTGAACAACTGCTCAGTCTCTTCAGTCCTGTCTGGTACCTGTTCTGATCCCCAACATGTGCGGGACACCACCTACTACGCCCCCATGATGACAGCTCAGATGAGGGACCGTGAGCACTCCCTTCCAGAAGGTGGCACAATATCCATCTAATGATGGTCCCAGACGTTTGCTGATCTTAATTAATCCCAGTTATGGGTATGAAACTGGATAGCAAATCAAAACTGAAGTCACCGTGAGAACTTGTATGAAAAACCACAGAATGTGAGACTTTTTTTTTTAATGATGAGGATGAAACTATGGCGCTCCATTCTGGTTGAAACTGTATGACGGGGCTCTGCTCTACATCTCTTTCCTAATATTTCCTGGCATCTACCAGTCCTATGAGACTCGGAGACATGCAGAGAAAATTCTGACAACACTCCCAGAGACACATCGGGTCCCAATCGTCCCCTTGTAGCTCATACCTCCCTCGACTCTAGGGTAGGAGCTGGCTAGAGCGGCAAAATCCAACTACTGAATGCCCGTTTCAGGAACTGAGTGTGTGACCTCTCAACCGACCAGTCTGCAACAATGACCACCGCACCATGGCGGCTGGTGGCTGTGAGTGTGTGACCTCTCAACCACCAGCCTGCAACAATGACCACCGCACCATGGCGGCTGGTGGCTGTGAGTGTGTGACCTCTCAACCCACCAGCCTGCAACAATGACCACCGCACCATGGCGGCTGGTGGCTGTAGCAAACAATGAAAAGACAGCCTTGGCACTGAAGCTGGGAGGAGGACAGGGACACATGGAGGTGCTGGAAGACACTGCAAGGTGACGGAGGAGGACAGGGACACACGGAGGTGCTGGAAGACACTGCAAGGTGACGGAGGGGAGGAGGAGGACAGGGACACACGGAGGTGCTGTAAGACACTGCAAGGTGACGGAGGGGAGGAGGAGGACAGGGACACGCGGAGGTGCTGTAAGACACTGCAAGGTGACGGAGGGGAGGAGGAGGACAGGGACACACGGAGGTGCTGTAAGACACTGCAAGGTGACGGAGGGGAGGGTCCCCTCTCAAAGTGAGCAGCTGCTCTCGCACACGACTGCTGCTGAAGGGGACAGATGCAGCAATGGTCGGTCGGCACTAGAAAAAATGATCACATCTGAATGCCTGCTTCAGTGCAGGACATGGGGGCCATAACAGCTCGGTGGTAGAGCGCCGGACTCGTGATCTTGGTGATCCTTGGGTTGCAGGTTCAAATCTCCACCAGGCTGTTTCGGTACAGGATTTTTCCCTCGGAGTTAACATTGGTTCAGACTCATTCCCCATACAGTCCTTCAAAGGAGACTATAAAGCGAGATTCCGTGTGTGAATGCATGGATAACATCTTGCACACATGTAAAATCCCATCACCAACTTTCGGAAGAGAAGGCCAGTGTGGCCGTTGGTATGGATGACATGTTACACATAGCATGCACCTTCCCCAAAGTTGGAGTATTGTTGCCTTAATGGCGGGATTAAAAAAAACGGTCATGCACACAAAACTCCACTCCCTTTGTTGGGTAGATGGGATTAAGACTTGCGTGTCTATACAGGGAGTGTCTGCAGGAGTATTAGCCAGTGTACGCAGAAAAACAAAATGCAGGACATAAGCATCAACCTTTAGAGAAGACATGACCTTACAGACTTAAGATTCATTACAGAAATGCAATCAGCAGCTAGATTTCAATGGTTTGCAGTCACAATAGAAAAAAAAATCCCACTTAAATGCTGGGAAGCCCTTGTACAACTGATAAAGATTTCCATCACGGCTGTACGCAGCTTAACAAGGGAGGGGTGGAGGAAAGCAAAGAAGACAACTCTGATACAGATTTCCATCACGGCTGTACGCAGCTTAACAAGGGAGGGGTGGAGGAAAGCAAAGAAGACAACTCTGATACAGATTTCCATCACGGCTGCACGCAGCTTATCAAGGGAGGTGTGGAGGAAAGCAAAGAAGACAACTCTGATAAAGATTTCCATCACGGCTGTACGCAGCTTATCAAGGGAGGGCTGGGAGGAAAGCAAAGAAGACAACTCTTAAGAAAAAGAACTCTGAAACTACGCACCGATCCTCCCCCTGCTTCCTGGGTCCTCCAATTCCCAGATACACACACACAAAAAAGTCTTGAAATCTCTGGAAATGTTAGAATTATTCTGATGAAATATTATCCTCTTCACAATAGTAATTTACTCTGTGTCAGCAAATGTTGATGTCTATGTATCAAAATAGAACAAAATGATCAGCGATGCCAGCTGAACACTTCAATGATCCTGGTCCTGGTGGTGGAGCCATACTTTAAAGGAGTGGAGATCAGATTCCACACCACTGAGTCCAGGTGGACCTGCTTCATGGATAAAAGGATAAACTCTTGAGAACCCTTCGATGAGTATGGGTCGACTAAGACCCACAACATCTGAACAGAGATAAACGTAGTCAAAAACGCACAGTAGGGCCAGTGTAAAATGTATGGGGGCTAAGGGACCCATGATGTCTGGAGCATGTAGTGTCGTTAAGTGCAATGTCTGGTGAAGATCAAGAAAGGGCTCCTGCATCACCATCCACAGTCTGGCACGATACTGCCTGCAAACCACTCAATACTGCGCGGCCAATGAGCAAGGTTCATCGCCTACACCATCCTCACACCTCCATTCACGTGGTGGCCAACAATTGTGAGAAAATCAAACAAACAAAGCTTTGATACGACGGCGGGTTGAGAATCTCAATTCGATAAGTCTCTTCCCAGAGGAAGAACCGATGGCTTCAATACTGGTACAGGGTTTCGTGGAAATGATTCCTTGCACAATGATGGAAAATGTCAGAGCACCGGAGGACTTAGTTTCACCTTCTCCCCTCTTTCTCCCTGTCTGCACCAGTAACCTTCCACCATATCCACACACATCTGTATGCAAATCAATTCGTCGCGGAATCACACATTTTCAACCAGCATCATTTTCAAAAGACAAAAAAAGCATGGAATAAATAAACCTTGCAAAACTAACTCATGCTCATGCATGCATGCACACTCATCAAGCCACACACACACACTTCCACATGTACATTACATATATAAATCCATTCACCTTTACACACACAGTTACCTTAGTGCACAGACATTATTACTCTGCCAAACCCAAACAAGCAAACACACTAGTGTGCTTATCTTTAAATTCCAACGCATTTGACCAGATTCAAAACTGAGAAACTGAAGCAACTTGTCATGACAATCACTCAGGTTTCACCCTGATATTCCAAAAAATCTGTTTCTAATACTAGTGAAGGGTAATCAAATGAGAAAAAGAAAAGAGAGAGGTAAAGGAACAACAGCAGCGGATCATTTCAGGGCGCGGACTTCCTGTTCGTCCGAGACCCCCATACAGCTCTGCGCTCTCTGGTTGTTTTCTCCATCGGACAACTCGTCGTCTCTGTAACATAAACATGCACTGTTTTACCCATCTGCCTGCAAACACTTGCTTTCAGTACGGAATACTCATCATGTTCTGAAGGAACTCAAGACATTAACTCCATGTCAACCTTTCAAAAACTTGCTGAACTGAATTCTTTCTCATCTCGCTACCTCCCCATCTGCACCATCTCAGTGGCATTACCCCCATGCTGCTCATTCCGGCTGCCTTTCCACAACCACATCCAGGTCTGTCCCACAAAAGCTGTAGCATGTCATAAAGCAACCTGGAGGCTTGGTGGTAGAGCGCCGGACTCGTAATCTTGGTGATCCTGGAGTTGCAGGTTCGAATCTCCACTGGGCTGTTTTGGTGCAGGAGGATTTTTCCTTTGGTGTTAAAATTGGTTCTGACTCCATTTCCCATACAGTCCTTCAAATGAGACTATAAACGAGGTTCCGTGTGTGAACGCACGCACAACATCTTGCATACATGTAAAATCCCATCACCAACTTTCGGAAGAGAAGGCCAGTTTGGCCGTTGGCATGGATGACACGTTACACATGGCATGCACCTTCCCCGAAGTTGGAGTATGGCTTCCTTAATGGCGGGATAAAATAAACGGTCATACATACAAAACCCCACTCCCTTTGTTGGGTAGATGGGATTACTCCTTGCCTATCTATACACAGAGTGTCCGCATGAGTATCAGCCTGCGTATGCAGGAAAAAGTAAAATAAAACAAGGCAACCTACCAGAAGAGGCCCAGCACTGCTGCCAAGTCTTTTGCAGTGTTCAGTGGTGCCTTTCCTTAATGATCATGCACAGAACACCACCTACGAAGCCCTGACTACTGGCAACAATGACTGCTTTGTCATGGTGCAAATACGAGTCAGCATTCCCCACTGGAAGGTGCTATCATGACCATCCAGTGACAATTCCCTTGAACTTGCCAGCAACAGCAATTTCGATATAAACTCATCAAGGGTATAGACATGGAGAGGGAATCGATGCTGAGATTGTTATGAGAGCAGTGTATAAAGGACCACAGAATTTGAGACTTTCTTCATACTGATGGATGAGGATGATTCCAGTCTGAAACGGCATGACACAGCTTACTTTCCTTGTGTCAATCAGGCCTGAGAGATACAAAACCTGCCGTGTTGCTCAGGCAGTTTGAGCAACACTCTCAAAGACACACCCTTAAGAGGATGAAATTCGACTATATAGTTCCAATCTTCCAAATTCAGCCAATAATGCCTAACTCAGTTCCGGGTGGGAGTTTGGTCAAGGGCAGAAACGTCACACACAGAAAGGGCTGTGATGAAACTGAACCTACAACCTCCCAACCTGTTACATGCACAGCTAACCAAACGCCATGGCGGCTGGTGAAATACTGGTTTTCTACTAGACTTAACTCCTGATAGAAAGTGACTAATACTAAAGGATTTCTGTATACCAGACTTAACTCCTGATAGAAAGTGAACATTACTAAGGGATTTCTGGAGAACTTTATGGAGAAGTTCTGTATTCAAGAGTGCCTCTGGCACAACCTATGCACAATGAATACATGCCTACACAGTTTCACTTATTCCCCACTGCTTCCTTAGCCACCCTGCTCTGTGTGGACGTAGGGAGTGCTTTCAGTGCAAATCCATCCCTGCCTTCTGAAAGTTCTGAGCTAACAATTTTCTTTCGTCCTTTCCTTCCTGCTTTCTCTCTTGCTTTCTTTTTTCTTTTTCAAAAAATTTTCAATGTGGTTTTTTTTTTTTTCTTTTCTGTCACACTCTTTGGTACTGCCTTTTTTTAATTTGCTGGGGATGCAGGTAGGGGGGTGGGGGTGGGGGTGTGCTTTAATCGACTGTTTTTCTGCCTTTAAGGGCACATTCTCCTGTCTGCTGGGGATGCAGGTAGGGGGGTGGGGGTGGGGGTGTGCTTTAATCGACTGTTTTTCTGCCTTTAAGGGCACATTCTCCTGTCTGCTGGGGATGCAGGTAGGGGGTGGGGGTGGGGGTGTGCTTTAATCGACTGTTTTTCTGCCTGAAGGGCACATTCTCCTGTCTGCTGGGGATGCAGGTAGGGGGGTGGGGGGGGGGGGGGGGTGTGCTTTAATCGACTGTTTTTCTGCCTGAAGGGCACATTCTCCTGTCTGCTGGGGATGCAGGTAGGGGGGGTGGGGGGGGTGGGGGTGTGCTTTAATCGACTGTTTTTCTGCCTGAAGGGCACATTCTCCTGTCTGCTGGGGATGCAGGTAGGGGGGTGGGGGTGGGGGTGGGGGGGGGGACTGTTTTTCTGCCTGAAGGGCACATTCTCCTGTCTGCTGGGGATGCAGGTAGGGGGGTGGGGGTGGGGGTGGGGGGGGGACTGTTTTTCTGCCTGAAGGGCACATTCTCCTGTCTGCTGGGGATGCAGGTAGGGGGGTGGGGGTGGGGGGGGGACTGTTTTTCTGCCTGAAGGGCACATTCTCCTGTCTGCTGGGGATGCAGGTAGGGGGGTGGGGGTGGGGGGGGGGGGGACTGTTTTTCTGCCTGAAGGGCACATTCTCCTGTCTTTGTTTTACAAATGGTTTACACAAAGCTTTTTCTCTGGTCACAATGTCTGGCATTTACACAAAGCTTTTTCTCTGGTCACAATGTCTGGCATTTACACAAAGCTTTTTCTCTGGTCACAATGTCTGGCATTTACACAAAGCTTTTTCTCTGGTCACAATGTCTGGCATTTACACAAAGCTTTTTCTCTGGTCACAATGTCTGGCATGCCCTGTGAGGCTGCACACACTGTCCGGAGCAGTCTCTGGCTGTCCATTCCACCAGATGTTTGACCACACGGCCTTTTTCACTGTCTGGAGCAGTCTCTGGCTGTCCATTCTATGAGATGTTTGACCACACAGCCTTTTTCACTGTCCAGCTCAGACTCTAGCTGTCCATTCTACCAGATGTTTGACCACACGGCCTTTTTCACTGTCCAGTGCAGACTCTGGCTGTCCATTCTACCAGATCAGTTTGACCACATGGCCTTTTTCACTGTCCGGAGCAGACTCTAGCTGACTCTAGTCTTACCTGCCACAAGGATGTGAACAGTTTAGCTATCATGCGACTTTTCGATGAAATATGTAGATATTGTTGTTTCCATTGTTCTTTTTTCCGTATGGGATTTTCTTCTCTCTTTTTTTCACCAATGCGGTGACAGCCTTTAAAAGATCCTATGTCATCAGCTAGGCCACAACAATACAGCTGAAATTAAAACTAATCCGCCCTGGCTGACAACAGCAATTGCTTTTTGTAATGTCTTGGACTACTGGGCGTTTATAACGTTTGGAAACGCCTCTTCCTTTTTTTAAGACAAAAATCTCTTTCATCCTTGAATAAGGCACTTTGGGATATAAGACATGTTGATTTCACCGATAAAACCAAACAAGACATGTTGATTTCATGGATAAAACCAAACAAGACATGTTGATTTCATGGATAAAACCAAACAAGACATGTTGATTTCATGGATAAAACCAAACAAGACATGTTGATTTCACGGATAAAACCAAACAAGACATGTTGATTTCACGGATAAAACCAAACAAGACATGTTGATTTCACGGATAAAACCAAACAAGACATGTTGATTTCACGGATAAAACCAAACAGCAGTTTGCTGCCATGCGCCCAATGCACAACAATGTGACCATGTTTCACGGCAAAGAATGCCGTCATGTATGTGCAGCCTTGATATGCACACTACATGATCACAGCTTTGAGCTCTGTATCCACAGACAATGGCTGAGACAATTGGTCACGTGCACAGCTTAACATACAGAGATGCATGCCATACCCGATTTCATCATATACTGGGCACCTCAGGAGGTGAGACGTCAACATCTGAACAACAATTATCACCATAGTCGAAAATAGTTGCAAAGCCAGTGTGAGTTGTTGTTGTTGTTGTTGTTGTTGTTGTTGTTGTTGTTGTCGTACCCTGGCTAAAAGACTCCAGGGATCATCCGAACAGCCGAAGCACTTGAACACTATGGTAAAAATGCATCAGCTAGGGATGAGAACATTATGTGTGTGACCGTTTTTTAATACCCTGCCACATGGCAGCCACACTCTGACTTCGGGGGATTTTGGAGAATGATAATGTTATGCTAGGAGCTTTTCATGATTGAAGACAATCCCCGCATAACTATGCTGAGCATAACAACATTTTGCTGTAGCCTTGGTGTTCTAGCCTACGTCAATCGGTCTGACACAGCCTTCAGCCAAGGCGGGCCAGTGTGAGTGACCAGGTGTCCTCTCTAAGCCCTGTCAGTTCATGACTGGAGACTCTCACACCACTTCTTTCATGAACCCACCCAACAGACACCCAGCCATCTTCATCGTCCTGCCATTCACCTGAGCTTGCTGTTAATATCATAGCCCTGGTCGTAGCTGAGTCGCAGAGTGCTGGAACTTGATCTGGAACCACTGCTGCGACCGTCCTCATCCATTTCCAAGGCACTCAGGCGAGAGATTTTTACCGTCCGCTGCACACGAGAACATTGGGTGTTTTTTTTAGGTCCACTACAGCTTGGAGTCTTCACATCATGCAGAGGTTGCAATACGAGAATATTACACACAAAAAAAGGGTGTTGAGTCCCAAACTACAACATTTTTTCTTTCTAAAACTACTTGACTGTATTGCAAGCTGTCACTCGTTTAGGATACAGTTGATTAGGAGAAGATAATACATTTGACTGAATAGAGTTATCCTTCACAACATCTGATGAAAGTTATCTTGTAAATAAGCCTCCTTAACACATCCTATGTTAAAGAAGAAATGAAAGTAAACACAGAACAAAGTCTCATCAACCGTGAGAATGCTTATGGTCAGCAAATAAGGCAGCCCAATACATATATTAACATACATCCATAAATAAATATGTTTAAAGAGGCAGAGCTTAAAACGAAAGAATGAAAAAAAAAACCCTTCTGATTCAGCACTTTTTCTGGTCATAATCTGCTTGAAAACAGCGTAAAGAAAGCAAGATACCAGATAGATAAGGCCAGAAAGGAAATCTTTCTCAGGGATGTACCATCCTCATGTTCCCAGCACATTGTCAGGAACATCCACTGGGAGTTTTCTTTGCAAAATGTTCCCACAGCAAGTCTTCAAATTTTCAAGCATTTTTTTGCACATTTGTTGCATAGACTGTGCGTAATTTCTGATTTCTCTGAAATAGCCAAGCTCCAGTGTTCATAGTCACCGTCTCCTCACTCTTCATTCAAGTGTGAGAAAACCGAGCATGCTCTCCCTTCCCAAAGGCATGTGGGAATGTGGTTGTTGCCCCTTCCCCAATGGAAAGAAATGAATTATGGAAACGTTATTGGTAACCGATTCTTCTGTCCATGAAGACTGAAAACAGGTGGAGGAAAACGAACGCGAACTGAGCCTATGCAAAAAAGGTTATATATGGAGAACTTTTAGGAAAAAAAACCATATCCAGTTAAGTTGATTAAATCAGGGTGTATTCTGAGTCTACATGAACGACAGAATGCATGTACACCTGGAGATTGCAATGTAACAGCTTCATATCAACACGAGCCAATATAATGTCATTCGTTGACCCCTTCTTTTACCTTGATTACACACATACCCCTTATCATTTTTCAACAAACAAATTAGCATGCATGCATGCGTGCAAGGCACACATACACACACACACACATACACACACGCACACACTCATATACACACATGCACACACTCACACACTCACACACACACACACACACACTCACACATACACTGACCAGTAATACGTCCAGACTCGGAGGCCAGTTCCCACTCTAGTCGGTCAAGCGTCTCCTTGTCATCCGTGTTCTGCTCCACTCGATCTTTGCCACAGTCCACATCGTACTTGCTGAGGTCCTCCCCATCCATCACTGAAAGGTCATCACCATGACACTCACTCATGTTCACTTACATCTGCAGGCATCCATCCACAAGATGAGGTCCTCGCCATCCATCACTGTAAGGTCATCACCATCACACTCACTTCATATTCACTTACATCTGCAGGCATCCATCCACAAGATGTTTCGGGAGAGCTGTAAGCAACGGCCACCAGCAAAGGAAACTGAATAGTATGGAGCAAGATAGAGATCAGAGTTTACTATCTTATTATTATTATTATGAATACTTATATAGCGCCAATCCTCAGCTATAGACCAAGCTCTAAGCATTTTACAATCCACACTCGTTTTACACAACAGGCTGCCTTCCTGGGTAGTGCCGACTGAAGAGCTGCCAGCTGGCGCTTCATTCAGTCGTTTTATAAAGTATTTGAGAGAATTTAAAGTTATGGACATACCATGGGAACATCACACACACACACACACACACACACACACACACACACACACACACACACACACACTCACATACATACATGCACACATATATAGACAAAGAGGGAGAGAGAGACAGAGAGCACAATTTTTTTCTCCTTTTTTAAAATTTTTTTTACATGCTACACAAACCTCTTCAGGTATGTACGTATGCAGAAAATGACGTCGCATACAATATTCACCTTACATGCATGTCAGCATTCAATGAATTCAGTGAAAATATCCAGCATGCACCAACCCTTGTGAGGTTGTGTGGTAAACTGGTGTTAGTCACATAAAAGGAAGACAAACAAAACATATGAAAACATCAAGTTAAAGTGTACAAAATAATCTCAACAACAAAGTGTACAGTCGGCACAGGGCTAACGTGCCCCACATGGCCCCAACAACGAACGGTAAACTGAACCAGTGACTGTATCTATGTGCAAAATAACACCACCCACCAACAGCTCTAGAAAGGCGGCCAGACTCTTCTTCGAACTCCTTCTGCCTGGACCTGGCTGACCTGGCTGAAGATCTCACAAGGCTCTGTCGACTCCGTGCCCGGGGTGTGATCTCCAGGTCCTCGCTTTCCAACATGAAGTCCTGCACCTCAGTCTCCCAGTGACTGCTGTCAGGCAGTGAGGATTCTGGGAAGCCACCCAGCTGCAGGTGCGGGAGGCGCTGACGGCGCGGATGATGGGATCCTGTTGATCGTCGTCCCCAGTCCAACCATCATTATGGCTGGTCCTCTGTCGTCGAGCTCTGTTGCGGTGAATGGAAAATGATGGATTTGATTATGTTGTTGAAAAATTCTACACGTAGTAACTGCGGATGAAGGAAATAACTAATAGAGAAAAAAAATTGTAACAAGGTTTCTTTGTTGGATTTCCTTAGAGACAAATGCAACATACATCACATGAAAATTCTTTTTTTTTCTTTTTTTTTTATAGCAAAAATGTCCATCAAAGTCAGTCAGCTGTTGATGGTCAACTTGAAAATACTCAGGAGTTTTGAAGAAGTCACATCGCGTTCATATTCTGGTAATGTCTAGTGGATTAAGGAAGAGAGATTTTTCTTCAGGACTGGAAATTTTTCCCGTCTTCCCGAGACGATGCTTCCAAACAACCATGAGAGCAAGTCATTGTTATCTCCTCTCAATGTAAATTTTAAAAAATGACAGAAGTAAAGGATCAACTTTAAAAAAAAAAAAGATCTTCAGTATCATATCTTAAAAAAGTGTTAAAATAGCTTCCCATACTACATGGACAAATGAATCACAAGACAAAACACGACGCGTTTCGACCTCTTAGGTCTTCTTCAGGCAAGATACACAACACTCAGGACAACGAAAATGGAGAACAAGCAAACGCTTATCATTTTTCGTTGATCCATGTAGTATAGTGGAGTTATTTTGTCACTTTTTTAAAGATTTGTTGAGATTTCTGTCTGCAGTCACCTCACTTTGCGACTAACTGCAACATCACGATAACAAACCGGCAGAAAATCTTCCCCCGCCCATGGTCACCTCTCTCTCTGATCACTGTCCAGGTCGTTGTCGATCGTGGGCAGCTTTCGGCGCTGTCGTTTGCTGGGCTCCGCTCCTCCGTGGAACTGCTGGGCCGCAACGGGTTTGCCTCCTTCTCTTCATTGCCAGGAGAGTTCTCATGGCGCTGAGCTGAGAATGGGCGAGCGTTGGGGTCTGGGTGCCCCATCTTCTCCTCTGTCGACTGGAAGGGGTGGTGGGGGTAGTCGTGGCCATCACCAGGAGTGGGTGTGGGGGCTCCCTCTTCGGTGGAAGGGGGGTGCTAAAAAAAAACCAAAAAAAACCCGCAAAACGTCGACAAACATTTTAAAGCATTTAAGGGATTTTGTTTATAAGTTTCTTGGATTTTGTTGTCTTTATTCTTATATGTTTTCCAGTAAGCGTTACATTAGACAACTATTGTTTGATTTTGTCTTTGAGTGTAAGTTTAAACAGATGAAGCACAAAAAATGTTTACATATCAAGCTTAAAGGAAAAGAAAAAAAAATGTTACGAACTCTGAACTAAACCAAGCAGCCTTCTCCAAGTTGTTTATATTGAAACACAACATCCCACTTCTAACCATCAAAGATTTCAATGCAGTTAAGGTTCACAGTAAATGTACCCAGCTTTCTTACAAAGCACGTCAGGTGTTGCCATCAATGTGTGAGCCAGTATGAGTCAATCAGTTGGGAAATGTAGGCAGAAAGGCTTCAAATGATAAACAGACACACAGACAGACAGACAGAGTTTGGAATGTAGGGAGAAAGGCTTCAAATGATAAAACAGACAGACAGACAGACAGAGTTTGGAAATGTAGGCAGAAAGGCTTCAAATGATAAACAGACAGACAGACAGACAGACAGAGTTTGGAAATGTAGGCAGAAAGGCTTCAAATGAAAAACAGACACACAGACAGACAGAGTTGGAATGTAGGCGAAAGGCTTCAAATGATAAACAGACAGACAGACAGACAGAGTTTGGAAATGTAGGCAGAAAGGCTTCAAATGATAAACAGACAGACAGACAGAGTTTGGAAATGTAGGCAGAAAGGCTTCAAATGATAAACAGACACACAGACAGACAGACAGAATTTGGAAATGTGGGCAGAAAGGCTTCAAATGATAAAAGACAGACAGACAGACAGAGTTTGGAAATGTAGGCAGAAAGGCTTCAAATGATAAACAGACACACAGACAGACAGACAGAGTTTGGAAATGTAGGCAGAAAGGCTTCAAATGATAAACAGACAGACAGACAGACAGAGTTGGAAATGTAGGCAGAAAGGCTTCAAATGATAAACAGACAGACAGACAGAGTTTGGAAATGTAGGCAGAAAGGCTTCAAATGATAAACAGACAAACAGACAGACATCAAACAACTACAGAAGGCCAAATCAATAGCGCTGCACTGTTACAAGCAGTCTCATGGGGTTGCCATATTCACATCCTGCATATGTTTATCAACTCTACTTGTCACTGTTTCTGTGAGAGGTGCGGGATGGTGTGGAGAGTGTGAGTGAGAGGGCCAGGCTGGGTAACAGCATGTTTGGACGCCTTGCCAGTGTTTTGACTGTGGCATGTGTTCTGTGAATTGCTGGTTGTTCTCATGTTCATCGGGTGTGTAGTTCGACGCTTGTACTTGCTGACTGCAAATGCCATGTGCATTCAGTTCATTAGATGTATAAATATTCAGACTCATACACATATAACCTGACTTTGCATACCGTGGGTTGTGGACAAAGAAGGAAGATAAAAAAGTACATTACGCTAATGAGTGACATACGCAACAGCTGAAAGCTTCGTTCCCAGTTTGAGGCCTTGCAGATTCAACCTCAACACCACTTTCAGGGTGGAGTGTATGGAGCAAGACATTTCAATCTCCCGTGTCAACAAACGAGCAAACTTTCAAGTGTATGCACACACAGGGGATCAGATAGGCATGTTCAACATTCCATAATCGATATCAGCATTCAGAGGGTCCTGGAAACATAGAAATACCCAACATACACCCGAATACTTAGAGAGGTGATGGGTGACACCACTTTGTTTTCCCATACCCCACTGACAAACTGTGATGAACAGTCACTGTAACACGGTTGAAATACAACACAGAACAGTTCCATGTAATACAGAACAGCACATGAGGGATACCAAACAATCTAATCCAGTCCTATCCAGTCCACTCTAATCCAATCCCATAACAGCATTAAACGGCAAATTACAATTCCTCCCCACACTGACCCCACACTGTCATGGGGATTCCAGGACAAAGGCGCTCCTTCCAGCTGCCCGCTGTATCTGTACCGCATCACCGTGGGAGACTCCGATGGAGCCAGCGTCTGAGGATCCATTCCCACGCCGTCAGCTGCCGCTGCCTCCCCTAAGCTGCTGTCCGGGCGCCATGACCGCGGTGCCATGGCATACACTGAGGAGAAAGAGCAAGAGGAGATTTGTGATTCAGGACAGAGTCATCCTCTTTTTACCATCAATGAAAAAAATCATTGGCGCTGAGGGAGGGTGAGGGGAAGAGTTGGGACTGGAGGGGGCGAGGGAAAGGGGAGGCAACACTTCTACCTGAAGACTTTTTGTGAACGAAATAGGGGAGGTAATACTTCTGCTCGAAGACTTTTTCAGGATGAATTCTACCTAAATGTACACAAGAGATAGAGAGAGAGACAGACAGACAGAAACAGACAGACAGACAGGCAGAGAGAGAGAGATAGACAGGCAGGCACGTAAGCAAAGAGAGACAGACAGACAGAGACGGACAGACAGACAGGCAGGCAGATAGGCAGAGAGAGAGAGAGACAGACAGACAGACAGGCAGGCAGGTAAGCAGAGAGAGAGAGAGAGAGAGAGAGAGAGAGAGACAGACAGACAGACAGACAGACAGACAGACAGACAGGCAGGCACGTAGGCAGGCAGGCAAGCAGGCAGACAACAGACAGACAGCCAGACAGAGGTAGAATCTGAGACAGAGAGAGCTAGACAATGAGAGAGCACATATGCTCTAAGTGATTCAAATATAACAGCAAATTGTTTTAAATGTTGATCAGGCTTTGATAAAGGATTGAGAGGGCATGAGCCACACCAAACCAAGGGGAAGGGTCAATCTCATGTTAATGTGAAGAATGACACATCTAATCTCTCCATCTTCTCCTTTGGCGCTTTTCAAAATGCACCTTTGCGTTTTCTACTTTTTTTTCTTCTTAATTTGAGACCACGAATCCTAACAAAGGGCCTTCCTTCTTTCCCTCTTGCACTTTGTCAGTTGCTGAAAATGTATTAAGCAAGATACACTTAGTGTGCTAGGTTCTTTCTTTTTTGGGTTTTGTTTTTGTTTTTTTCGGTTTTTTTTTGGTCAATATTTGCCAGCAAATAAAAGCAGAGTTGGTATCTTTCATGTGCACGAGTGCATGCACACACACACACACACACACACACACACACACACACACACACACACACACACACACACACACATACAAATAAGAACTCTGTTCCTTTACAATTTGCTGCCAAATCTGCCTGTTCTCAACTATTCCTGTAGCAAACTAAAACACAAAAAAATCAAAATGTTAAAAAAAACACAAAGAACAAATTTGTGGCTACACTCACAGTCACTGCCAACCTACATTTGTGGCTACATTCACAGTCACTGCCAACCTACATTTGTGGCTACATTCACAGTCACTGCCAACCTACATTTGTGGCTACATTCACAGTCACTGCCAACCTACATTTGTGGCTACATTCACAGTCACTGCCAACCTACATTTGTGGCTACACTCACACCCACTGCCAACCTACATTTGTGGCTACACTCACACCCACTGGCAACCTACATTTGTGGCTACATTCAGTCACTGCCAACCTACATTTGTGGCTACACTCACACCCACTGCCAACCTATATTTGTGGCTACATTCACACCCACTGCCAACCTACATTTGTGGCTACATTCACACCCACTGCCAACCTACATTTGTGGCTACATTCACAGTCACTGCCAACCTACATTTGTGGCTACACTCACACCCACTGCCAACCTACATTTGTGGCTACACTCACACCCACTGCCAACCTACATTTGTGGCTACATTCACAGTCACTGCCAACCTACATTTGTGGTTACACTCACACCCACTGCCAACCTACATTTGTGGCTACACTCACACCCACTGCCAACCTACATTTGTGGCTACATTCACAGTCACTGCCAACCTACATTTGTGGCTGCACTCACAGTCACTGCCAACCTACATTTGTGGCTACATTCACACCCACTGCCAACCTACATTTGTGGCTACACTCACACCCACTGCCAACCTACATTTGTGGCTACACTCACACCCACTGCCAGCCTACATTTGTGGCTATACTCACACCCACTGCCAACCTACATTTGTGGCTACACTCACAGTCACTGCCAACCTACGTTTGTGGCTACACTCACACCCACTGCCAACCTACGTTTGTTGCTGACTTTTATCTTCTCCGTGTGAGCAGGTGTGACAGGTCGAGACTTTGACCCTGTGACCTGTGCTGGTGTCCCAGGTCGTGACTCTGTGATCTGCTCTTCGACCTTGACCCCAGCCAAGAAGAAGCCCTTCATGGGCGAATGGTACTGCGGGTTGCTGTCTGCGGTTCGCCGAGCTATGTCAGAGAGGGCGCTGCTAGGCGCTTTCGTCAGTACACCTTCCACTCTGGAACAAGCACAGGTTTGGGAGCGTGTGGGAGAGTGTGTTGGAGAGTGTGTTGGAGAGCGTGTTGGAGAGTGTGTTGGAGAGCGTGTTGGAGAGCGTGTTGGAGAGCGTGTTGGAGAGCGTGTTGGAGAGTGTGTTGGAGAGCGTGTGGGAGAGTGTGTTGGAGAGTCATGAACACAAAGGTGTCTTCATTATTCAAACTTGCTGCCATACATGTGCAAGCATACATGCTACAACAGTTTTAACACATGTGCACAGTGCATAGCTTTTCACACACACACACACACAAATACTCTTGCACCAAACATGCCCCTGTAACCTCAAATGCCTGGTAATGGCTTCACTCTTGACAGTGGAGTCATCACACTTTCTCTCCAACCTAACACGAACACACCATTATGCTCCAAGGGCACTACCTGAACAAATGAATATACACTACACTGCTGATCTTTTTTTTGTTAACCTTAATGGAAAGACCAAATCACCTCTTGATACTGACCCTATAAACATCCCTGCGACACTGCATGAAGATCTGTCTGACTAGAGCATAGCCCCACACTGAATGCTCTCTAAAAGCTAACCCTGCTCAACGCTGTGAAATGGAATGAAGATCTGTCCGACTACAGAACTCCGCATTAACTTACCTCTAGAAACTCACCCTTCAAACAATCTGGTAACATCAGGCCCCATCTACCCTAGAACTGCTTATTGGTGTACTTTTCAAGAAAAATGAGTGCATTATCTGCAGAGAACATTGAACAAAATTCCACATTTTTGTGAAAAGCAGGACTGGGGCTTTGAGGTAGGGGGGGGGGGGGGGGGAGGTTGGAGAGTATTCTTCTTCTTCTTCTTCCTAAAATACTGGTTCACTCAAAAACAAATAGGTCACCAGCGCGCATGTTAAAAAGTCAAATAAAATAACATAAAATAGTGCGACTCAGTCTGTTGGCCCCTGGAGCAAATTTGGCAACATTTTCCTCTTTCGTATTCCTCTCATTTCCAACTCCCCTCACACTGCAGAGGTTTCTTCCTCTGGGTAGTACCTGAATTTGCATTGAAAATGGACAAAATAGGTTCTACCTAACACCAGTTACTTTAAAACCTGATTCATCGGCACACTTCCACACAAATTCATGATCTCTCAACGTTTTTTCCAATGTTTCAGGCAGGGCACTTTGTCGAAAAAGCACACACAGCCTGACACAGTTTCATGCCCTGAAGTTAACAAGAATTGTTGCTCTTTGGTCAATGCGTTCTTCTAAAAAAAGATATGTCACTCACTCCATCCTTGACCTGCCCGACTCTGAGCCCTGGACGTAGGTCGTGACTTGGCACTCTTGAGACGCGCTGATGCTGGACGGGATTTGGCGACAGACTTTGGTCGTGGGGCAGACGCTGCCGGCGGTGGCTTTTTCTTCGTGGTTGGTTGTTCCATCTCCTCCACTGTCGGCAGTTCTCTCTGAGGCAGTTTGGTCGATAGCACCTGTGGAAGTAGAAATGTGTAACGAGTCTTGATATTGATAAATAAATGATAAACAAGAAAAATAACTTTTTGATTGCATGGTGAGACAATTACACAGTCACAACTTTAAAACGAATCCTGCTTATGGCACTAATTCACCTAGCCCAAAAGCAGACACAAAGCACAGATGAAAAACAAGGAAACATCCTGATTCCAAGCTTGTCCATATATATTGTGCACCCAATACATGCAAACAGCAAGAACACCCACAAATGAATATTTCTTCCAGACTGGCAGCTTGTCCATATATATCCTGCACCCAATACATGCTCCCTAAGAGAAGAGGGAGGTGGATACACTTTCTTTTGGAAGGGAAAGCCACAAGCCGAAGACAGGATCCATGGCGTTGGATTCGCCATCAGGACAGCCCTGCTCAAAAGCATACCTGTGCTCCCGGTTGGCATCAATGAACGCCTCATGAAATTGCGTATCCCCCTCAGCAAGTCAAGACACTCACAATCATCAGTGTGTATGCACCCACGCTCACGAGCCCAGACGACACCAAAGAGCTGTTCTACGAACAACTTGACCAGGCCATCAGGTCAACTCCTCAAAATGACAAACTCGCCATCCTTGGGGACTTCAACGCCAGAGTAGGAAGAGACCATAGCAGCTGGGAAGGCGTTCTCGGCAGACACGGAGTAGGCAAGGTCAACGACAACGGCCTGCTCCTCCTCAGCAAGTGTGCGGAACACAGCCTCTGCATCACCAACACCTTGTTCAGGTTGGCGGACAAGTTCAAGACCACCTGGATGCACCCGAGGTCGAAACACTGGCACATGATTGATTTCCTCATCGTACGCCAACGCGACATCAAGGACGTCCGGGTGACCCGCGTCATGAGAGGTGCTGAATGCTGGACTGACCACAGGCTGGTCAGGGCTGTAATGACCCTGCACATACCACCGCCACACAGAAACCGACCAAAGACTGTCAGGGCCTCCTACAATGTCGCCAGACTGAAAGACCCGATCTGCCTCTCCCAGTTCCAACAACTACTTGAAGAAAAGCTCCAAGACGGTCTGACCCCTGAAGATGGAACAGAAAAATGGTCCTCTTTTAAGGACAGGGTCGCTGAGACTGCAAAAGAGGTCCTCGGAGCAAAAATCAGACCCCATGAAGACTGGTTTGACGAGACGATGAGAAGATCAAAGAACCCTCCATGCAAAACAAGTCTTACATCGAGTGGCAGAATGACCCATCGTCCGTCCCCAAACGCGAAGATTCAAGACTCTCCAGGCCAAAGTGCAGACCGACCACTCTGATGCGGGACCAGTGGTGGCAGGACAAAGCGACTGAAGTCCAAGGCTACACCGACTCTCACAACGCCAAGAAATTCTTTGGTTTCATTGAAGACAGTCTTCGAACCCCAGCATCAGGCTGCTCCCTGCTACTGTCCTCCGACGGCGAAAAACCCTGATCAAGGACCAAGAAGGACTAAGCAAGCGCTGGCAAGAAACTTCAGCAACCTGCTCAACGGGCCCTGGGTCAGTCGACTCGGATGCCTTGAACCAATCCCTCAGCAGCCGATACAAGAACACTTGCGTACCCCCACCATTGCAGAGATCCAGAAAGCATCCTCCAACGAGCTCCGGTAGAGCATCAGAAAGGACGGAAAAACCCTGCTGAGATCTACAAGGCGGCAGGCCCAACGCCCTAAAAAGCCTTTCACGATGTCCTTGCGAGTACTGGGGGGAGGAAAGATGCCAGATGACTTCCGTGACGCCCTGATTGTCCCCCTCAAACCACGGCGCTGCAGGACACTCAGAGCAACTGCATTAATTCGCTCAGCGCTTTCCCTTTTTGACCCCAGCTAGGTAGTAACCAGTCCACCCACTCCAGACGCGCCCCACGAAGACGCTGTACTGCTGTGTGTGTGAGTGTGGACGCTTCGAGACCTGTGCAACATCATTAATTTATTTTACTGTTCAGTTGTTTTTAGACTATAATTTCTTGTGTCGCAATAGCTCATGAAGTACTTGAGAATGTGGACAAAAACTGCATTTCGACCAGCTCTGTGAGTACCATAATTAAGCATGTGTTTAAAATTTTTCGACGAACTTTGCGCCCGGGTCGACCGGCCTGCGCGTGCGTGCGTCGTTGGCTGATGTGCTTTTAAGCCGAAGTAGGTCAAACATTGGCAAGCATCTTTGTGAACGAAAGTTGGCATTTGTAAAGGGGTCGTTTTTACAACCGTTGTTACAACAATTTCTTCATTGTTGCTACTTTTTAAATATGTACTATGGTTGCATGTAGAGCAACGTAGGCCTAATTAAAGGAAAAGGGGATAACATAATACTACAAGCAAAATAACACTACTGATAACAGAATGGTAGTGGGCCTAACAGTAATAAGTAAACAATTATCATAATTAAATAATACTTCATTTCCAATCACTACTACTATTCTATGGGCAAATTCAAATTAAAGTGTGCTGTTGGTAGTACCATTAGGGTTTTTTTTTTATGTGTGTGTTTTTGGTGTGTGGGTTTTGTGGGGTGTGTGAGAGACAGAGAAGAGAGAGAGGAGAGAGAGAGAGAGAGGGGAGAAAAGAAGAGAGAGAGAGAGAGAGAGGGTGGGGGGGCCCGAAAGGATTATGGAACAAAACGGTCATTCTCTCACTGTACATTTAGAACGTTTAAGAGAGGAGAGGGGACAACAGCAAAAGCCCTGTCATGTCACACTATTCTGTAACACAAGCCGCTGATCTGAGAGTGCAGGACACCACGGACATGTGCCAACAAGACAGTTTGTTTTGTGTTAAAGTGATAGTGAACAGTATGTGATGAAAGCGGATATTTACACAGAACATGGCTTTACCTACAAGGGTCGTGAGTACACATGTGTGTGTGTGTGTGTGCGTGCGTGCGTGCGTGCGTGCGTGCGTGCGTGTGTGTGTGTGTGTGTGCGTTTGTGTGTGTGTGTGTGTGTGTGTGTGTTTTGTGTGTGTGTGTGTGTGGTGTGTGTTGTGTGTGTGATTTAGTGGTGTGTGTGTGGGTGTGGTGTGTGTGTGTGTGTGTGTGTGTGTGTGTGTGATCTGTTTTTCTGTTAAGTCATGCATGCACGTCAGTTTCAATTCAGCTTCTCTCTCTCTCTCTCCTCTCCCTCTCCTCTCTCTCTCTCTCTCTCTTCTCCCCTCTCTCTTCTCTCCCCCCCCCCCCTCTCTCTCTCTGTCCTCTCTCTCTCCCTCCCTCCCTTCCCCGACCCACCTCAGTCTCGTAAAGCCGTGTGCCGTGTAATATGTTGTGTGTGGTTGTGTGTGTGTGTGTGTGTGTGTGTTTTGGTGTGTGTGTGTGTGATATCTGTTTTGTTCTGTGAAGTCATGCAGCACTCAGTTTCAGTTCAGTTTCTCTTCTCTCCTCTCTCTCTCCTCTCTCCCCTCTCTCTCTCTCCTCTCCGCCTCAGACTCGTATGCCGTGTGCCGTGTATAAGTAATTTTTAGTGTGTGTGTGTTGTGTGTGTGTGTGGGGTGTGTGTGTGTGTGTGTTGTGTGTGTGTGAGAGGAGAAGAGAGTGTGTGTGGTGTGAGAGAGAGAGAGAGAGAGAGAGAGAGAGAGAGAGTGGTGTGTGTGTGTGTGTGTGTGTGGAAGAGGGGAGAAAAGAGAGAGAGAAAGGAAAAGAGAGAGGGGAGAGAGAGAAGAGAGAGAGAGAGAGAGAGAGAGAGAGAGAGAGGAAAATTGTTCAGTTATGAGTGCAAGCCATTGTCATGTGAAACATTTTCTCTCTGATCATGCTTTTATTGATTTTTGTATACATGTTAAAATGCTATCTGGCATGTCAAGTTCTTCATATGTGTATTATTGATCAGTCCTCCCTCCCACTCCACTCTCCTCCCTCTCTCTCTCTCTGCATGCTTTTATTGATTTTGTGTGTACAAAGGTATCCGTGCATGTCTGTTTCTTTTTGTATGTATTCTCAATCAGTCATCCTCCCCACCCCCAATCTCCCCCCCCTCTCTCTCTATGTCAGACTCCTCTCTCTCTCTCTCTCTCTCCTCTCCTCACTCCTCTCTCTCTCCTCTCTCTCTCAGTTTTTGCATGCGCGCCCGGGGTACACTGTGCATGTTTCTTTTCTTCCCTATTGATTTTATAAGTGGTAAATTTGCGTGCAGTGTCTTGTTAGTTTATGTTTACTCAACCATTCCTCTCTCACTTTTCTTTCTCGTTCTCTCCTCTCTCTCTCTCCCTCTCTCTCTCTCTCTCTCCCTCTCTCCTCTCTCTCTCTCCACAGACCCACCGCACACACACACACCACACACACACAACACACACCCACCATACACACACACACACCCCAACACACACACACTCGACTTGGGTTGCAGCGTTTTTCGTCAAGCGCTGGGCTTGTTTTTGTTTTGTTTTTTTCCATTATCAGGCTGTTAAAGTTCATACCTAAACCCACATCTGTAAGTTAATAATCAAAATGAGGGTATGACGGTAAGGTTTTTGCTTTTATGTACATATTGTTTAGTGCGCCGGGGCATGTGTGCATGCGTGTGCGCATGTGTGTGTGTGTGTGTGTGGTGTGTGTGTTTGTGTGTTGGGTGTGGTGTGTGTGGTGTGCGCGCCCCGCGCGCCCGCGCGCACGCGTACGTGCGGCGTTCGTGATGTGTAAGAATTCGTGTATGTGTAAGAATAACCTTCGCAGAAAAGCGCTCACAGGTGTTGTGGCAAAGACAATTCCGCTGTTCTCGGTGTACACTCGCCTCCCTTGGGGCAGCCGTTTGTAAACATTGGTCAGCATATTGGCGCGATAACAGACACCAAAGCAGTGTGTAGTTTTGCTATTCTCCACGCTTTCAGTACAACGCCAGAAGCGCTTGGGCCCTTATCTCCAGACACTCTAGGGTTTCAGATACCAGACCGCTAGGCCTAACAGTCACAGACCCGGCTGGTTGGCTGCGCGCGAACAATTTGTTACTTCTGTTTTCCGTCTAACGCTTTTGAAGAATTTGACTCAAGCGACTTAATGCAGCAGTCAGAACTGCCGTGCTACAAGAACAAGGGAAGCAAAGCCGACTGTGGGAACTACAGAGGCATCTCGCTACTCTCCATTGCTGGAAAGATCTTTGCCAGAGCCATCCTCAACAGACTCATCATTGTTTCCGAGCAGAACCTCCCCGAGGCGCAGTGCGGCTTCAGACCCGGCAGAAGCACTGTCGACATGATTTTTGCTGTCAGACAGCTTCAGGAGAAGTGTATCGAACAAAACATGCCCTATACTCTGTTTCATTGACCTGACCAAGGCCTTTGACACGGTCAACAGGGAAGCTCTTTGGACAGTCCTCGAGCGCATTGGATGCCCGCCAAAGTTTGTGAAAATGATCAAGCTCTTCCATGATGGCATGACCGGCCAGGTCCTCTCCAGTGGAAACGTGACGGAAGCCTTCAAGATCAGCAATGGCGTGAAGCAGGGCTGTGTCTTAGCTCCGGTCCTCTTCAACGTCTTCTTCACCTGCATGCTGTCCCACGCTGTCCAAGACCTGGAGAAGGGAGTCTACTTCCGCTATCGTCTGGACGGCTCCCTCTTTGACCTTCGTCGCCTCACTGCCAAGACAAAGAGCATCAAAGATCTCCTTCAAGAAGTCCTCTTTGCCGATGACTGCGCACTGGTGGCCCATGCAGAATCCGATCTGCAAACGATGCTTGACCGCTTCTCCGATGCTTCAAAGCTCTTCGGCCTGACAATCAGCCTCGGCAAGACTGAGGTGCTTCACCAACCCGCACCAAACACCAACCCCTCGGCACCCACCATCGTCATTGATGACTCCCAGCTTGCGGACGTTGAACATTTCAGATATCTAGGAAGTACCATCTCCTGTGATGGCTCCCTGGACAGGGAAGTTGATGCCCAAATCAGCAAAGCAAGCCAGGCGCTGGGAAGACTCCGCAACAGAGTGCTTAGTCAACACAACATTCGGCTGACTACAAAACTGAGAGTTTACAACGCAGTGGTCCTGCCCTCTCTCCTCTATGGGTGCGAATCTTGGACACTGTACCGCAGACACGTCAAGAAGCTGGAGAACTTCCTCATGCGAGCTCTTCGCTCCATACTCGGAATCCATTGGCAGGACCGTGTTTCCAACCTCGAGGTCCTGGACCGTGCTCACACTACAAGTATCGAATCCATGCTCATCAAGGCCCAGCTTCGATGGGTGGGGCATGTCATCCGTATGGAAGAGCACCGTATGCCAAGGCGACTGCTGTATGGAGAGCTTCTGCACAGCAAGAGAAACCAAGGACGCCCAAAGAAACAGTACAAGGACTCGGTCAAATCAAACCTCCAGTGGTGCGAACTCAAACCAAAAGAACTAGAGGAGTGCGCCAGTGACCGACCTCTGTGGCGGGCCACAATTCACAAAGCCGCTACCAACTTCGAAAGTACTCGACGCCAAAAGCTGACTGCCGCCAGGGATCAACGCCGCAGAGCAGCAGCAGCAGTGATCACGACAACGGACTTCCAGTGCCCCCACTGTTCCAGACTCTGCGCCTCCAGATTGGGGCTGCAGAGCCACCTCCGCATACATCGATGAGCTGCAGAAACGCTAACGTCATCTTCGGATCCGAAGGACTACCATCATCATCATCATCATCATCAATACATGCAGACAGCAACAACTGAAGACATGAACAAACACAAATGAACATTTCTTCCAGACTGGCATCATGTGTTGATCTGGGACACTGTCCAACAGATCACTCACCAGAACACAAATGAATGCAGGTAACCTCTGTTCAGCTGATATATTTCTGTTCTCCTAGGAGTTCTGGTTGACAATCATCAAGATCAAAGGCTGTGCCAGTCCTGAATGTATCGTAATTCATGTTTTGGGGTTTTTTTTTGTTTTTTTTTCCATTTCACTGGTTGTTGCTGCTGTGTGCATGTGTCAGGTGCTTGGTCCATGGGCAAGTGTGGAACATCCTCTTTGGAGGTTCTTTCTATGCTCATTCCGGGCATTGTCTCTGCATCAGTGCAAAGCAAATTTAGAAACTTAGAAGGTGCTGTACAAAAAAAATTGTCAGTCTGCAATATGGAGATGGAGATCAAACAGTAAGATTCATGACACATGCCCTCAGCGTCAGTTATAATTCAATGAAGAAAAATTAATAACTGATACTCTCATTCTGCATGAACCACAGCCCAATACTAAAGAAGCTTCAAAGGCTGACAACAAACAAACACACAAATCCTAAAAAATATCAAGTAACCTGACAAGCAATATTTTCACCTGTGTGAGTTCTTTGGCCGAGGGTTTATGGGAATGATTCTTGTTCAAGGAAGCTTCATCTGCGTCGAAGGACTCCTGCAGGCTAGAATGGTCCAGCACTCGAGTGACCTCCCTTGATTTGGGGATGCGGGCCCGTTTCTCTATGACCTGCGTCGTCTCCCGTGACTTTGATAACCGCTTTGACTGTGGAAAGGCATCTTCCCCTTCCTTTGCTAGCCTGTGACACAACAGTGAAATGAGAATGCTTTCTACAGGGATACTGCGCTGACTGTGATTAGCCATCAATCTAGATAATTACTAACTGATCCACCAAATTAATTCTTCTGTCTCAGTTCTATGCCTCCTAAACAGTTTTTTGTTTTGTTTTTTTTGCTGTCCCAACTTCTGCGCCAACTCAGAGGCAGTGCACCCACGCTGCTCATTCCGACACCCCGTCCACAGCCACAGCCCGGTCGGCCCCGCCGCAGCCCCGGCACCGGCAATCCACAGGGAGCAGTCAATGTCAAGTCGTCAAGAGGCAACCCACTGGAGGAGACACTGCACTGCTGCCGAGTCACTTCGGTGGTGTTCAGTGGCGCCTGTTCTGATCTAACATACACAGGACGCCACCTACTAAGCCCCCTACTGACGACAATCATTGCTTTAGTCGCGGAGCCGGTGTGAGTCAGCTCTCCACCCCCGGAGGGTGCCACCATGTCCGTCCAACGACAGCCCCCATGGACTCGCCGATACCGGTGACCCCGACGGAACCAAACCAAGGCCACAGACGTGGAGAGGACATCGAAATTGAGGTCACCATGAGAGCAGGGCATGAAGGGCCACAGAATTTGAGACATTTTTTTCTATGCTGATCGATGAACAGTTTTAGTCCGCTGCCTTTCATCCCAGCTCACTCACACACAGACACATCCAGGTCTGTCCTGTTGAAAGTCCCCGTGAGACGACTCACACACAGATACATCCAGGTCTGTCCTGTTGAAAGTCACCGTGAGACCACTCACACACAGATACATCCAGGTCTGTCCTGTTGAAAGTCACCGTGAGACCACTCACACACAGATACATCCAGGTCTGTCCTGTTGAAAATCACCGTGAGACCACTCACACACAGAAACATCCAGGTCTGTCCTGTTGAAAGTCCCCGTGAGACCACTCACACACAGATACATCCAGGTCTGTCCTGTTGAGAGTCACTGTGAGACCACTCACACACAGATACATCCAGGTCTGTCCTGTTGAAAGTCCCCGTGAGACCACTCACACACAGATACATCCAGGTCTGTCCTGTTGAAAGTCCCCGTGAGACCACTCACACACAGATACATCTAGGTCTGTCCTGTTGAAAGTCACCATGAGACCACTCACACACAGATACATCCAGGTCTGTCCTGTTGAAAGTCCCCGTGAGACCACTCACACACAGATACATCCAGGTCTGTCCTGTTGAAAGTCACCGTGAGACCACTCACACACAGATACATCCAGGTCTGTCCTGTTGCAGCCTTAGTATCAGCAGCATGTGAAGCATGGGTCAGTATAGAAAGTCACCGTGAGACCACTCACACACAGATACATCCAGGTCTGTCCTGTTGAAAGTCACCGTGAGACCACTCACACACAGATACATCCAGGTCTGTCCTGTTGAGAGTCACTGTGAGACCACTCACACACAGATACATCCAGGTCTGTCCTGTTGAAAGTCACCGTGAGACCACTCACACACAGATACATCCAGGTCTGTCCTGTTGAAAGTCACCGTGAGACCACTCACACACAGACACATCCAGTCTGTCCTGTTGCAGCCTTAGTATCAGCAGCATGTGAAGCATGGGTCAGTATAGAAAGTCACTGTGAAACCACTCACACACAGATATATCCAGGTCTGTCCTGTTGCAGCCTTAGTATCAGCAGCATGTGAAGCATGGTCAGTATAGAAAGTCACCGTGAGACCACTCACACACAGATACATCCAGGTCTGTCCTGTTGAAAGTCACCGTGAGACCACTCACACACAGATACATCCAGGTCTGTCCTGTTGAAAGTCACCGTGAGACCACTCACACACAGATACATCCAGGTCTGTCCTGTTGAAAGTCACCGTGAGACCACTCACACACAGATACATCCAGGTCTGTCCTGTTGAAAGTCCCCGTGAGACCACTCACACACAGATACATCCAGGTCAGTCCTGTTGAAAGTCACCGTGAGACCACTCACACACAGATACATCCAGGTCTGTCCTGTTGAAAGTCACCATGAGACCACTCACACACAGATACATCCAGGTCTGTCCTGTTGAAAGTCACCGTGAGACCACTCACACACAGATACATCCAGGTCTGTCCTGTTGAAAGTCACCGTGAGACCACTCACACACAGATACATCCAGGTCTGTCCTGTTGAAAGTCACCGTAAGACCACTCACACACAGACACATCCAGGTCTGTCCTGTTGAAAGTCACCGTGAGACCACTCACACACAGATACATCCAGGTCTGTCCTGTTGCAGCCTTAGTATCAGCAGCATGTGAAGCATGGGTCAGTATAGAAAGTTACCATGAGACCACTCACCAGAGAACACACTGCACTACTGCAGAGATCTACCAATGTAATTCACAGGTCATCTCTTTCAACAGACAGCTGTGAGAAATCGGCGGCTTTCTCTCCCCGATATTTCTGCATTTTTTAACTAAGCAACCTTAGTAGATGAAATAATAAACCTATCCATGCTGATCAAAAAAAAATATTTGCTAAGACTCATTACTTCAAACTCCTGAATCAGTTCCCAATCAATGTACAATCCATTTGTATTCACATTACTTGTTTAACTATCATATCTGTATACATAACAGTTTGAAAGCCTATCACATTGATGGTCAGAACTTAACTGTTTCAAGTAAATGCAGGTGAGCGTTCAAGTGATAAAGAGTCAAAGGGTCGCAAACAGCAGGCCCACAATGAAGTAATGATCAAGAAGAATGTAACACATTCCCAACCTTTCTGAAAAAAACGCGCTACCATTAGGCCTCCAACAGTAACCGGGAACATGACAACATCTACCAGTGTTGGTATTTGTTGACACCTCTGCTCTCTTAGCTTGGTGACCTGGAGGTTTGAGAACACAGAGCTAAAAGAGTTTCCTGAAAAATACACACACAATGAAAAAAACAAACCAACAAACATCACAGCAGGCAAAACTGAGGCCAGACTTCAGCTCAACACAGACGTAGCCATCAACACAGATGTTCTTCCAAACTGCATCCTGAAACTGTACACACACACAAGGATGATGGCACCTTCCGTGGAAAATGTTATGTCCTCACTCGACTCTACCAGAAGTCTGCACTACCATAGCTGTCCATTGCCACGGAATTTACATTCAGGTCAGAGAGCTGTGACTGGAGGTCATCATGTCATGAGCCCTTTGCAATGTGATCAACTTTATCACCATCTGAGGAAACAGTGGCCACGGACAAATTGGTAGGTTCCAGATGATGAAGCACCAAATGGCACCAGCAGACCTTACGACTGGCGCCAACTGGTGGTAACCTGCAACTTTCCTCAAACAATTTTCAGTGATTGATAAAGAGAAGCAATTTAGACAGAAGTTTTGCGTTTCACAGAGACGAGGTGGCAAGGATTATTCCTTGCTCAGCGAGCGTCAGTTTTTCACACCACACTCGTTGACGGCAAGAGGGGAAAGCAAAATGGGGAAGCTCACTAGACTCTCTTGGGGTCTGCGAGGGAACATGATAGCAGTTGTAAGCTCCTGTGAGAGGTGCATGAAAAGTCGTTACATTCTCCGCTTGGTACACCAAACGATCAGCAACAAGAAGGGCTTGAAGAAGCAGTCACATTGTTGATTTGAGTTTTTGCCTTGCACCCCTTTCTTTGCTCTCCTCTCGCCCTCCCACCTCCCTCGCTGCAAGGATCAGCTAGACACCTTGTGAATTCTCACATCCATGAAACTCATCTGTGGTGACGAAATGAGACAATAATTAACAGGAGGGGTGGGGGTGGGGGGGGGGTGAGGAGCAACTGAGGCCCGAACAGCATCTGACAGACATGAAGGCCTGTCTAGAAAGAAAACCAGAGGTTGTAAACACTTAACAGAAGAGGCTTGAAAGCTACAGCCCCTGATAGATGGTATTCATGACACACTTCTCAGGAATAGTTCACTCTGATGGAAGACTGGACAACTGCTCTCCCTTGAATGTCTTCAGTTTGTCTTTCTGCACAACCACACCCAAATCAAGTCATACACAGACTGGGGGGGGGGGGGGGGGGGGGGTGAGAGACACGCTCTGGAAACCCACACCTGGCAGCAACAACAGAGGGAAGATGCTGAGCACTCACCTGTCCTGATGCTCAGCCTCCCAGGCCTCCTGACCCCCCACCTCCTCCACAGTGTAGCTGTGGGACTCTGCACTGGCCGACTGCTGATCCTTGGGCTGGCCAACAGAACACAACACCAGTTCTCTCCTCAACAGGACAGCTTGCTGAAGCTTTTCTCTTGTGTCACAGCAAACAGATCTTTTTCTACTGGATTCTGTACATCGTATGCTTTTCTCTTGCATCACAGCACACAAATCTTTTTCGACTGGATTGTGTACATCGTATGCTTTTCTCTTGCGTCACAGCAAACAAATCTTTATCTGCTGGGTTCTGTATATCGTATGCTTTTCTCTAGCATCACAGCAAACAAATCTTTATCTACTGGATTCTGTTTATTGTATTTTTATACAACCAAAGTTCATTTTAGATTTTTTAAAAGTGTGACTGACGGTTTGTATTATGATGTATGGAAAAAGTATAAGAATATGGAGGAGTGAAGAAAGGGTGAAAGAAAGAATGTACACACACCCTGCATGAAGACACGCACATGCACATGCACATACACACACACACACACACTACACACACACACACACACACACACACACACACACACACACACACACACACAACACACAACACAGACACACACATGCACTATACACACATACAACACACACACACAAACACACACACACACACAGGCACGGGCACACACACACAACCGCACGCGTGCGCGCACACACACACACATGCAGACACATATAACACACACACACACACACACACACACACACACACACACACGCACACACACACACACACACACACACACACACACACACAACACACACATACACACACACGCATGTGTGCACGCGCACACACACACACACACACACACACACACACACACACACACACACACACACACACACACACGCGCGCACGCGCGCGAGCGTGTGCGCGCACACGCATGCATGCATGCGCGCACATACCCATCCCATCAACACACCAACAGCTCACTCACAGACTGAGTGACGTCCACCACAGTCAGGTTGGAGATGGTCACTCGGTTGCTGCCTTGCTCTGAGGAATTGGTGACAGCATGGTACAGCGCCTGGAAGTCCACATGTTCCTCCTCACCCTCGTCCCAGTCTGCAGGAAAGCACACAGCAAACGCTGCCTCAGCTAAACAAGCAGACAAGTGTCATGGGCAGGATGTCCAAGCCTTTACCTGGGCTCACCATCCATTCTACAGCCCATGAAGCGCAGGGTGGTAGTGAGAGAAGTCTGAGGAAGAACGATTACTGTGGTGGTGAACTCTCTTCAGTTCTTTCCCTTGAATTTCGATCATCGGTGATTGACGGTTTTCTTCCCGGAATTTATGGTATTCAAAACAAAATTTTTGTTATCTGAAGCAATATATCGCCTAAAAGACCCGAAATAGACACATTCATCACAAAAATATTATTGTTTTTGAAGTAATGCGCAGAATGTTAGGAAACAAAGAATGTCCGTCATGCAAAATGCAAAAAATTTCAAAAACTGTTGAGAGTTGGAGAAAAAAAAAAGTCCAGTCAGGTCCATTCAAGCTTGTAGAAACACTATTCGTGGGCTGCTTTTTTTTTTTTCAATTTCAATATCATTTCTACATATACATGATGTTTTGAAGCTAAACGATGAGACACGAAAAAGATACATATGTAATTCTAAAGCGCCGAAGTGTGTCTCCATGTTCCCCACCATGCAACGCTCCTGTCTTTACACCTATGGTCAAGACTCTGTTTTGTATTAAGATGTTTAAGATCATCCAGACAGTTTTTAACAGTGGCAAAGATGTGGCATGCTTTGTGGAAAAGGTGTTTATCTGGTTGATCCTCAGCTCTGATAGTCATTCTAAAACATTGTTCTGCACACCCATGTTGCATCCATGCAAATGTCCGAGGATGGCGAATGCTTTTTCTTTCTTCTGCTAAAGGCTGGTCCTAGATTTGTTTTGATTGAGCAGGTTTTTTGCTACACCTGCAACACTTTGGTGTGAAGTGTTTGCTTTCACGATATGCATGTGTCTTTCTGTAAATGCATCACCGATGATCGTATCTTCTTATAGAACGTTTACAGCCTCTTCATACAGACCAAAAATGACCTACTGCCTCTAGCATCATACCAAACATCAGAATCTTCACAGCCTGTTCACACAGGCGACACATTACCCACAGCATCATGTCACACAGCACAATGTCTACAGCCTGTTCACAGAGGCTACACATTACCCACAGCATCATGTCACACAGCACAATGTGTACAGCCTGTTCACAGAGGCTACACATTACCCACAGCATCATGTCACACAACACAATGTGTACAGCCTGTTCACACAGGCAACACATTACCCACAGCATCATGTCACACAACACAATGTGTACAGCCTGTTCACAGAGGCTACACATTACCCACAGCATCATGTCACACAGCACAATGTGTACAGCCTGTTCACAGAGGCTACACATTACCCACAGCATCATGTCACACAGCACAATGTGTACAGCCTGTTCACACAGGCTACACATTACCCACAGCATCATGTCACACAGCACAATGTGTACAGCCTGTTCACACAGGCTACACATTACCCACAGCATCATGTCACACAGCACAATGTGTACAGCCTGTTCACACAGGCTACACATTACCCACAGCATCATGTCACACAACACAATGTGTACAGCCTGTTCACACAGGCTACACATTACACAAAGCATCATGTCACACAACACAATGTGTACAGCCTGTTCACAGAGGCTACACATTACCCACAGCATCATGTCACACAGCACAATGTGTACAGCCTGTTCACACAGGCTACACATTACACACAGCATCATGTCACACAACACAATGTGTACAGCCTGTTCACACAGGCTACACATTACCCACAGCATCATGTCACACAACACAATGTGTACAGCCTGTTCACAGAGGCTACACATTACACACAGCATCATGTCACACAACACAATGTGTACAGCCTGTTCACACAGGCTACACATTACCCACAGCATCATGTCACACAACACAATGTGTACAGCCTGTTCACAGAGGCCACACATTACCCGCCCCATCATGCCACGAAACAGAATGCTATCTGCCTTGGTGCATTCAGGAATCAGCAATGTTGTGTGCATGTGCACCCCCCCCCCCCCCTCCCCGGTCACAAAACAACAGAAAAATCCCACTGTCCTAGACAGCCTGATGGGTGAACTGATACAAATACATCCCTACGGACTGTCTATGGGTGTAGCTGAGTTTGAATAAGCGGGTCGAGAATAGTGCCACGCACAACACACACACACAAGATATGTTGCGAGAGAACACAAAACTCCAGCTCACCATCATCATCGTCATCACTGGCCATTTCCCCAACCCTTCCCACCGAGCTGAGGCCAGGGGTCACCGAGGTCAACCCAGAGGAGGGCGTGACGGAGGAGTTGCTGCTCCCCAGATGCGAAGTGGACAGCTGGCTGACGTCGGTGCGGCGATGCTGCTTCAGCATCAGGCGCTGAGCGTAGGACAGGGAGTGAGGCGCCGACTTCACCTCCGGCACCACGGGCCGGTTCCTCTGGTCCGCGCTTGTGCTGGTCGAGTGTTCCACCATCATCACTGATGGCACGTAGTCACAATGAACATGGATGAAAAGATGTTTAAACTGACAAGGGCAAAAATTAGTAATTCTTTGTAAATTTTGAGCTAGGAAAAAAAAAGAAAAGAATAATCTACATTCTAAAACTCACTACGTTGAACATGACCTTGAATCGACTGCTTTGATCTGAAAGTTCATGTACACAAATAAATTTGCGAATCTTTATCTTTAAAAAAAAATCAAGAAAATGAATGAGCGTGTGAAAATGACATGAACTGCTGTGACATTGGACGTATCAAGAAGTATTATGGCAGCCAAGGGCCTAAACACCAACAAAGCTTTAGAAAAAAAAAATCGATGGCAGCAATTCTTTTCTCTCCACACCCCTCCCAAAACAAATCAAAATCTAAATTTAAACGATCAAGAAAAAAAAAAAAAAAAAAACCCTCCAGTAACAAAACATCACGGCAAACACACCTGGGGACTTGACAGGGGAGACAACGACAGCCTGGCGAGGTTTGGGCTTGGAGTCGGGACTGACTGAGTTGTCTCCCTGTCGCCAGGCCATCAGCGCCTGTTGGAAGGAGGCAGCACTGTCGGCTTCATTGTAAGCCCCATCCAGCAAGGTGCCGGCGTTGCCCGCGGGCTGGCCCGCGCTGTTGCTGGACCCACTGGCACCGCTTATGCTGTTCCTCTGCGACTGTTGGAGTAAACACAGGGTGCTGATGGTCTGTTTAATGGTGCTATGTTGAAACAGCAAGGACTGTTCTTTTTTTTTGTTTCTTCGGAATAATGATAGTGTTAAAACAACTTTCTCTCTTACTCATTGTTTATTTCTTTTTGATGATGTAGGGGGGTGGGGAGAGAGAGAGAGAGAGACAGAGACAGACAGACAGAGAGAGAGAGAGAGAGAGAGAGAGAGAGAGAGAGAGAGAGAGAGAGAGAGAGAGAGAGAGAGAGAGAGAGAGAGAGAGAGAGAATGGTTAAAAAAAACCCACAAACACCTGGAGTAATTGCAAAATATATTTCGCTTTATTTAAAGCTTCTTCAGCTGCTACCATGGACCGAACTGTAAGAAAGCAACACCGAACTTAAAACGTAAACAACTGAATTAAAATCACAGAGAGAGAGAGAGAGAGAGAGAGAGAGAGAGAGAGAGAGAGAGAGAGAGAGAGAGAGAGAGAGAATAAGAGACTTTTACATTGGCCTCCAGCAAACAAAATCAAAATCCTGGTATCCTAAACATCTGATTAACAGTTCACAACACAAGTTTGATTTTTCTTGTTACATAGTCTCAATCATCAATTCATAGGGGACACACACACACACACACACACACACACACACACACACACCACACAAACAGAAAGCCACCACCACCACTATCACCACACCAACATTATCACCTAGGGGATATTATCCTCTAGGGGATGAGGACACCAACAGACAGGAACCGGCCAATACCTGATAGCTCACCTCCCCCGATGTTGCTCCACTGCTGGCTGTGGACCTGTTTCAGACACAGTCAAGTCAGAGCTACAACAATCACAACAACCATGAAAACCATAAGTACGATGCATTGAACACTTCAAGCTCAGGCTTAGCCGCAAAGGGAGGTGACTGTAAGCAGAAACTGAAACAAGATTTAGAAGGTATTTGAAATAACTCCGCCAATCAACATGGACAAACGAATTACAAGACAAAACACAACATGTCTTGACTTCTTAGGTCTTCTTCAGGTAAGATAAACAACAGCCAGGATGATGAAAATGAAGAGTGAGCAATCTTGTCAAATTTGGTGCAAGACGCAGAGTTCAATTACTGCTTCACACACTCTGAAATTCCTTGTGTATCAAACACATCTTTTTAACCAAAGAAAATCAGTCACCTATCCTTCAATCTGTAGCATGTGAACTTACTCAAGCTGACCATTCTAGATCCTGAATATTCAGTTTACACTGTTTTCATAACAACAACAAAAAATACGCCCCCCCCCCCCCCCCCCCCCCACCCCACCTGCTCAATTACAAAGTTAAAACAAGATCATTCTTAAGACTGGTAACTTAAACAAACTGCATACGATGTCATTGGCTATGAATGTCTTTGACTCCTGCCATGTCTAAGGCATCAAAATCATCATGGATTTTTGTGCTGTGTGTGTACCTGACACTGGTAATTTTGTCCAAAACTCCTTAAGTCAAAATGATCTATAATCAATTCCTTTAACAGTTCTGATGGTGCTTTTGCCTGTAATGATTCTCATGAATCTTCGATGTGAAAATTGTCACTAATTTTAAGATCTCCCAGGCACAACAGGAATTCATTCTGTTGTGAATTGCCAATAAATCTGCCAGGAGAAGAGCTCACCTGGAGCTGGAAGGAGGTGTGGGGCGTGGTGACACAAACTGGCGAGGTCCTGTCGCCTGCAACAGCAACACCCACTTTCCGTCTCCATTTCTGACAATCACCCTCACGATCCAACACCCCCCCCCCCCCCCCTCCCTACCTTA
>CM031613.1:78124408-78126908 GCA_018398815.1 Conus ventricosus | reverse complement strand
GTGGGTGGCCTGAAGACAGCCTGATACTGATTGTTCCCTGCAGACTGCTGGTGCTGGGAGTGCCACCAGAGGAGCCTGGCAGTGGCCAGAATGAGTGATGTGGGGATGATGCCAGTAAGGGGGCATGGAAGATGAGGTGGCAAAGAGAGAAAGAAAATGTCATGCGAGGTCCTTGTCATCACAATGTTCTTACTTACCAAGCGGTTCGTCTTTTAGCACCTTCACTCCCTTTTTCTTGGAAGACTGTGACACACACACAGACACACACACACACAGACACACACACACGTACACACACACACACATGCACGCACATGCACACACACACACACACACACACACACACACACACACACACACACACACATGCACACACACACATGCACACACACACACACACACACACACACACACACACACACACACACACACACACACACACATTCTTTAAGAAGCAAGATCTTTTATGTCTTCTTATCTACATTTGGAAGCAAAAAGTTACTGCAATTAAGGCGTCACCTGATCTCTAAATGCACAAGTGTGAAAACAGTAGACAGAGGTTGAGAGAAAGATGAAAGAAGGTATAAAAACAAAGAGATTCAGACAGAGGTAAGAAAGGGAAGAGAGAGAGAGAGAGGGAAAGAGAGAGAGAGCATGGAAGAGGAGGGAGTGAAAGAGAGAGAGGGAGAGAGAGAGAGAGCATGTTTGTATGTGTGTGTGTGTGTGTGTGTGTGTGTGTGTGTGGTGTGTGTGCGTGTGCGTGCGTGGGTGTGTGCGTGTGTGTGCATATGTCTGTGTGTGTGTATGTGTATGAGTGTATGTGTGTGTGTGTGTGCATGTGCCTCTCTGTGTGTGCATGTGTGTGTGTGCATATGTGTGTGTGTGTGTGTGTGTGTGTGTGTGTGTGTGTGTGTGTGTGTGTGTGTGTGTTCACATTTGAGTGTGATTGTGTGTATGTATATGTTTTTGTGTTTGCGTTCACATATATGTGAGTGAGTATGCATGTGTGCACGCACACACGCATACGTGCTTGAGAGTATATATAAGCCCGCATTCACATGTGAGTGTCTGTGTGTATGTGTCTGTGTGTGTGTGAGCTCATGTGGGAATGTGCAGGATGGATATTCATGGTTCCATATACTGTGTACAACCACAAGGAAGTTCTATGTGCACAGCCCTTCACTGCACAAAAGTATGAACAGTGCACCGATATACCGGACCAGAACACTATGAAATTCTGTGCACACACAAAGCATCTGGCGCTCACTTTGTTGGTCTTGTCGTGAAGCACCTCCGTGGCATATTTGTTTAGGGTTCCGGTCTGTCCGCGCTGCCAGAACCCCCCGCCCTGTCTCCTGGAACACAAGACAGTTGTGTCTGGCTCAGAATTCATCATGGATGCCAAATCTTTGGGTATGGTTTCAGACACATACATGATACTTGTGTACTCGGACGCTCACAAATCCACACATAAACACACATGCGCATGCGCACGCGCGCACACACACACACACACACACACACACACACACATATGCACACACACGCACGCATGCACACGCACACACATACACAAATGCGCACTTGTGCGCACACACAAACACACACACACATTACAGGCACACACACACACACATGCGCATGCATGCACGCACACATGCATGCACGCACACATGCACACACACACACACGCATATACACACACATTCACATATACATACACGCACGCAGACATACGCACACATGCGCACGTACACACACACGCATGCATTCACGCGTGCACATTACACACACACATATACACACACACTCACATATACAGACACGCACGCACACATGCCCCACGTGTGTACACACACACACACACGCACACTCACACACACACACATACACACTCACATATACAGACACGCATGTACACATGCGCACCCTGCGCATGCATGCACACCACACACACATATACACACACACTCACATATATACACACGCATGGACACATGTGTACAAGTGCGCTACTACCACACACACACACACGACTCACACACACATATATACACACATTACATATACACATACACACACACACATGCGCATGCATGCACGCACACACACTCGCATGGACATGCATGCACACACATACACACACACACACCACACACATGGACACACACACATACACACACACACACTTACGGTGCATGCCACAATTCACACACACACACCACACACACACACACACACCACACACACACACACACACACCCCACACATTCACACAAACAGACATTCACACAAACACACACACACACACACACACACACACACACACACACACACACACACACACACACAAACACACACACACACACACACACACACACACACACACACACACACACATTCACACAAACACACACACACATTCACACAAACACACACACACATTCACACAAACACACACACACACACAAACACACACACACACACACACACACACACA
>CM031613.1:78116908-78119408 GCA_018398815.1 Conus ventricosus | reverse complement strand
TATGGTGGGGTCAAAAATGGTCACACACACAAAAATCTCACTGATGGTGAGCTTCAGAGTTCTAGCCAAGTACTCCATCCCACCCCCACCCCACACCCACTCCATTCTGCAAAACAAAATTTTTTTTTTGAAGAACCTAAATGTTCAGAGAATTTCTTGTTTGTTATCATTCATATTGAATAACTTTCCTACACATACAGAACACAAATTGAACCACCAAGTACATTTACACCAAAAAATTGCTACCAACCTTCACAAAACCTGATTTCAAAATCACACACATAAAAGAAATCAACAAAAAATAAAAATAAAATAAAAGCACTACACTAAATTTCTATAAGTACATAAACACGTAAACACACATATTATCAGTTTAGGAAAAAAATCCAGACACAGATCCAAAATACTTACAGAAAAGCTGACCTTAAAGTGAAAGCATGTAAGAAATCCAATATATCTTTAATTAGAACACACACATATGCACACTTCACACACGCACATGTGCACACATGCATGAACACACACACTTCACACACACACACACACTCACACACACACACACACACACACACACACACACACACACACACACACACACACACACACACATACAATGTGCATGCATGCACATAAACACATACACACTTAACACAAGTTGTGTCATGTAAGCAAATCATATGTTGGAATGCATGTTATTTTCACATATCCTTATATCAATAATAAATTCAAGTAAGACAAAAAAAGGATTCCATCACTTAATCCTCTCCTGAAGCTGAATATACTTCATCTCTTCAAAGAGGAAGAAAACAAAAATTTACGCATGTACAACACTTTATGGTAGCCCAAGAAAACCTTCAAGAGAAATACTTGAATTATTCAAATAGAAACATTCTTAAAAATGCAAACAAATACACAAACAAACAAAAACATAGTAGAAATCAATCCAGATACTTATCTCCTGTAACTGCAGATCTCCCACAGTAAACTATGTACAGTTCTATCCAAGTATTGGATGGGCAAGGAACACAACTGTTTGACAAATACCTAGTAAATACAAGGAAATCGTCCGTTAACTTTTACCAGTTCACTCCCCAAGGTATTCAATATATGTTTGTTGTCACACCCTCAGCATTTTTCCATTATCACTGTTTCAGCAATTACAGCCGTTTTCTGTGTTCAGATTCTCGCAAATTTCCTTACTAAGTCAAACTCCAAAAGAGATCACTTCATTTCAATACATGATATCATACAGTTTCATACCTGGTCTTTATTTCATGATAAATAAACTGTCAAAACTCAATTTCGTTTAGAAAAAAAAAAAGAAAAAAGAAAAGAAATAAGAAAATAGCTCCAAAATGTCTGCTGAACTACTTTGAAATAAAGTCAAAACAAAGTCATCCTCTCTTTAAACTTTTTTTCCCCCCTTTTCTGCAGCATTTCTGGTCTTTGTCTATACACTACAGTACCTAGCCTGACCCCCGCCCCTCCCCCTCCCCTCCCCTCCCAAGAAATGCTGGGGTTCATTATTGAACGCTGGTGACCTACTCGTTTTTGAGTGAAGCAGTATTTTAGGAAGAAGAAGAAGAAGAGAAGAAGAAACCAAATGTCTCCCTCCAAATCACCTCTTGGCGTTCTCTCCTTCACATCTTGCACTTCCTTCCATCTGCAGACCCCAATCCTCGTGGAATAAAACCCAGACTCGAGCCAGCAGTCGACAGTTGTCCCTATACAGCACTGTTGTGTACACGTGGCTCTAACTAGGGATTATCACTCAATCTCAGGGGCCGGCACAGCTCCCGAGCTGCTCACTCTCAACTCTCACACACAGCCACATCCAGGCCAATCATCCCATCGCCTTCTCGGTGCTACCACTCCACAGAAGAGAATCAATGTTGGCTTGTGATGAGGCGACCCACCAGAGGAAACACTGCACTGCTGCTGTCATTTCAGGATCAGGATCAGGACTTCTACATTGCTGGAACCTTCCTAGGTTATAAACAGCAACGGTGAAAATGAGAGAGCAGCCCTCTTCAGGTAAAAAAAAAGCTTATTTTAAAATTTTGGTTTATTTCCTTTATGAAAACATTCTGACCCAATGGAACTGACTCCCCAACAGCCATCCCCGAGTTCAGCTCAATGGGACCCTGTTGCAGCTCTGCATCCACCTATAGGGCTATCAGGATCAGGATCAGGATCAGGATCTTATTCTAAGATTGACCTGTATGGTTTAAAGACATTTCTGTTGCAGTTCAGTGCAAGGATGGCAACACAGTGACTCTGCTGATTGCTGCAGAGAATGCTGCCACACAGCCTGCCTGGACGACTTGCTCGTTCAGTTCATTCCAGTCCATGAGGTTCTGCACAAAGGAGCGCTGGTACTGCTCGGTGCATGACTCTGGGACTACATATCCGTGGCTGTTTGATGGGGTTCAGCAACGCCTGTTCTGATTCAACATCATATATGCAGAAGACTACTTACGAAGCACCATACTGTCAACAA
>CM031613.1:78104408-78109408 GCA_018398815.1 Conus ventricosus | reverse complement strand
ACACACACACACACGCACACACAAGAACGCACGCACACACGCATAGGCATGCATGCCCGTGCATGCACGCACTCATACGCGCGCACGCGCGCGCGCGTACACACACACACACACACACACACACACACACACACACACACACACACACACACACACACACAATTTCATATATATATATATATATATATATATATATATATATATATATATATATTTTTTTTTTTATATTTTTTTTATGACATGCAAATGCATGTGTTGGCTGTTGCTTTCTCAGTGTGTTATTTGCTAATTCGATGCTAAAGAATTAATGCGTTATTGTTTTCTTTTTGTTTTTTTTTTCATATTTGGTGGATCCTCACTGATTTTCATATGTCCATAGCTTTGATCCTCATTGATTGGTAATTATGTAACATTTTTACCCATTTTTCCTTATGCAATAATTACATCTTAAGCTCTTGTACACACCCATGCAAGTACCGACATACACACGTACGTTCATATCAAACTTAACATGCAGTCAACTCCTTCCCACTCTACCCACCCCTTCCCTTTTCCCCCATCCTTTTCCATCGTCTAATATCCCTTTTAGTGAACGGACGTTATACAGAATAACAACAACAACAACAACAACAACAACAACAACAACAACAACACACACACACACACACACACACACACACACACACACACACACACACACACACACACACACACACACACACACACACACTCACACAGAGATTGATTGATTGATTGATTGATTGATTGATTGATTGATTGATTGATCTTTAATACACAAGGATGGAGATTTTAGGCCAAAGCCTAGTCTTACAATCTGTCCTTGTCATGCATACATTATTTCAGCACATATCATTCATACTGACAATTCAACATAGCAACATGGTAATCTAATTCTACAATGATAAGCAAACTACTCATAAAAGCACTAATGAGATGGGGGATGGTAAAACAGAAGGAAACTTACAAACAAACAAACAAACAAAAACTACACAGAGAGAGGTCAGAGGAGGGTGGGGAAGAGAGAATGGTAGGTAGGGGGAGGAGAAAAGGGATGGTAGACAGAGTGAGAGTGGGGATGAGCGATTTTAACGGAGTAGGTTTTATGTTTAGACGATTTATTCAAAGTATGGTTCACAGAAGACTTAGTGAATGGGCGCTAATCATTGTAATAGAATAATTTAACTACTGAGACATCAAATGTTTATGCAAATGTTCCTTGAAAAGTTTTAGAGTATTCATGTTTTGTAGATTCGGTGGAAGTGAGTTCCAGACATATGGTCCAGAGTAAGCTAGGCTTGTTTTGTATAAATCAATGCGTGGGTAGGGAAGAAGGAATTTCGTGGAGCCAGAAAAGTTGTTCGATCTTGTAAAAAGGGCATTGATATAACATGGCATAGTATCTGTCAAGATTGTAAACATAAATGATGCCTTGTTGAATTCCAATTGCCTATTCAGAGGAAGTATGTTCAGCGCTTTTAGTTTTTCGTCTGTTGTTAGAGATACAGCTGGATGGAGTAGCTTTGCTGCACGTCTATGGAGAGTATTCAGCCTCTTTTGTGGACGTCACTACTGCCGTCCCACACTGTTGAGGCGTAATTGATACGTGACATTATGTGTGCATTGAAGAAACGTTTAAGCACATTACTGTTGACGTAGCGCTTTAATTGAGATAACAGGAAAAGGTGTTTTGAGACTACCTTGCATACGTTATTGAGATGAGATTGCCATTTCAATTCTTTATCTATCGTTAACCCTAAAACACGATGCTCGTCTACCTGCTCGATAGAAGTGCTATTCAACTGAAGTTTTAGGCAAAGAGGGGTCAACTGGTGTTTTTGGCGGGTAGCTATGATCATATATTTGGTTTTGGCTGGGTGTATGACCATTGAGTTTGAATGACAGCAGTCTGACACGTCGTTTAGACTCTTTCCTGGAGAGAAGTTTCTATTGTCTGTAGATCACTACCATTCGTTTGGAGTGACGAGTCATCAGCAAATAAATCTGTCGTGATCTTTTCATCTGATACGGACAATGGTAAATCATTGATGAAGATGCAGAATAGTAGGGGGCCTTGTACAGATCCCTGTGGGACTCCATGTCTGACAAAGTCTGAAGCGGAGGTTTTGCCATTAAGCACCACATACTGAGTCCTATCGTTCAAGTATGATTGGAATAATGAGATTGTCGGGGTATGGTTCAAGTAGACAGATAGTTTCTTTAGAAGAATGGAATGGTCAACAAGATCAAACGCCTTTTTGAAATCAAGAAAGACAACCCCTGTCATTTGTGATTGGTTCATATTTGAAAGCCATGAGTCACACATTCGTGATAATGCTGTGTGGCAGGAATGATTAGATCGGAATCCAGATTGGAGAGAGAGGAGAGAGAGAGAAGAGAGAGAGAGAGAGAGAGAGAGAGAGAGAGAAGGAGAGAGAGAGAGAGAAGAGAAAGCTATTCTTTGAGCATCTTTCGGCTGTCAATAGAATATCTTCTCTTCCGGAAGTGAATGTGGAAAGAGCCTCCGTCAGACGACAAATCTATTTCACGTGCATGGGGGAAAAAAACAACAAGATGCAAAGCATATAAACGTACTCCCAGTTTATCTTAAATACGTGTGTACATGTCAAAAGCATCTTTACTATGAAAATACCCATGATCTACCAGTCAGTTATTAGATCCAAAGCTATTTTAAAATCCGTCAAATACAGTACTTTCATAGATTGAGTGTGATAACATTTCTATATACCAAATTTTATTAGGTTTTAACGATTATTTAACCGAGGTACACTTTTGAAACTGGTATTTTCGTTCTCACTGAGCTAAAGCCTATGTGCCTACCAAATTTCATCCAGATCGGACAGTATGTCAAGAATAATGGTTTTTAATGGTCAAATTTTCAAACACTATATGGAAGTGTCATTTGTGTGTGATAACCTTTCTATATACCAAATTTCATTAATATCCACCAATATATAAAAAGTAACGACAAAATAACGGTTTTAACGGTTACATAAACGATGTAACCTACACTTTTGAAACTGCTATTTTAGTCCTCACTGGGCTAAAGTCTGTGTATATACCAAATTTCATCCAAATTGGACAATATGTCAAGAATAAGGTTTTTTAACGGTCAATTTTGAAACACTATATAGCAGTGCCATTTGTGTGTGATAACCTTTCCATATACATTTCATTAAAATGCACCTATATATAATAAAACAACGGCAAAATAACGGTTTTTAACCATTGTTTAATCGATTTTCAGCATTACATCACTTACATATGGAAAGAGGCTCCGATTTGCCACAAGATCATCCAAATCGCTTACAAATCGGTCAAGTACTTTATGAGATATTCCATAAAGAAGAAAAACCGTTTTAGGCCGTTATAGCCGTTAGTAATTTAGGCTATTCTGGTAAAATAAAACATCGGAGCTCATCCATGACCCATAATGAACATACCTACAAATTTTCAGAAAGATCAGCCCAGAAGTTTTGTCTGGAGCGAGTGGAACACATTTTGACCACGGACAGACACACAGACAGCATTTTTTTCGTTCCCATTGTAAAGTACTCCCTGTTCTATAAGAACTAGGAGTACAAAAAGGACAATAGTGAGGTAGAAAATACAGCTTCCTTTCTGACTTCTGTCTATTTCCCTTTAAAACTACATCTACCTTGTCTGTTCTGAGCACATACAAAGTGTACTACACACGGAAGGAAGCTGAATCAGAGATCTGTATAGAATGTCTAGAACTTTCTCCTTGTTGTTCATCTCCGACCTGTATATATCTAAATAAACACAATAACCCTTGCTCTGCACGTGTCCGACCTCTACATACTTAAATAAACACCATAACCCTTGCTCTGCACGTGTCCGACCTCTACATACCTAAATAAACACCATAACCCTTGCTCTGCACGTGTCCGACCTGTATATATCTAAATAAACACCATAACCCTTGCTCTGCACGTGTCCGACCTGTACATATCTAAATAAACACCATAACCCTTGCTCTGCACGTGTCCGACCTGTACACACCTAAATAAACACCATAACCCTTGCTCTGCACGTGTGCTGACAACACCAAATGAATAAAGCCCACTTTCTTTCTCCATGTGGGTACCAGCCCTTTATAACAGATCAATAATAATAATGATGATGATGATGATGATGACGTTGATGATGATGATGATGATGATAATGATAGTAGTAGTAGTAGAAGTAGTAGTAGTAGTAGTAATGACAACAACAATAATGATAATAATAGTAATAATAATAATAATAATAATTTCTTTTTCTTGTTCTTCTTCTCCTTATTTTCATTATTATTATTATTATTATTATTATTATTATTATTATTATTATTATTATTATTATTATTATTACAAGAATACTTACATAGCACCTATCTTCGGTGCAGTCCATCCTTTCGTTTATGAATGGGCTGCCTACCTGGGTAGAGCCGCTGAAGAGCTGCTTGCTGATGTTACATTCAGTCGCTTCCCAGATCATTCAGATTGCTAGTCATTCAACAGCTCAGTCATGCTTTCATTCTTTTGGTGCATGCTATGTGTAGCATGTCATTCATAACAATGGCCAAACTGGCCTTCTCTTCCGAAAGCTGGTGATGGGATTTGACACGTGTGCAAGATGTTAGGCATGCACATAGGTGTCAACCCAATTTTCCTCATTTTACAACTCCCCATATTGAAAAATACCTTTTTCCTTATTCCGAGCCCAAAAACCTTATACATTACGGAAAACGCAAAAACATAAACAAAAATTGCTGTGAATACAATGTAATACTCAGTATCAGGCAGAACTTCTCGAAACAAATGGCAGTTTAAGACAGTTTATGAATAACAATAACACTTACGCATCCAACAGAACCTCCTCTTCCATTCCAGCAGAATGCATCACTTGAGACAGTTTGCAGATCAGATCACACACCCTTTAGTGAAACACTGACAATGATG